>OY720346.1:80596928-81128261 GCA_963082975.1 Labia minor | reverse complement strand
TCATAGAAAAAACGACATTTTTCATTAAGATTTTAGCGAAAATGCTACTTTTTTAAATAGAAAATATAAAATTTATGAATTAATAATATCATTCTTATTTATTCTTATTCTAAACACGAATAAATTCAAATTTCATCGATATCTCAATTATTTCCTTGGATTTCATAGAAAAAACGACATTTTTCATTAAGATTTTAGCGAAAATGCTACTTTTTTAAATAGAAATATAAAATTTATGAATTATATATCATTCTTATTTATTTCTTATTCTAAACACGAATAAATTCAAATTTCATCGATATCTCAATTATTTCCGTGGATTTCATAGAAAAAACGACATTTTTCATTAAGATTTTAGCGAAAATGCTACTTTTTTAAATAGAAATATAAAATTTATGAATTATATATCATTCTTATTTATTTCTTATTCTAAACACGAATAAATTCAAATTTCATCGATATCTCAATTATTTCTTGGATTTCATAGAAAAAACGACATTTTTCATTAAGATTTTAGCGAAAATGCTACTTTTTTAAATAGAAATATAAAATTTATGAATTATATATCATTCTATTTATTTCTTATTCTAAACACGAATAAATTCAAATTTCATCGATATCTCAATTATTTCCTTGGATTTCATAGAAAAAACGACATTTTTCATTAAGATTTTAGCGAAAATGCTACTTTTTTAATAGAAATATAAAATTTATGAATTATATATCATTCTTATTATTTCTTATTCTAAAGCTCGAATAAATTCAAATTTCATCGATATCTCAATTATTTCCTTGGATTTCATAGAAAAAACGACATTTTTCATTAAGATTTTAGCGAAAATGCTACTTTTTTAAATAGAAATATAAAATTTATGAATTATATATCATTCTTATTTATTTCTTATTCTAAACACGAATAAATTCAAATTTCATCGATATCTCAATTATTTCCTTGGATTTCATAGAAAAAACGACATTTTTCATTAAGATTTTAGCGAAAATGCTACTTTTTTAAATAGAAATATAAAATTTATGAATTATATATCATTCTTATTTATTTCTTATTCTAAACACGAATAAATTCAAATTTCATCGATATCTCAATTATTTTCGTGGATTTCATAGAAAAAACGACATTTTTCATTAAGATTTTAGCGAAAATGCTACTTTTTTAAATAGAAATATAAAATTTATGAATTATATATCATTCTTATTTATTTCTTATTCTAAACACGAATAAATTCAAATTTCATCGATATCTCAATTATTTCCTTGGATTTCATAGAAAAAACGACATTTTTCATTAAGATTTTAGCGAAAATGCTACTTTTTTAAATAGAAATATAAAATTTATGAATTATATATCATTCTTATTTATTTCTTATTCTAAACACGAATAAATTCAAATTTCATCGATATCTCAATTATTTCCTTGGATTTCATAGAAAAAACGACATTTTTCATTAAGATTTTAGCGAAAATGCTACTTTTTTAAATAGAAATATAAAATTTATGAATTATATATCATTCTTATTTATTTCTTATTCTAAACACGAATAAATTCAAATTTCATCGATATCTCAATTATTTCCTTGGATTTCATAGAAAAAACGACATTTTTCATTAAGATTTTAGCGAAAATGCTACTTTTTTAAATAGAAATATAAAATTTATGAATTATTTATCATTCTTATTTATTTCTTATTCTAAACACGAATAAATTCAAATTTCATCGATATCTCAATTATTTTCGTGGATTTCATAGAAAAAAACGACATTTTTCATTAAGATTTTAGCGAAAAATGCTACTTTTTTAAATAGAAATATAAAATTTATGAATTATATATCATTCTTATTTATTTCTTATTCTAAACACGAATAAATTCAAATTTCATCGATATCTCATATATTTTCGTGGATTTCATAGAAAAAACGACATTTTTCATTAAGATTTTAACGAAAATGCTACTTTTTTAAATAGAAATATAAAATTTATGAATTATATATCATTCTTATTTATTTCTTATTCTAAAGTCGAATAAATTCAAATTTCATCGTTATCTCAATTATTTTCGTGGATTTCATAGAAAAAACGACATTTTTCATTAAGATTTTAGCGAAAATGCTACTTTTTTAAATAGAAATATAACATTTATGAATTATATATCATTCTTATTTATTTCTTATTCTAAACACGAATAAATTCAAATTTCATCGATATCTCAATTATTTTCGTGGATTTCATAGAAAAAACGACATTTTTCATTAAGATTTTAGCGAAAATGCTACTTTTTTAAATAGAAATATAAAATTTATGAATTATTTATCATTCTTATTTATTTCTTATTCTAAACACGAATAAATTCAAATTTCATCGATATCTCAATTACTTTCGTGGATTTCATAGAAAAAACGACATTTTTCATTAAGATTTTAGCGAAAATGCTACTTTTTTAAATAGAAATATAAAATTTATGAATTATATAATATTCTTATTTATTTCTTATTCTAAAGTCGAATAAATTCAAATTTCATCGTTATCTCAATTATTTTCGTGGATTTCATAGAAAAAAACGACATTTTTCATTAAGATTTTAGCGAAAATGCTACTTTTTTAAATAGAAATATAAAATTTATGAATTATATATCATTCTTATTTATTTCTTATTCTAAACACGAATAAATTCAAATTTCATCGATATCTCAATTATTTCCTTGGATTTCATAGAAAAAACGACATTTTTCATTAAGATTTTAGCGAAAATGCTACTTTTTTAAATAGAAATATAAAATTTATGAATTATTTATCATTCTTATTTATTTCTTATTCTAAACACGAATAAATTCAAATTTCATCGATATCTCAATTATTTTCGTGGATTTCATAGAAAAAACGACATTTTTCATTAAGATTTTAGCGAAAATGCTACTTTTTTAAATAGAAATATAAAATTTATGTATTATATAATATTCTTATTTATTTCTTATTCTAAACACGAATAAATTCAAATTTCATCGATATCTCAATTATTTTCGTGGATTTCATAAAAAAAAACGACATTTTTCATTAAGATTTTAGCGAAAATGCTACTTTTTTAAATAGAAATATAACATTTATGAATTATATATCATTCTTATTTATTTCTTATTCTAAAGACGAATAAATTTAAATTTCATCGATATCTCAATTATTTTCGTGGATTTCATAG
Organism: Labia minor; assembly: GCA_963082975.1. Classification (NCBI taxonomy): domain Eukaryota; kingdom Metazoa; phylum Arthropoda; class Insecta; order Dermaptera; family Spongiphoridae; genus Labia; species Labia minor. The sequence goes on along the minus strand of OY720346.1, from coordinate 81,125,052 downwards.
AAAAAACGACATTTTTCATTAAGATTTTAGCGAAAATGCTACTTTTTTAAATAGAAATATAAAATTTATGAATTAATATATCATTCTTATTTATTTCTTATTCTAAACACGAATAAATTCAAATTTCATCGATATCTCATATATTTTCGTGGATTTCATAGAAAAAACGACATTTTTCATTAAGATTTTAATGAAAATGCTACTTTTTTAAATAGAAATATAAAATTTATGAATTATATATCATTCTTATTTATTTCTTATTCTAAAGTCGAATAAATTCAAATTTCATCGTTATCTCAATTATTTTCGTGGATTTCATAGAAAAAAACGACATTTTTCATTAAGATTTTAGCGAAAATGCTACTTTTTTAAATAGAAATATAAAATTTATGAATTATATATCATTCTTATTTATTTCTTATTCTAAACACGAATAAATTCAAATTTCATCGATATCTCAATTATTTCCTTGGATTTCATAGAAAAAACGACATTTGTCATTAAGATTTTAGCGAAAATGCTACTTTTTTAAATAGAAATATAAAATTTATGAATTATATATCATTCTTATTTATTTCTTATTCTAAACACGAATAAATTCAAATTTCATCGATATCTCAATTATTTCCTTGGATTTCATAGAAAAAACGACATTTTTTCATTAAGATTTTAGCGAAAATGCTACTTTTTTAAATAGAAATATAAAATTTATGAATTATATATCATTCTTATTTATTTCTTATTCTAAACACGAATAAATTCAAATTACATCGATATCTCAATTATTTTCGTGGATTTCATAGAAAAAACGACATTTTTCATTAAGATTTTAGCGAAAATGCTACTTTTTTAAATAGAAATATAAAATTTATGAATTATATAATATTCTTATTTATTTCTTATTCTAAACACGAATAAATTCAAATTTCATCGATATCTCAATTATTTCCTTGGATTTCATAGAAAAAAACGACATTTTTCATTAAGATTTTAGCGAAAATGCTACTTTTTTAAATAGAAATATAAAATTTATGAATTATTTATCATTCTTATTTATTTCTTATTCTAAACACGAATAAATTCAAATTTCATCGATATCTCAATTATTTTCGTGGATTTCATAGAAAAAACGACATTTTTCATTAAGATTTTAGCGAAAATGCTACTTTTTTAAATAGAAATATAAAATTTATGAATTATATATCATTCTTATTTATTTCTTATTCTAAACACGAATAAATTCAAATTTCATCGATATCTCAATTATTTCCTTGGATTTCATAGAAAAAACGACATTTTTCATTAAGATTTTAGCGAAAATGCTACTTTTTTAAATAGAAATATAAAATTTATGAATTATATATCATTCTTATTTATTTCTTATTCTAAACACGAATAAATTCAAATTTCATCGATATCTCAATTATTTCCTTGGATTTCATAGAAAAAACGACATTTTTCATTAAGATTTTAGCGAAAATGCTACTTTTTTAAATAGAAATATAAAATTTATGAATTATATATCATTCTTATTTATTTCTTATTCTAAACACGAATAAATTCAAATTTCATCGATATCTCAATTATTTTCGTGGATTTCATAGAAAAAACGACATTTTTCATTAAGATTTTAGCGAAAATGCTACTTTTTTAAATAGAAATATAAAATTTATGAATTATTTATCATTCTTATTTATTTCTTATTCTAAACACGAATAAATTCAAATTTCATCGATATCTCAATTATTTTCGTGGATTTCATAGAAAAAACGACATTTTTCATTAAGATTTTAGCGAAAATGCTACTTTTTTAAATAGAAATATAAAATTTATGAATTATATATCATTCTTATTTATTTCTTATTCTAAACACGAATAAATTCAAATTTCATCGATATCTCAATTATTTCCTTGGATTTCATAGAAAAAACGACATTTTTCATTAAGATTTTAGCGAAAATGCTACTTTTTTAAATAGAAATATAAAATTTATAAATTATATATCATTCTTATTTATTTCTTATTCTAAACACGAATAAATTCAAATTTCATCGATATCTCAATTATTTCCTTGGATTTCATAGAAAAAACATTTTTCATTAAGATTTTAGCGAAAATGCTACTTTTTTAAATAGAAATATAAAATTTATGAATTATATATCATTCTTATTTATTTCTTATTCTAAACACGAATAAATTCAAATTTCATCGATATCTCATATATTTTCGTGGATTTCATAGAAAAAACGACATTTTTCATTAAGATTTTAACGAAAATGCTACTTTTTTAAATAGAAATATAAAATTTATGAATTATATATCATTCTTATTTATTTCTTATTCTAAACACGAATAAATTCAAATTTCATCGATATCTCAATTATTTTCGTGGATTTCATAAAAAAAACGACATTTTTCATTAAGATTTTAGCGAAAATGCTACTTTTTTAAATAGAAATATAAAATTTATGAATTATATATCATTCTTATTTATTTCTTATTCTAAACACGAATAAATTCAAATTTCATCGATATCTCAATTATTTCCTTGGATTTCATAGAAAAAACGACATTTTTCATTAAGATTTTAGCGAAAATGCTACTTTTTTAAATAGAAATATAAAATTTATGAATTATATATCATTCTTATTTATTTCTTATTCTAAACACGAATAAATTCAAATTTCATCGATATCTCAATTATTTCCTTGGATTTCATAGAAAAAACGACATTTTTCATTAAGATTTTAGCGAAAATGCTACTTTTTTAAATAGAAATATAACATTTATGAATTATATATCATTCTTATTTATTTCTTATTCTAAACACGAATAAATTCAAATTTCATCGATATCTCAATTATTTTCGTGGATTTCATAGAAAAAACGACATTTTTCATTAAGATTTTAGCGAAAATGCTACTTTTTTAAATAGAAATATAACATTTATGAATTATATATCATTCTTATTTATTTCTTATTCTAAACACGAATAAATTCAAATTTCATCGATATCTCAATTATTTTCGTGGATTTCATAGAAAAAACGACATTTTTCATTAAGATTTTAGCGAAAATGCTACTTTTTTAAATAGAAATATAAAATTTATGAATGATTTATCATTCTTATTTATTTCTTATTCTAAACACGAATAAATTCAAATTTCATCGATATCTCAATTATTTTCGTGGATTTCATAGAAAAAACGACATTTTTCATTAAGATTTTAGCGAAAATGCTACTTTTTTAAATAGAAATATAAAATTTATGAATTATATATCATTCTTATTTATTTCTTATTCTAAACACGAATAAATTCAAATTTCATCGATATCTCAATTATTTCCTTGGATTTCATAGAAAAAACGACATTTTTCATTAAGATTTTAGCGAAAATGCTACTTTTTTAAATAGAAATATAAAATTTATGAATTATATATCATTCTTATTTATTTCTTATTCTAAACACGAATAAATTCAAATTTCATCGATATCTCATATATTTTCGTGGATTTCATAGAAAAAACGACATTTTTCATTAAGATTTTAATGAAAATGCTACTTTTTTAAATAGAAATATAAAATTTATGAATTATATATCATTCTTATTTATCTCTTATTCTAAAGTCGAATAAATTCAAATTTCATCGTTATCTCAATTATTTTCGTGGATTTCATAGAAAAAACGACATTTTTCATTAAGATTTTAGCGAAAATGCTACTTTTTTAAATAGAAATATAAAATTTATGAATTATATATCATTCTTATTTATTTCTTATTCTAAACACGAATAAATTCAAATTTCATCGATATCTCAATTATTTCCTTGGATTTCATAGAAAAAACGACATTTGTCATTAAGATTTTAGCGAAAATGCTACTTTTTTAAATAGAAATATAAAATTTATGAATTATATATCATTCTTATTTATTTCTTATTCTAAACACGAATAAATTCAAATTTCATCGATATCTCAATTATTTCCTTGGATTTCATAGAAAAAACGACATTTTTCATTAAGATTTTAGCGAAAATGCTACTTTTTTAAATAGAAATATAAAATTTATGAATTATATATCATTCTTATTTATTTCTTATTCTAAACACGAATAAATTCAAATTACATCGATATCTCAATTATTTTCGTGGATTTCATAGAAAAAACGACATTTTTCATTAAGATTTTAGCGAAAATGCTACTTTTTTAAATAGAAATATAAAATTTATGAATTATATAATATTCTTATTTATTTCTTATTCTAAACACGAATAAATTCAAATTTCATCGATATCTCAATTATTTCCTTGGATTTCATAGAAAAAACGACATTTTTCATTAAGATTTTAGCGAAAATGCTACTTTTTTAAATAGAAATATAAAATTTATGAATTATTTATCATTCTTATTTATTTCTTATTCTAAACAAGAATAAATTCAAATTTCATCGATATCTCAATTATTTTCGTGGATTTCATAGAAAAAACGACATTTTTCATTAAGATTTTAGCGAAAATGCTACTTTTTTAAATAGAAATATAAAATTTATGAATTATATAATATTCTTATTTATTTCTTATTCTAAACACGAATAAATTCAAATTTCATCGATATCTCAATTATTTTCGTGGATTTCATAAAAAAAAACGACATTTTTCATTAAGATTTTAGCGAAAATGCTACTTTTTTAAATAGAAATATAACATTTATGAATTATATATCATTCTTATTTATTTCTTATTCTAAAGACGAATAAATTTAAATTTCATCGATATCTCAATTATTTTCGTGGATTTCATAGAAAAAACGACATTTTTCATTAAGATTTTAGCGAAAATGCTACTTTTTTAAATAGAAATATAAAATTTATGAATTATATATCATTCTTATTTATTTCTTATTCTAAACACGAATAAATTCAAATTTCATCGATATCTCATATATTTTCGTGGATTTCATAGAAAAAACGACATTTTTCATTAAGATTTTAATGAAAATGCTACTTTTTTAAATAGAAATATAAAATTTATGAATTATATATCATTCTTATTTATTTCTTATTCTAAAGTCGAATAAATTCAAATTTCATCGTTATCTCAATTATTTTCGTGGATTTCATAGAAAAAACGACATTTTTCATTAAGATTTTAGCGAAAATGCTACTTTTTTAAATAGAAATATAAAATTTATGAATTATATATCATTCTTATTTATTTCTTATTCTAAACACGAATAAATTCAAATTTCATCGATATCTCAATTATTTCCTTGGATTTCATAGAAAAAACGACATTTGTCATTAAGATTTTAGCGAAAATGCTACTTTTTTAAATAGAAATATAAAATTTATGAATTATATATCATTCTTATTTATTTCTTATTCTAAACACGAATAAATTCAAATTTCATCGATATCTCAATTATTTCCTTGGATTTCATAGAAAAAACGACATTTTTCATTAAGATTTTAGCGAAAATGCTACTTTTTTAAATAGAAATATAAAATTTATGAATTATATATCATTCTTATTTATTTCTTATTCTAAACACGAATAAATTCAAATTACATCGATATCTCAATTATTTTCGTGGATTTCATAGAAAAAACGACATTTTTCATTAAGATTTTAGCGAAAATGCTACTTTTTTAAATAGAAATATAAAATTTATGAATTATATAATATTCTTATTTATTTCTTATTCTAAACACGAATAAATTCAAATTTCATCGATATCTCAATTATTTTCGTAGATTTCATAAAAAAAACGACATTTTTCATTAAGATTTTAGCGAAAATGCTACTTTTTTAAATAGAAATATAAAATTTATGAATTATATATCATTCTTATTTATTTCTTATTCTAAAGATGAATAAATTTAAATTTCATCGATATCTCAATTATTTTCGTGGATTTCATAGAAAAAACGACATTTTTCATTAAGATTTTAGCGAAAATGCTACTTTCTTAAATAGAAATATAACATTTATGAATTATATATCATTCTTATTTATTTCTTATTCTAAACACGAATAAATTCAAATTTCATCGATATCTCAATTATTTTCGTGGATTTCATAGAAAAAACGACATTTTTCATTAAGATTTTAGCGAAAATGCTACTTTTTTAAATAGAAATATAAAATTTATGAATTATATAATATTCTTATTTATTTCTTATTCTAAACACGAATAAATTCAAATTTCATCGATATCTCAATTATTTTCGTAGATTTCATAAAAAAAACGACATTTTTCATTAAGATTTTAGCGAAAATGCTACTTTTTTAAATAGAAATATAAAATTTATGAATTATATATCATTCTTATTTATTTCTTATTCTAAAGATGAATAAATTTAAATTTCATCGATATCTCAATTATTTTCGTGGATTTCATAGAAAAAACGACATTTTTCATTAAGATTTTAGCGAAAATGCTACTTTTTTAAATAGAAATATAAAATTTATGAATTATATATCATTCTTATTTATTTCTTATTCTAAACACGAATAAATTCAAATTTCATCGATATCTCATATATTTTCGTGGATTTCATAGAAAAAACGACATTTTTCATTAAGATTTTAATGAAAATGCTACTTTTTTAAATAGAAATATAAAATTTATGAATTATATATCATTCTTATTTATTTCTTATTCTAAAGTCGAATAAATTGAAATTTCATCGTTATCTCAATTATTTTCGTGGATTTCATAGAAAAAACGACATTTTTCATTAAGATTTTAGCGAAAATGCTACTTTTTTAAATAGAAATATAAAATTTATGAATTATATATCATTCTTATTTATTTCTTATTCTAAACACGAATAAATTCAAATTTCATCGATATCTCAATTATTTCCTTGGATTTCATAGAAAAAACGACATTTTTCATTAAGATTTTAGCGAAAATGCTACTTTTTTAAATAGAAATATAAAATTTATGAATTATATATCATTCTTATTTATTTCTTATTCTAAACACGAATAAATTCAAATTTCATCGATATCTCAATTATTTTCGTGGATTTCATAGAAAAAACGACATTTTTCATTAAGATTTTAGCGAAAATGCTACTTTTTTAAATAGAAATATAAAATTTATGAATTATATAATATTCTTATTTATTTCTTATTCTAAACACGAATAAATTCAAATTTCATCGATATCTCAATTATTTTCGTAGATTTCATAAAAAAAACGACATTTTTCATTAAGATTTTAGCGAAAATGCTACTTTTTTAAATAGAAATATAAAATTTATGAATTATATATCATTCTTATTTATTTCTTATTCTAAACACGAATAAATTCAAATTACATCGATATCTCAATTATTTTCGTGGATTTCATAGAAAAAACGACATTTTTCATTAAGATTTTAGCGAAAATGCTACTTTTTTAAATAGAAATATAAAATTTATGAATTATATATCATTCTTATTTATTTCTTATTCTAAACACGAATAAATTCAAATTTCATCGATATCTCAATTATTTTCGTGGATTTCATAGAAAAAACGACATTTTTCATTAAGATTTTAGCGAAAATGCTACTTTTTTAAATAGAAATATAAAATTTATGAATTATATATCATTCTTATTTATTTCTTATTCTAAACACGAATAAATTCAAATTTCATCGATATCTCAATTATTTTCGTGGATTTCATAGAAAAAACGACATTTTTCATTAAGATTTTAGCGAAAATGCTACTTTTTTAAATAGAAATATAAAATTTATGAATTATATATCATTCTTATTTATTTCTTATTCTAAACACGAATAAATTCAAATTTCATCGATATCTCAATTATTTTCGTGGATTTCATAGAAAAAACGACATTTTTCATTAAGATTTTAGCGAAAATGCTACTTTTTTAAATAGAAATATAAAATTTATGAATTATATATCATTCTTATTTATTTCTTATTCTAAACACGAATAAATTTAAATTTCATCGATATCTCAATTATTTTCGTGGATTTCATAGAAAAAACGACATTTTTCATTAAGATTTTAGCGAAAATGCTACTTTTTTAAATAGAAATATAACAGTTATGAATTATATATCATTCTTATTTATTTCTTATTCTAAACACGAATAAATTCAAATTTCATCGATATCTCAATTATTTCCTTGGATTTCATAGAAAAAACGACATTTTTCATTAAGATTTTAGCGAAAATGCTACTTTTTTAAATAGAAATATAAAATTTATGAATTATATATCATTCTTATTTATTTCTTATTCTAAACACGAATAAATTCAAATTTCATCGATATCTCAATTATTTTCGTGGATTTCATAGAAAAAACGACATTTTTCATTAAGATTTTAGCGAAAATGCTACTTTTTTAAATAGAAATATAAAATTTATGAATTATATATCATTCTTATTTATTTCTTATTCTAAACACGAATAAATTCAAATTTCATCGATATCTCAATTATTTTCGTGGATTTCATAGAAAAAACGACATTTTTCATTAAGATTTTAGCGAAAATGCTACTTTTTTAAATAGAAATATAAAATTTATGAATTATATATCATTCTTATTTATTTCTTATTCTAAACACGAATAAATTTAAATTTCATCGATATCTCAATTATTTTCGTGGATTTCATAGAAAAAACGACATTTTTCATTAAGATTTTAGCGAAAATGCTACTTTTTTAAATAGAAATATAACAGTTATGAATTATATATCATTCTTATTTATTTCTTATTCTAAACACGAATAAATTCAAATTTCATCGATATCTCAATTATTTCCTTGGATTTCATAGAAAAAACGACATTTTTCATTAAGATTTTAGCGAAAATGCTACTTTTTTAAATAGAAATATAAAATTTATGAATTATATATCATTCTTATTTATTTCTTATTCTAAACACGAATAAATTCAAATTTCATCGATATCTCAATTATTTTCGTGGATTTCATAGAAAAAACGACATTTTTCATTAAGATTTTAGCGAAAATGCTACTTTTTTAAATAGAAATATAAAATTTATGAATTATATATCATTCTTATTTATTTCTTATTCGTGATTTTTAGCAAATTTTATAGTGAAAATGCTACTTTTTTAAATACAAGGGATATATTTACCTATTATATATGATTTTGTCCATTTTTTCATTCTAAACACGAATCAATTCATATTTCATTGATATCTTAATTATTTTCATTGAATTCATACAGAAATCGTGATTTTTAGCAAATTTTATAGCGAAAATGCTACTTTTTTAAATACAAGGGATATATTTATCTATTATTTATGATTTTGTTCATTTTTTCATTCTAAACACGAATCAATTCATATTTCATTGATATCTTAATTATTTTCATTGAATTCATACAGAAATCCTGATTTTTAGCAAATTTTATAGCGAAAATGCTACTTTTTTAAATACAAGGGATATATTTATCTATTATATATGATTTTGTTCATTTTTTCATTCTAAACACGAATCAATTCATATTTCATTGATATCTTAATTATTTTCATTGAATTCATACAGAAATCCTGATTTTTAGCAAATTTTATAGCGAAAATGCTACTTTTTTTAAATACAAGGGATATATTTATCTATTATATATGATTTTGTTCATTTTTTCATTCTAAACACGAATCAATTCATATTTCATTGATATCTTAATTATTTTCATTGAATTCATACAGAGATCGTGATTTTTAGCAAATTTTATAGCGAAAATGCTACTTTTTTAAATACAAGGGATATATTTATCTATTATATATGATTTTGTTCATTTTTAATTTTAAATTAATTTCAAATTCAAAACTAAATTGACATTTATTAACTAAATGAAATAATAGAAAACTTTTTAATTATTTATTTTATTTTTAATTTTTTACTAAATAAATTTTTAAGGTTTTAAGTTTTATTTGAATATACTTTGAAATTATAAATGATATTTAATGATGGATTAAAATTTATTAATTAAATTATTAATTAATTAATTATTTAAGAAAATGAAAACTTTATTTCATATTCATGTTTTGTCATACAAATCTGAAAAGTGTGCAAAGTTTTAGTTTGATTGGTCCACTGCAACTGTGTTAAAAATGAATTACTAGATTTGAACATTACAGACGGACAACCAAGCAAGTTAAATAAAACACAATAAAAATAATTTATCTACTCATTCATCTACCAACAAAATCATCATGTTTTACATAATATTTTATTTATTGTATAGTTTTTCTTAAAAATCACAAAACATAATAGATTTACCTTTTTTGTGTCTTATCTATGATTCTTTTTTACTATCTCGCCAGAGATAGTATTGCGATGACGAAAATTTTCGATGTTGAGATTTTGATGGTTTTATACGTTTTGAAGGTTCCTGAATCATTTTCACTAAGGTTGAGAAAAATGACTGTGTGTGTGTGTGTATGTATGTAGACAAGATTTCTCAAAAACGGTTTGAGCTAGAATGATGAAATTTGGTACATGGGCATTATTTAAAATTCGTAGTTTTCTATCAACTTTTGAGAAATTTAACTCAACCAGAACAGGGTTATTACCTGCAACGTTTTGATTTTTTTTCCTCTAACGTGACCGTAATAATAAATATATATGTTTGATAATTTTTGACATGATTAATAATTGTATAAAACTGCTATTTATAGAATTTCAGCTTGATTGAATCGATGAAAGTACCAGAATTAATTTTTTAACACTGCGAATCTCACGCGCCAACATGTGACGTGGTCCCATCAACAAAGAGCCAAACATGCGCTGGTTTAATAAATATTATTTATTAATTTTAATTTATAATTTATAATTAATTAAATTTAATTTAAATATAATATATTAGGTTATTTAATCCAATTCAAATTACGAGATAGTCGAGTGGAGACACTCCAGATTTTTTTGTTTTTTTTATTATAAACCTCTCTATTATTTTTTTCTTTTTTTTTATTCATTGTGAAATTGGAGAGAGAAAGAAAGAAGAAATCTTTAATAAAATTACATAAAATAAATTATTGAATATTTTCCTCTTTTGACTAGTTTCTATTAATATAAATTTATTATACCATATTCCTGTCTGTGGTCCTTCTCTCTCTCTCTCTCTCTCTCTTTCTATTTGCGTGCACTTCTATATATATATATATATATATATATATATATATATATATATATATATATATACGATATTCTGGGAGCCAACATCATCCGGGCAGGATACACGCACGCCATGTTTAAGCAGTTGGCAAAATATTACCACAAAGCAATAACAATAATTCAAAGTCTCTTTTCGTAAAAGTCTATCTATATATCTATATAATGTATACCTATATAAAGAATTTATCGACCAAAGACTTATCCTAAAACTATTTTTCATTCAAAATAAAAGAAAGAAAAAAAAACAAATCAAAAATGAAATCAGTTCATTTAAGTTTTTCATATAAAATAAATAAAGTAAAATCTGAGAAAAAATATTTATTTTTTTTTTTCTAAAAGGCTAGTTATTTTAATAATTTCAATCATTATTTTTTTTTTCTATGATTTAAAAAATATTCATTCTCTTTCAAAAAATAAAAATAAAAAACCCTTGCAATTTATATGCAAGTTTATATTTAGAAAGGATACTTATAGATATTGACAATTATTTTTCTATTTTCCTGTGTGTTACGTAAAAGCTATGAAACTTCTCTCTCTATGACCCACCCATTTTGTATTTTCATGCTTTTTAATTTTTCACTGTCGATATTTTTTTTTACGATTCATCAGTTTATGAATACCAAAGTGAAAGAGTTGAAATAAAAAAAAAAACAAAAAACAAAAAACAAATATTAAAATGTGTGTTAAATTACCATCACCTTTCACATATCTATTCTTATATTTAAGTAGATATATATATATATATAAATTATATTTATAGCTTCTTTTAAACTTAGTATATATAGTTTACGATAGAGGACTTATTAATTGTTTATTAATTATTAATGTAAGATAAACAGTTTGTTTATATTTTGATTGTGTTTTTAATATTCTATAAATAACGTATAATTTAATTTGTAAGGTGGCTTTCAATGAAAGAAAGTTTTCTTCGGTTTTATTGTGATTTTATTAATTCTAAAAGAATATTTACAATTATTATATAATTATTAGAATATTTAAACATTTAAATAATACATACCTAAAAGAATAATTAAATTACACGTTATTTATAAAATATTAAAAACCCAATGAAAATATAAACAAATTGTTTATCTTACATTAATAATTAATAAACAATTAATAAGCCCTCTATCGTAAACTATATATACTAAGTTTAAAAGAAGATATAAATATATATATTTAATATATTGTACAAAATCTATTCCTTGTCAATTAATTACTATTCTAATATTACCATTTTGGAGAAAACTACCAAATATTTAATGTTAGGTATATACATCTTAAATAAATGAGTTTTGTGGATTTTTTTATTATTAAGCCACTATATTCATATATATATATATATATGACCAACGTTTAATATTAATTAATATTATTTATTATCTTGAAACCTTTCTTATTTAATTCTCAAATATAATATATTTTTTTTATTATTTTTCTATATTTACTAAAGTTTATATCAATCTTTAATATTAATTTTATAATTAAAAGTAACTTTCAACAAAGAAATTAATGATAATTTTATAAAAAAAAAAAAAAATGAAAAACAATATTTTTATGAAAATAAATAATGTAAGAAATGAGCTAAAAAGATACATTAATATCAAGTGCTGTGACACAAACGAAAAAGACAATTTGAACTTTATTTTTTTTTTCATAGCCTTATTCTTCCTCTCATTAAAAAAATAAAGTATAGTAATTGGCAGTCTTTTACCCTCTTTTTTTTCTAACGTTAGCTAATGAACATAGAAAAGAAAAGACCGCACGAGACAAGAAAATAAAAACAACAGAATAATAATAAATAAACAAGAACAATAAGACAAAAAAAAAATAAAAAAATAAATAATGTGTTCAAATAGCTCTCTCCTCCCCTCTCTCTCTCTCCCTCTATCTAAATATATATATATATTGTAATATATAATCAGAAAAATGCCTTTTAATAGACAAAGATGGGAAATATTCTAAGGACAATTATAACAAACATCGCCACATGTGGATAATATAAAGAATTTTGCTAAATTGGAGAATGAAAGACCATCAATGGAAACAGCCGACTGATACAATGGAAGGATCTTTTCAAATAAATAATTAAAAGTTCTTTAATTCCTGTTGTATTAAAATTCAGAAAATGCAGCACATGTGATCTCCAGATGTAGAGAGACCCATTCATGTGTAATTCAAAGTGGGGGAAGGGGTAGACATAGCAATAGGAAGGGATGAAGAGTTTTCTTTATTGGTGTAACAACAATTTTTGAATCAGTCTTGATTAGAATTGTAGATGGAGGCACCAAATCCCTTGCAGGAGTGACATCCCGATCAACCCCCCGAGGAGCACCGCCGCGAGAAAAGATGTTCCAAAGAAATCCGCAAGCAGACACTCAAGACTCACGTCTCTAATAATTCTCCATCTATTTCCTTTCAATCATACAGCTAAGTGGTCGACCCTTGGCACTCATATAATTGCAATTGCTTAACGAAATTAAATTCCATTTAATTTATAATATTCATATTTATATAACGGTACCTTCTCAACTCTTTATAATTACTCTGAATCAATTCTTATAATATTAATTCTTTTATTTTATTAAATATTTAATATTAGTTTAATTTTATATCTGCATTTTTAATCTGAACGAATTCAATTTTATCATTTCCCTTATCAACCTTCTCGGATTCAATTATTAACCCATTTATTCTTCAAAATTAACCCACACTGCTACCAATTTAAAAATGATTAATTTTCAACCCATTTTTCTCTTTAATCCACCACCATCCTAAGCCATCCAATATACGACAATATATATATATATATATATAATGTTGTATTTTTTACAGTTATTTTTTTATTTAAATAATAACATTATTATATTATTATTCATCAATTGATTATACTATAATATTAATTTTTTTTTTATTTATATATATGTGTGTGTTAAAGAGAGAGAGAGAGAGAGAGAGAACCCTCCTACCCCTCTCTGGGTGGTAGTTATAATTCAGTTAAAATTTAACCCTTGATGAATTTCCAATATCATTTGAATTATAACTCTCAATTTAATTGACATTTAAATGGTTTTAATTGACAATGGAAAGGGAAATTATCATGATTAGATGATAATCTGATATAAAATAATAATTACAATCTATTATGATGTTATATGATAAACATTGGTGGATACACACACATACACACACACACCATTACACTTTCCCTATACAATAAAACATGTGAGAATGTAAAGGGAAAATATGAAAAAGGTAGACTCTGACTATACAAGTATAATATAAATATATATATATACTAGCTGCTCCGAGCGCCTTCGGCGCTCTCCACACCTAGACGGGGGCTCCGCCCCCTGTACCCCCCCGAGTGTCCCTGTTCTGAGCTATAACTCCTATCCTGTCCCATCCCTCTCACGTTCCTTCCTACATTGCCCACCCTGTTCACAATTGGTCTTCCAAACGGACGTTTTCCAATCGAACTCCCCACCAATATATTTTTCCTCTCCCATTATAGCCATGTGCCCTGCCGATCCCAGCCTTCTCGCTTTTATATCCCTAATTTAAAAAAAAACAAAGTAAACAAAATAAAAATAAAATATAAAGAAATTAGCATAACACTAAACTACTATACAAATAATATTAAAAAATATATATTAAAATCTTACGTGAAAATCCAATTATGAGATCAAATTTTCTTAATTAAATGATTTACTCACATAATCTTAAAAATTAATAGTATTAAATTATAGCCGTAATGTGAATGTTTTCAAAGTTTAAAAGGCCAATAAGATCAATTAAGATATTGTAAATATCAATATATATATAAAAATATTTTTATCTGCACATTGCTAAGAATTTAAATTTTTTTGCGTATATTCGCGTTTCATGTCCTCTAGAATCCAAAAGTGACTTTAGAATTTTTCATTTCTGTTCATAGACTATAAATTTTATTAATATCTAATCAATAACGGCAGAAATTAAATTTTTAAAAATTTGATATAAACAAGTCATTTAGCAGCGCAAAGAATACAATAAAAAAGATGTTTTTAATATTTATATTTTTATTTTTATTTTTCTAATATTTACAATATTTCAATTAATTATATAGTTTTTTATATATGTTTATTTATGCACAAAAAATTAATTGACATAATTAATAATTTAATAAAATAAAATTTAATAATAAAATTTAATTTAATAAAATATTAAAATAATAAAAATTAATAAATTTGTAAAAAAAATATATAATACTTAAAAAAAAAATCTGTCTTTGCGAGTTTCGAACTGAGGGTGCAAAGTCATAAGATAACGCCCTAGCCCGCCCACCTATGAACAATTCCTGTTGGCAAGTTCCCTATTAGAATTTATAGACATGTCAAATTTTTGCCACCAGCGCCTCTATGATCTAGTATGGTAACTAAACTATTTTTAATTAATTAGCATCTCCTGGACACACCTTACCAATTAGCGGTTTTATAAAGGAAGTCTGACATGCCCTGAGACCTACTGAATATACATAAAAAATTTCATAAGAATCGGTCCAGCCGTTTCGGAGGAGTATTTTTTCAAAGTTTTGTGACACGAGAATTTTATATATAAGATTTTTGTAAGTATTCATTTATAATAATTCAAATTACAAGACTTTTACGATTACATCGAGTATGAATAATATATATTATACTTAGAATATTTATATTTAATTTAAACAAAGTTTTTATTTTATAATATTTTATTTTAATTCATTAAGAATTTTTAAATTTAAAATAAATATTTTTTTTCATTATACATAAATTACAACATCAATTGCTCTCTTCATGATTCTTAATTCATTTCAAACCCTCTTAGTGAGATATTATTTTATTTTTTATAAATGTTACATTTCAATTAATCCTTATTAGTATAAATGTAAGCAAAAAAATAGATTTAAAAAAATCTCTTTAATAAAAACATCAATCAATATCAAAAACTTTAAAAAAAAAATACAGTCTCAAAAACTTTCTTTTTTTTTGTTACTTTTGTTCGATTGTTAATTAATGATGATGAGAAGAAAAAAAAGCAAAGTGCAAAGCAGGAAAGAGAAATTAAAAGGAACAGTAAAAACTTATATATATAAATACAAATATAATTCTTTTATATATATGTATATATATATTTCTATAAATTTATAGATTTTTTTTTTATACATTTTTCTTTTAATCAATCAAGAAGAATAAATCTTACTTTTCTACTAATCAACTTTCAATTTATTAAAAAGTTTTGACAATTAAATTAAATCAAAAAAAAAAGAAAATTCACATTTCTACGAATATATAAGTACTTACCTTCATGTAATAAATTATAAGAAAAAAGAAAAAATTGAAATGAACAAAGAAGAACAAAATTAATCAAAAAAAAAAACAAGCAAAAAGATTCTCTTTTTATATTTTCTTTTCCTTTTACATTTTTTCAAAAGTATATTTTTATTACTTTTGAAAATTTTCTTTTTTTTTGTTTTTTTTTTTTGTTTTTTATTTTAAAATATCATACATATTATTTTATACCTTTCAATGTTGGATTTAATATAAAAGGAGGGAAAAAGAAGATAAAAAAAATATCTTTTGATCAAAAAGTGGTGCATGTACCATTTTTTTTTTTTTTCATGAATTGAAATGTAATGTAGGTACTTATTATATTAATGATGAGATGTTGATTGAAAATCCTGCTGCTTGTGAAATCACATCTGTTTTTTTTTTTTTTTTGTATGGATGCGAAAAACGTTAAACCAATAATTGACTGACATTTATCGACAAATCTGCAAGGTTTACGGTAAAAAGGGAATGATGAAGAAAAAAAAATGGATTTGGTCTAACATCTCAAGAAAGGATATGAAATACCAAGTGAAAGTCCATCTGGTTCATAACATTGGAAAAAAAAATTCTAAGAATAAACGTAAAAGGTTTTATTACTATCTCGCCAGAGATAGTATTGCGATGACGAAAATTTTCGATGTCGAGATTTTGATGTTTTGAAGGTTCCTGGATCATTTTCAATGGTTGAGAAAAATGTATGTGTGTGTATGTGTGTATGTATGTAACCAAGATTACGCAAAAACGGTTTGAGCTAGAATGATGAAATTTGGTACATGGGCATTATTCAAAATTCATAGTTTTCTATCAACTTTTGAGAAATATAGCTCAACCGGAAGAGGTTCATTACCTACAACGTTTTGATTTTTTTTCTTCTAAAATGACCGTAAAAATAAAGATATATGTTTGATAATTTTTCCCATGATTAATAATTGGATAAAACTGCTATGTATAGAATTTCAGCTTGATTGAATCGCTGAAAGTACCAGAATTAATTTTTTAACACTGCAAATCTCACGCGCCAACACGTGACGTGTTGCCATCAACAAAGAGCCAAACATGCGCTGGTTTAAAAAATACTATTTATTAATTTTAATTTATAATTTATACTTAATTAAATTTAATTAAAATATAATATATTATGTTATTTAATCCAATTCAAATTGCGAGATAGTCGAGTGGAGACACTCCAGATTTTTTTTAAATCTAATCTGATTGAACGATAATATATGTTTGAGAAACAAACGAAAATTTTTTAAATTTATAATTTATTAAATGCAAACAAACATATAAGATGATGGTAGGTATACTAGTTATTTTTGAAAAAAATAAAAAAATATTCAATTTATTTGACAAGTACGAATTAAATAAAAAAAAATTTCAAAATATGTAAATATGTGTATGTGTGTCTGTGTGGTTGTCTAGATAATAGGCGTAGAATTTGAATGATGGTAGGTATACTAGTTTTTTTTGAAAAAAAAAATTATTCAATTTATTTGACAAGAAGTACGAATTAAATAAAAAAAATAAAATAAAAAAGATTTCAAGATATGTAACTAAATGTGTCTCCGTGTCTGTTTGGTTGTCTAGATAATAGGCGTAGAATTTGGAATGGTGGATATACACTCGTACAATAAAATCCATTTGTGTGGACATTTATGATCTTTGATTTGTTCGTGTGCCATGTGGCGAGTTAATAGCCATTGTATAGTATGGTATAGTATGTCTGTCAAAGCCAGGAGGTCTTACATCCATTAAGCTTAATCAAATTATTTCCATTAGAACGCAACCCAAATGACGGTGAGATAAACCAAACGAGTAGGATTATCTCATCAGGTCAAGTTTAGAAATATATACATGGATTTCATGTACTTAACATGTCAAAGACAAAAGACAAGGTAACAATGAATAAATGAATAAATGCGTGGTGATAGGAAGGAAAAAATAAAAATTTAATTTTTTTTTTTTTTATTAAAACTTTTGTGGTTTTTATGATTATTAAAGGGATTTTCATTAACACACCACATATTTATGTAGTATCTATTTTTCTTTAGTAATATAAATGTACAATATTTCAACTGCTTATTATGCAGTCGTTATCAAGTACATACCGTACGTTTGCTCCGACTTAAGCAGACTGAGTCTGTGTCTGCAGAATAGGCAGCTGAAACGTTATTAATTTATTTTACTAAATACTAAAATAGATGGTATATTAATGAAAATTCCCTTTAATAAAAAAATAATTCTTAACCTCAACAGTGCGTTTACTTTTTTCCGTCTATACCAGTGTTTCCCAAACTTTTTTGACCGCGACCTGGTTCGAAGTCTTAAAATTTGTCGCATCCCACTTGATTAAAAAAATTAGCTGGAGTGTCTCCACTTTGAATTGGATTAATTAACATAATATATATTATATTTAAATTAAATTAAATTAATTATAAATTATAAATTAAAATTAATAAATAATATTTATTAAACCAGCGCATGTTTGGCTCTTTGTTGATGGCAACACGTCACGTGTTGGCGCGTGAGATTTTCAGTGTTAAAAAATTAATTCCGGTACTCTCAGTGATTCAATCAAGCAGAAATTCTATATATAGCAGTTTTATACAATTTTTAAGCATGTGAAAAATTATCAAACATATATCTTTATTTTTACGACGAGATAGTAAAAACATCTATTTAGAACACACATTTTATTTTTTAATAAAAATCAAGTTTCTAATGATGTAAAAAAATAACAAGAATTTCTAAAAAAATTTCGCGACCCGGTAAACTTTGGGAAACACTGGTCTATACTCTATACTATACTCACCTATAAAGATTAAATATATTTTACTTATACCTCCTGTTAAAAATTAAAAATTAATATAATCATTTAATTCCTATATTACATATTATAAAATATCATGTAAAATTTAGGTATGTAGATATGTACCATGTAGATATAAGATCTATTATCAAAATTTTAAAATACATATATAAAAAAAAAACGAAAGAGAAAAAAATTAATTCCTTTCTTTGTCTCTTATTAAACCATCATAGTTATATAAAAAAGGGGACATCAACAAAAAAATGATGGGATCTTCATACTTTAATATATAAAAAAAAAAATAACATCAAAAGAAAAGTTGAAGAAATTACAAACCTTAAAGAACAATATTGGTTTGAGGTGTTGTTGTTGTTGGTTTATTTATTTATTTATTTTTATTTATTTTTTTTTTTTAAACTTTAATGGTATTTATTATGTAAGTGTGTGTGTGTTTGTCTGTGTGTGTGTGTGTTGGTGTTTGTGTGGTGTATAAATTTACACTCACAGTGAATGAGACGAGAGATGCTTCCTCTTGAGCCAAAAACAATTTCCATCTCATTAGGGAGTCTCCGATGCCGCGAGGGATTGACCCTTTCATACCCTTCATCTTTTTCATTCATCTCACACCCTTTTTCTTCCAATACAACCCTTAAGGCAACCAACCACTTTGAATATTAGTCCATGAGAAAATTGCTTTTATATTTTCATAAATCCATCTTAAATGTGGTTAAAAGCTTCTTCATTTCTCTTTGGACAAAACTTTCTTATTGTTTTTTAAGACTAAAATAATATTAATATAAAAAAAAAAAAAAAAAAAAAAAAATTGAAAAATACCGAAAACTTGTCCGAGTTGAAACGAATTGGAAAAAAATCAATTTTCCATTCAAAGATTCATTAAATATTAAGTAAATAATTGAAATATATAAGAGAAAAAGAAAAGGAGAGGAAAATAAAATAAATGGAAATCTTTCTCTTTTGGCCTATTCAGATGAAAAATTAATTGAAAATATTATCATTGTATACATTAGGCTTTAAATAAATTCAAACAATAGATTTTTTTTTTATTTAAATAATTTGTTTTAGATATTTTGAATCAATTTCAAAATTTTAATATAAAAATAAATAAATAAATATATATATATATATTGACCAAAATAAAAACAGAGATTCCAGATCAAAAATAATTGGTTACATCTTCCAGCGATCAAAAATTATATATAGTACTTCTAACTCTCAAACAAATTGAAAAATTAAAATTGTCGTTTTTTTTTATAAGACAATATTTTGTGGGAAAAGTTAATATAAAATAATATGGTCAAATGAAAATCAAAGGAATTACATTTTGAATTGGTTTTTCATTTAGAATTGAATGTTGAACTTTTGAAGAAATATAATATATACATGTTTTATGTAAAATAAATTTGATATTTGTTTTATTTTATTTAATAATTATTTTTTCAAGTTAAATAAAATAAAGATTAAATATATTATTTTAGTGTCGAGAGATACATAAAATATGCGGTGAAAAGTTTCCGGCCAGACCAAGCAAAACAATGTTTTTAAATTTTTTTTTTTTTTTGCTATATTTTTCAACATAATCTCCATCAACACTGATACATTTCTCATAACGGTGTTCTAATTAATTTAATTAATTAATTTTGAATTGAATTGAATTTCAGTCTCATCCACAGTTATGAATCGACGCAAAAATTCGTTTGGATTACACCTACAGCGCCAAATTGTCGGTAGAAATGGATTTTCGAAGGAGTTTTTGGTCTAACGTTAGCAAACGCGGCACCCACGTTGCACACAGCTTTCCATGTACAAATGGTTTTGCAAAATATTTCGCACACGTTCAGCTGACATCGTACACGTCTCAGCTATCTTGAATGTTACAAAATAAAGCAAAAAAAAAAAATTCAAAAACATCGTTTTTCTTGGTCAGGCCGGAAACTTTTCACCCCACCCTCGAATATACCAAGTAGGGACATGATATCGAAAGTTAAGTATCGATTCTTAGTATCGGTAGATATCGAAAGTCTAAGTATCGATTCTTCGAAGTATCGAAGTATCGTATAAATTAATTTCCACAAACAACATTATATATATAAATATATAAAGTATCAAAAAATAAATATTTTTATAACTTGAATCAAAATTACTAAATTATATTATCCTGGTTTTTATTATTAGTTTAATTACTCACTCATTAATTACTACTATATTTAAGTGAAAATTTTCCGACAATGAATATAAAATTAATATTTTGTAAACTACCACTTCCGGTTTCTGGATATACAACAAAAGTTGAGGAATAGTAAATATACCAAAATAATAAACAACAAAAAATATATTTTTTTTTAATTATTAAGATCATTTTCAAACTAGTTTAAACAAAAATAATTAATTCAAACTTATATCCAAGAAAAATAAATGATAAAAAAATAACATTGTTTATGGAGGGGGAGTCGTCAGCTGACTAACAATTTTTAATGACGTCACAGCGGGAAATTTAAATAGTTGTAATCAAGTTTTCAGAAATTGTCCAATTTTCTTAATTTTTTTTTTATAAGAATCTTGTACAAAGTATAAGAAATTTAAAAAAAAAGTGAATGAAATCGGTAATGCCATCGTCAAATGATGTTATGACTAAAGAAAATAGGGATTTATTTTTATATATATTGTATAGATTATTTAAGATTTGAAGTATCTCAACAACAAAAGATCATATTGATTATATTTTTTAATCATATCATTTTATTCTTAAATTCTGTATTCACAAACACACACATACGCATATATTAGTATATAATCATATTTAAATCTAAAACAACTCTTACTTTTAT
The DNA here is from genome assembly GCA_963082975.1 of Labia minor. NCBI lineage: Eukaryota > Metazoa > Arthropoda > Insecta > Dermaptera > Spongiphoridae > Labia > Labia minor. The sequence continues at coordinate 81,102,881 of OY720346.1, read as the reverse complement.
TTAAACAAGTATAATAATAATAATACTAATAATAATAAATATATATTTGATTTATTTAAATATGTAAATATAAATACTTGTCATTAGTAAAAGTATATTTAATTAATATTATTATTAATTATTTTTTTTTTGCTAATGTTTAATTAAATATATTAGTACTGTTAGTAGAAATAATAAATAAATAGTATACGTATAATTTATTAATTAATTAACAAAAAATGGAATTGTCACTTTTATTCCAATATAATTAATTTTAATATAAATTTTCTCTCTCATTTATCTTTTCAATATATATTCGGTATTTATAAATAAATGTTTAAATTTTCGCTCAAATAATCAAATTAACGTTAATTTTAACTAAATATAATTTATTATTTAATATATTTTCTATTTTCGTTTGTTTAATATAATTTAAAATTTAAAATTTATATTTATTACATAACCAATATAACTAATATATGATCTAATTTATATAACAATGAAAATTATTTATTTAAGTTTATACTTTTAATATCAAACTTTTTTATTTTTAATAATGATAAAAGAAAACAAGAAAGAAAGAGAGAGAGAGAGAGAGAGACATAACCTTACCCTAAAGGATATAGTTTTTTGTACTGTGTATCTGTAATCATTAAAAAAAAAAAACTGACTTTTGTACGTCCTACGCAAGGACAACGTCTATCAAGTCGGTTATATAAATTATGAGGTGTCCTATGATCAGTAGAACGAGTCCTATCAATCTTTACCTTGATTTTCTTGATCGGAGGCGCTACTTTTTATCAAGTAGCTTCCCAATGTTGATCCCTTAGGCTGGGTTGACTCCGTCCTATAGATCCCAGCTAGAGAAATTTCCTTACCAGGGCCGGGACTTGAACCCGGGAATACGTGAATGTGTGATAGCGGCGCTAGTTTCTCACCCAATGGCGCCTTATCTGTAATCATTATAATATATATTATAATACATATTTTCAGACAATGTCCCAAAAATAACTTAAAGGTTATTTAGAAATTTTTCACTAGTTAACCCTTCATCAAATAACAAGGCTAATATTGTCAAAGGTTGAAGAAGAAAGAAGAAAAAAAAGAGAAAAAGAGTCAAGTGATTGGTATAGTCACACCCCAAATAACATTTAACCAATCAACCATATTGATTCTTTAAAATATTGCTAACCCAACACAATTTATTCCAAGTATTAGCGAGAAAATGACAAAAAAACCTGTAAACTTAATAAATATAAACTTCATACGAATAGAAAATAAATAATTTATCTCTCTTTCTCTTTCTCTTTTAATAATAAAATAAAATTTATCGTTAGAAAAGAATCTTCATAAATATTATCAACCTATTAAGTTTAATTTATAGAAAAAAAAATTGTATTTTGTTATTTTTTATCTTTTTCTCAATTAATTAATTATTAACAGATGTCAAATAAACATTAAAATCAAAACATTACAATGATTCAAGGTGGCTTTGGAATATATTATTGTATGATGGATATTATTATATATTATTATTCATGATAGTTTTGACACTTACTGGGCATGATATGCGTGTAAAACTACTTTACCTGCTCAGTTCATCTTGTTTTTTGGATTAAGTTCGAACAATACAAAGAGGGAATTGACCCTATTCCGAAGGCTCTTCGATAATAATATTTTTTAATTTTTAATTTTTAATTGATGGATCTTTCTAATAATATAGCAGGTCTCTAGTAAAATCGCTCTATGTCCAGTTGTTAAAAGTTTTGTGGCAAATCCAGTTCCTCAAGTATTTTTGTAAGTCTGACTTTTGTCGCTCTGCTGATATGAAAATAGGAAATCGTTTTACTGTTTCCTGATAGCGAGTTCCTCATATCTGCATATTTTCTCATTTTTAATCTTTACTATATTATGAGAAATTATCAAGGTCTGTTGAGGTTGACTTTTTGATCGGTTAATACAGGTCTGTCCCAATAAAGTAGTGTGTCATTTCCCTCTACAACTGCAACTGGGGTATACTTATAATAGGGTGTTATTGTTTCCCTATTAAGTATTCCATACTTAAAACCGAGTTGTTTGTGAATAAATTTGGCAAGTTTGTTATGTCGAGACAATTACGAGTATATCGTAAATTGTCAACAAGCATCGAGCATTTCGCCATGATGGTTTTTCATAATTCTTTGTCCTGATGACACGATCCTGGATGTCTCAGGGAAAATGACACCATCATTGATCCATCTTAACGAGTTTGTTTGATCGATGCAGGGATCATCTAGAAAGGAGCTTAGGGAATTTTCCATGAAGCACTTTACCACGCTATGAGTCTACTTCTGCTGTGGGTTGAGGTTTTTTTTCACGTTCAGAGAGACTCAATTGTGTGTATCTTCTGTCGACCTCTTTAAGGGATGAGATGAGTTTATCCCCTGAAGAAAGGAGCTTGCTTCTCATGTTGTTTATCTGTGTTCTGGACAGATTGGAAATATTTATTAGCCCCCTTCCGCCTTTCTTTCTTGGTAGGTATAGTCAACACAGGGAGGAGTTGGTAAGCAAGCAGCTGAACTTCGTTGACAATTTTCTTGTACAGTCGTCGAGTTTTTTCAGGTCACTGTCGAACCACTTCAACACTCCAAAAGAATATGTCAAAATGGGTACAGTCCAGGTATTTATGGCTGTCACAGTGTTTTTACCTGCAAGTTTAGTAATCGAGATTTTTGTTACCCTGTTTTTATACTCTTCAGTCAACTCTTTTTTAAAGTTTTTTGTCATATATTTTGGAGTATTCACAGGTATTTATATTTTTAATATAGCTTAACTCTCCAATGTCCAGGATTGTTTCTCCCGATATCTCACACTTACCTGTCCTGATGTTGGTGGTAAAACATTTATCAAAGACAAATAAAAAAAAATGATAAATAATATTATTATTATTATTTAATAATATTATTAAATTAAATTTAAATTTAGATTATTAAACTATTTTTTTCAAAGGTTTTATGCTAAAATAATAATTACCTACATAATGGGTTTATTTATTATTTTCGGATGAAATAAAACTTAATAGGTAGATAATAATTTATGAAGATATTGATCGATTCTTTTCTATCGATAAGTTTTATTTTATTATTAAAAGAGAAAGCGGAAGAACGATAAATTATTTATTTTTTATTCGTTTGAGAGGTTTATATTTATAAAAAGTTTATAAAATTTTTCTCGCAATACTTTATAATTAAATATCATATAATATATAATTATAATATTTAATAAAATATTAGAAAAATAGAAAAATGGGTATATTATTGTAATGAATAATTAAATTTTAAATATACAATCAAATGAATTTAATAATTAAGAAAAATACAAGGTAATAAAAATTGGATTAACTACAACTATAGAAATAGGATTACAGTTATTACATGTAACAAATACAGTCCAATCTAAACAAATATTGCTAATTTTGAATCAAAAGAAATCAAACATTGAAAATTTAATAATTTAAAGAATATAAAAATATACATAATATAAAAGTATAATAAATTGAAAATAAAAAAGTACATCAAAAATCAAACTATAGCGGGTTTTAAAAGTAGTACATATTAGTATATTTTTGGAAATCTAAACTGAAGATTCTTTTAAACAATTTTCAATTTATAAATGTGAATTTGAAAAATAAATAATAAAATTAATAGGTTAAATGGGTAAGTTATTAAAAACACTCGGTTTTACGTTTTACTATACTACTATATAGTGTACAAGATGACGAAAATATCGAAATGATCATAAAGTTTAATAAAATTTATATTGAGACGTAAAACCGAGTGTTTTTCCAAATGGATCCTATGTTTCACTTCCATGCTTAAATTTAAATATTAATTAATTTAAAGAATATTAATAATATTTTGAAATATAAAAGGATAGAGTATATTTAAATAATGTTGATGTAATAAGTAAAAATTAGAAAGATAAATAAATAAATTAAAATAATTTAACGAAAAATTTGTTGGTACTATAAATAATCTTTATTTACAATATAGCTATAGTTTTTCTAAATATTTTTATCTGAATAAAAAAAACCTCTGACTTTGTACGTCCTACGCATGGATAACGCCTATCAAGTCGGTTATATCAATGAGGTGTCCTATGATCAGTAGAACGGGTCCTCTCAACCTTTACCTTGATTTTCTTGATCGGAGGCGCTATCAAGTAGCTTTTCCCCAATGTTGTTCTTGAAGGCTGGGTTGACTCCGTCCCATAGACCCCAGCTAAAGAAATTCCCTTGCCAGGCCGGGGACTTGAACCCGGGACCATGTGAATGTGAAGCAGGTTCGCTACCCACACACCCAATGGCGCCTTCTTTATCTGAATAAAATATATATTTAATATTGAGTTATTATATGATTCATATAAAACAATTATTTTGCCGATTGTATTATATGGGTGTGGTATTATACACGTGGCAAGAATCGGAGAGAAAAGAATAACGAAAATTATATTGGTGGGGAGGCGGATTGGAAAACGTCCGCTAGGATGGCCAAAGGCGCAGTGGGTGGACAATGTAGGAAGGGATGTGAGAGAGATAGATTAGGGTAGGGATTGGATGGGTGTGGCTCAGGATAGGGACATTTGGATAAATGTGGTTGCTGCGGCCAAGAACTTTCGAGTTCCGTAGAGCCACAGAAATAGAAGAGTGTCTTTTGCCTATTAGTAATTAAAAATGTTATTGATTTTAAATAAAATAAAAAAAAAAATTATAAAAAGTTGGCACGTATATATTTAATTTAAATTTAATAAATCTTCATGTAAGATTATCATTTTTTTAAGCATTTTTTTTGTGGTTTTTTATATATTCACACAGAATAACATCAAAAATTACACACCCAGGAAATAGCTTTTATTATATATATATATATATATATATTAAAAGCTTAACCCCATGAGTCAAGCAATAAAGGGTATAGAGATAAAGGTGGATGAGTGAGATAGAGAATAGATGGAGGAGAATGAGTTTAAGAAAACTTTTTAATTCACTTGTAATCCGCCATATTCATTACATTTTATATATTATATAAAAGAGCAAGTCTGTTCTTTATTTTAAAATTATTATCTCATTTCTTTCTTCCACCACCAAGCAAAATCATAAATGTAATATTGTGCTAAAAAAAATATTAAAGAAGTAAAAGAAAAAAAATAAATAAATGGAAAATTTGATAATAAAAGTAATTGAGTACATATTTAAAATTTGATTTATTTATTTTATTTATATTTTAAAATTACAAATAATTTCCAAACAAATAATAATAATAAAAAGTAAATTAAGTTATGTGCATATACACTTATTTTTTAATTATTATCAATTTTTTTTTAATAAAAAAAACCTCTGACTTTGTACGTCCTACGCATGGACAACGCCTATCAAGTCGGTTATATCAATGAGGTGTCCTGTGATCAGTAGAACGGGTCCTCTCAACCTTTACCTTGATTTTCTTGATCGGAGGCGCTATCAAGTAGCTTTTCCCTAATGTTGTTCCCGGAGGCTGGGTTGACTCGGTCCCATAGACCCCAGCTAGGGAATTTCCCTTGCCAGGCCCGGGACTTGAACCCGGGATCATGTGAATGTGAGGCAGGTTCGCTACCCACACACCCAATGGCGCCCTTTTTTTTAATAATTTTCTGATTTTTAATTAGAAATTCAAATATTTTAGGAAATTATTTTTTTTTTATATTTCATACAAATAATTTTAATGAATTGATAAATCGAAACTACAATATAAAAGATACTCATAAGAATGAAATGAAAATATACAAAAGTATATTATATACATTAATTCTAACAACATTTAATTTAAAACAAAAATATATAAAAAAATATTATTATTTTGGAAAAAAACTACACCATTAAACATGAAATTGATATTTATAGAAAGTTTTTATTTTATTATTATCATACATTATCATTTTATCATTTATATACCTATATTTAAATTTCCATTCTATTATATTTCATTTAAAATATTTTGATTTTTTATTTAAATTATTCTTTCCAATTATATATTTTATTTTAGAAAAAAAACAAAATAATAATAATATAATAAAAATAATATAATTTTATTTTGATTACTTATATTATATATAAAACCATATATAATTGCGATATCAATTGATTATATATATAAAATTTAATTTAATTTAATTTAATATAACATACCTATATTCAATCAATATGGAAAGAATGAAAGAGAGAAAGTTAAACTCATTAAAGTTGAATTCAATCCCAGTAACATATTAATTGGAAAAGTTTTTTAATACTTATTTCATTTTATAGATTTTATATGTTTTTTTTTTATTATTATTCAATATTAAGGCAAAATTATTCTATATAATATGTTTAATGTAGTATTTTTTATTTATTTTTTTTTTTTTTGAATTTTAATTTATGAACCATACGGATTTAATTTTAAGCCCATTTTACTTAACATTCACATTTTAAATTTTATTATCTCCAAATTGATTTTGTGATTATATATATATAAGAAATAAATTAAATTGGTAACGTTTTTATTTAATAGGAAAGATTAATTGAGCATCGTAATATTTATTATTACTAATTTTTACTATCTCGCCAGAGAAATTATTGCGATGACGAAAATTTTCGATGTTGAGATTTTGATGTTTTTATACGTTTTGAAGGTTCCTGAATCATTTTCACTAAGATTGAGAAAAATGTCTGTGTGTCTGTGTGTATGTATGCGTGAGTGTGTGTATTTTTATTAAATTTTATAAATTCTTGTTAGATATTTTCTAATTATGAGTATAACTTACAATACAATTTTTACTATCTCGCCAGAGATAGTATTGCAAGATTACGCAAAAACGGTTTGAGCTAGAATCATGAAATTTGGTACATGAGCATTATTCAAAATATTTAGTTTTTTTATCAACTTTTGAGAAATGTAGCTCAACCTGAAAAGGGTCATTACCTACAACGTTTTCAATTTTTTTCCTCTAAATTGATCGTAAAAATAAAGATATATGTATGATAGTCTTTCTCATGATTAAAAATTGTATAGAACTGCTATATATAGAATTTCAGCTTGATTGAATGACTGAAAGTACCAGAATTAATTTTTTAACACTGCAAATCACACGCGCCAACAACAAATAGCCAAACATGCGCTGGTTTAATAAATATGATTTATTAATTTTAATTTATAATTTATAATTAATTAAATTTAATTTAAATATAATATATTATGTTATTTAATCCAATTCAAATTTGCGAGATAATCGAGTGGAGACATTCCAGCTTATTCTTATAGGTATACCAATGTACAAGAAAGGAGGATACAATATTCTTACACTGATATATATTATATATTATATATTTTATTTGTAAAATTAACTAAATTTGATATGAAACATGTCAAATTAGACTTGTTAGCAAAGTTTCACATCCCAAGTTACATTTCAAGTTTGTTGCTTATAAATTGGCACATCTATGAAAGAGCGAGAGAGAGATAGTAATATGATTGGCTAAAGGTATAGAAATATGATGTATATCGAATATGGAATGAAATGAGGGATATCAAAATCAAAGTTCAAGTAAACTTGTCGATTAATTTATTTACCTTCCATTTGCAATCCTATTTAGTTAGACTATTAAGTGTTTCAATAATAATTGTACTTGAATATTATTATATACTAATTTGATCCTCGTTGGCTAGGAGACGAAATCATTAACGATGCTCTTGGTGTTGTTGTTGTTGTTGTTAGTGTTGTTGTATCTCACTGCAAATGGCATTGATACTCTTGTTGTTTCTCGTCAAGTGACAACCGCACTGATTCGATCAATAATCCACCTCCTCCTCACCCACCCACCCTCGCACCTTCCAATGCCTCTCTCCTTATCCAACTGACAATACTCTAACCACTTTTCTGTTTACCTGTCATTTGTGGAGTGGGAACGAGTGAGTGAGTGAGTGAGTGAAAACGATTGTGATCACACAAATGGTTCATTTCCTTTGAAACTCTCCTGTCGGTGAAGACCTTAATCTATTTCGAATGTCTCATACACCAAACACCCCATCTTCTATTCTTATTTAATTCAATTATCTATTGCTCTCTTTCTTTCTCTCTCTCTATTTCTTTTAGTTAATCTCAGAATTTTTCTAAACCATTAATCAATTTCAAAGAAGAAAATAATTTAATTTTTTTTTCATTCTTGAAATCAATTAACAGATATATAATATATAATCAATATAATTTGTACAAAAATAATTATATTTTTAATATATTCAGTGTCGTAACCAGGATTTGATCCTGGGGAGAGGGGGTGTTTGACTAGCCGCTCCACCTTTCTATGGCGGGGTACTCCCCCCCCCCCCCCGGGCTCTCTTAAAGACAAATTTTAATTAAGATTTTTTTTTAAATTAAATATTTAAAAAAAAGTTTTTTAAATGAAACACTTATTTTACAAAATCTGGCAAAAAAAATTTAATTTTGTATTTTATTCACAGTTTTAGAAAGAAAATATTTTTTTCCAGCTATAAGTAAATCATTTTAGCTTTCCTCATGGAATGAGGTTAGCTTATACGATGGTCGGAAAATTTTGAAATTTTTGAATTTTGAGATTTTTTGAGATCTCCACTTTTCAGACGGTGTTCTGAATCCAAAACTGCAAAAAAAAAAAAAAATTTTGAACCGGCCGGCCGGCCGTTGTTTACCGAGATTGCGTTTAAACAAAATGAGATATTGTCTTGAAATTTGATAATTAGATGTTTTTTTGGGAATGATGGGCGGGGATTGGGTTGTTTTTGGATAAGTAAGGGTAGTTATTGATTTTCTCAATAAATACCGATTTTATATGAGAATTGTCATACTATCGTATTAAATCTATAGGGAATCGAATTTACTAAAAGTTATAATCATTTTTACCTAAACTTTATAATAAAGGAGTTATTTATAAAAAACTATTTTAAGATTTCGAAAGCTTTTCGTCCGCCTGTAGTGGCAGGATATTTTGTAAAAATTAGTCTTCGCTTCATAATTTTTATGAAGTTAGCAATTAATGTATTAATAATAAAAAATATTTAGAATTTATATAAGTAATATTTTTATTTATTTGATATTTAAATAATAGTCAAATTTCACAATCATCTAGTAATCTTATATTAAGTCTTTTGTTTTTTTATGATTTAGGAGAAATAATAAAATTATTTTTTTATTTTTTTATATTAAATTCTGTACGAAAAAATAAGCAATTTTTTAAAATAAAATAAATTTATTTTTTACACACTAAGTTATACTTTAAGAATTTATTTTTTCAACTAAAATTCTTTCTAATTGTAATATAGTACATAATATATAGCAATTTTAATTTTTTTTCTCTTCTGGGTAAAACGCTAAACCCTCCCCCCCCCCCCCCCAGGTTACGCCACTGATTTATTTATTTGTTTAGCTTTAAATGTTCAAAATTATAATTTCCAAAAATCATATTTATATTTTATTTAAACCAGTTGCTTCCAAACTGATTTGGGGCTACCGCCCCCTTAATAGACAAAATATACACAGTCCAGTCCCATTAATGTGACCACCACGTACTTTCCACGTCAGAGTTAAATAACCAATCACAGGATATACTTATATATTATATAGCACAATGCAGATAAGCGTATATACAGGGTGTGTGAGGGCTTCGGGAAACATTTCAATTGTTGGCGTAATGCAGAAACGAAACCATTTATCAGAGTCCAAAAGGGCATGATCATTGGTTTTCGGGCCAAGGGTGGAAGCATTTCCGAAACGGCTGAGTTTGTGAACTGCTCGCGTGCCGCCGTGGTAAAAGTGTACCTTGTTTGACAAAATGGGACTGTCCAAAATCAGCGACGTGGCAAATGTGGTGCACCACAGGCCATAGAGGACAGAGGTGAACGACGGGCTACCGTTGAGCAACTGACCACCAAATGAACATCCCAGTGAACACCTTCAGGAACCTAAGTGACCCTCTTCCTGCACGTCTCGCAGCAGTCCGCTCTGCGAAAAGTGGTTATTCTGGCTTTTGACAGATGGTCACATTAATTGGAATTTAATTTTTTTTTTTTTAAATAAATTTAAATATCAATTAAACATAAGAGTTATAATTATGTTTCCAACTTAAAAATTAATTAAAGAAAAATGTAAATTGTAAAACATTGATGTTTGAAATTATAATTATAATATGTATTTATTGAACTCACTGAGAAGGCGCCATTGGGTGTGTGGGTAGCGAACCTGCTTCACATTCACGTGGTCCCGGGTTCAAGTCCCGGGCTTGACAAGGGAATTTCCCTAGCTGGGGCCTATGGGACGGAGTCAACTCAGCCTCCGGGAACAACATTGGGGAAAGCTACTTGATAGCGCCTCCGATCAAGAAAATCAAGGTAAAAGTTGAGAGGACTCGTTCTACTGATCATAGGACACCTCATTGATATAACCGGCTTGATAGGCGTTGTCCTTGCGTAGGACGTACAAAGTCAATGTTTTTTGAGCTCTATTTTTAGCCCTCTGTAACTAATAGCTAATTGCACCAAACAAAATAAGGTAAAGTGTTTTATTTACTTTGAAATGTCACCTGACAATGAACAAAAATTTAAGATTGTGGTGTCGAGAGAACAGAAGCTGTGATTCACTAACGCGATCTACCTGCAAAATAATAGATCCATTTTCCCCAACCTATTATTATAGTATAAAATAAAATACACTTCTTGTTAGATATATTCATGCTGATTTATTTATGAAATTAACTTATAATTCATTTTTCTAGAAAGATCAATTTAATTAATTAAAAATTTTTATAAATGAAATTAATAGGATGCTTTGGCATTTTTAATGAGAGAGAGATTCAATAAGATGATAATAGAATATAATACTCATATTTCAAATATAATAAATAAATAAATAAATAAATATAGACCAAAGGAAAATATGAAATTATCATAAATCTATTGTTTTGTTTTTTTTTTTCCTTTTTCTTTTAAAAATCTTTAATCACCAAATTAAACATTGGGGGTTTTCCTTTGGTACTGTTTTTTTCTTTTGAACTTTAACGTTAACTGCATAGTTAGGCATTCTTCCAAAATAAATTTAACTACATTGAAAATCTTTTGCAAATGGTTTCAATTAATGTCCTCACTCTGTTTTTCCTCAACGTTTATTTCTCTCTCTCTCTCTCTCTCTCTCTCTCGTTCTCACGTTGTTTATTTTATTTTATTTTACTTTTTTTTTTTTTTTTTTTGAATCTTTTCTTTCTAATGGCTGCCTTTTAAGCCTTCCCTTCTCCAATTTTATATATATATATATATATATATTTATGCACTCTTATTGTAGAATATAAATTATACAAGTTTGTGTTATTTTATTTACATATAAATGTCTTTTACGAGAGAGAATGAGAATAAGCTGCTTCATATTTCAAGGCTTGACTCATTTCATTCTTAATTATTTTCATATAATATATATGTATACATATATATTTATATATATATATGTATATTATCAAATGACAATGTTGAAATAAATTAATGCTTACATAATTTTAATTATACCTACAAAATTACACACATATATATATTTCTACTATAATTATAATCTTATATTCAATAATTTATACATAATAAATTTGAAATTTAATCTATGAATAATTGTAAAATGAAATTTTATTATTCTATCTTGGAATGGAGGGAGGAAAAGTGAGAGTCATGTTAAGACAAGTTTATAATATTACATTCATCTATCAATATATTGATTTTTTTACTATCTTTTAAATTTTCGATGTTGAGATTTTGATGTTTTTATACGTTTTGAAGGTTCCTGAATCATTTTCACTAAGGTTGAGAAAAATGTCTGTGTGTGTGTGTTGGTAAGTGAAGCATTACTCAAAATGTTAAGTTGTCAACAAACAAATCAAAACCATGAACGGGTGGACACAAAAGAAACACATTTGGCATTATATAATAATTCTATAATAAAATAAGTTGAGTAAGTAAAATAAAATATAATAAGTTGTTTTTTTATAATTTTAAGAAAAAATACTTAACCAAAAAGAATATTTCATTTACCCTATATTCATTTAAAATAAGAAATACCTACACAAAAAAAAATCATTACTAAATTATTAATAATAAAAATAAGTATTTTTACTTTATAATATATAATAATGAATAATATTTTTTAAATTAAACAAAAAAAAATAAATGTTTTTTTTAATTAAATTAAATTAAATTCCGCAAAAATTTTAAAATTATAATATAATATTAATAAATTAAAGAAAAACATGTAATTAATTATTTTTTATTTTATTTTTTTTTTACTTACAATTTATAGTAAGATTTTACGTAAAAATTAAATATAATTGTAAATAAAAGAAAAAAAAAATGATGAAAAATTAATCGAAAGATGACAACATTTGAGATTAATATTTCAACTTTTATTCCCCAAATGGGGTTGTCTTCACATATTAAATGGACTTGTCCTAACTTTTTGTGTTTATTTTTGGGATTTTTGATATAGAAAGTTTATTTTATTTTTATCCCCTAAGCATCCAAAACAACAACAACATTATGAATAAAAAGAGCAAATGCAATGAAAGAGAAAGACCACAATAACAACAACAACAGCATTTTCACCTGATAATAAATGTAATATATTTACGAATGTATAATTTATGTTTTTAAATGATTTTTTGTTTGTTTGTTTGTTTTTTTTTTTTTTTTTTTATTAAATTTAATAAATTTTCAAAGAATTTTTTGTTTTTGTGATTATTTTGTTTGTTTAATAAACATTAATATATATATATATATGTTTATTTATTAAATAATCTTGTTTACTTGATATAAAATCCTCGGGACATTAACTATACAAGTCATAAGGCAAATAATACAATAATTAAATTTATAAAAACAAATTTCTAGTTTTTTTCTAATATTTTTTTTTTACAAATCACAATCTAGTTATAAACCTTAACTAATAAGTGATATTTATTTAAAGAAAATATATTAAGTTAATGATTTTAAAAACATGCAAACATGAGCAGTTTAATTCATTAGTTTATGAGGTTTATTCGTTTTTAATCTTCTGGTCTGCTTGGCTACGTCAAGGAGTCGAACGGCCTCAGTGTTTGTATACCTTTGCAGTCTATTTTGATGATCTGTTGCAACTTTTCTAATATGAAGAATAAAATTTTGTTTTCTTTCTCGATTTCTATATTTCTATATTTTTAAGTTTGAATTGCAATAATTAAAAGCAACTTGATTATTTATAGTAAAATATTTCTAGAATATTTGAACTTTTGAGTAGAATCATTTATTTTCAGACCAATCTAATAGATGTTCACGTTCAATATCTTTCTTCTCCCCCCCCCCCCCCCCATACACACCCATTTCTCTTGCATTTTCCTACCTTTGATCGAATTTCATTGTTTTAACCATCCATGCGTTAGGTAGTTTTAAAGAGAACAAATATCAAAAAATAATTATTTTTAATCCATATTTTGTGTAAATTTAAAATTTAAAAGAAATTATAACCCATATATTAACAAACCGATTAACTCCAAATTTTGTTAGAAATGTAATGTAATGTAATGTAATCTGCAAAATATGAAATGAATAATGAACTTGATAATCTTAATATTGCAATATACATTTTTCTGTAATCAATAACCCTGAATTGCCTACAAGCTATGAACTTTGGGCTTTATTTTTTCAGTTTGTGAAGTTAACCTCTTTGTGGCTTCTGAGTGGCACATATATTGAATAAATTCTCCTAATTACTACATTTTTTAAATTTTTTTTGTTTTTTTTTATTGTATAATTTTGTTTTTTATAAATTTTCAATTTTTTTACTTTAATTGGTTAATATTGCATTACATTTACACATATTTTATTTTTATCAAAAAAAAAAATCCATTAGATTAAATGTATTGATATATTTGTACATTTTTTTTAACGTAAATAGAAATGAATAATTAACAATTAAGATACAATTAACCTCATTTCATTTAATTATTTATTAATTAAAAAATGTTCAATATTGGTTTTTTTTTTATTTTTTTTTTTTTTTTAATTTAAATGTATAAAATTGCGAAATAATTTTCTTCATTAGTGAGTGAGTAAAAAACACACACATACATACACATACACATACACAAAAAAGAAAAAATACAATTTAATTAACCAATTTTCAATTTTAATAAAATATTCACCTCAAATGAAAAACGATCTATCTCTCTCTATATATATTCTTTCCCCCCCCCCCCCACTTTTCTACATACAATTATATACTCGTTTAATAATATATATATATGTAGATTCATGGATTATTATATATTATATATAAAAAAAGTATATATTTACTAAATTATGTATCTTATATTAATTAATTAATTATTTGTTTATTTTTTCTAAATAAGAAATTTTGAATTGATAATATTATCAATTTATAATGATTTTACATTTAAATATTACATCAGAATTTCAATTACTAATAAAGAATATATGAGCCATGAACATGAAAGTGAAGAGAGAGAGAGAGAGAGAGAGAAAGAAGAGGGGGAGGTGTTGGGGATATCGAATGATTAGGATGGGTAATTTATTTATTTATTTAATCGGTTTAATTGGCTCGTTTAATTTGAATACTAAACTAATAGAATATAAACACAGCAACGTACAGTTTGTTGTTGTTGTTTTTGTTTTTGATTTTATTTTATTTTTATACCAAATAATTATTATTATTATTATTTTAATTCGATTTTATCTAATGTAAGTTTATAATATATATATATATGTAAAATAATAATTATATTATTTTAATATTCCTAAGTTGGTATTACAATAATGAGACGGAATTGTGTGTTAAGGTTATATAAATTAGATTTTATAAATTGGAAAACCATTAGTTATACTTTTAAGTTATTTAGTTATTAACAAGATAAGAATTGACTATAAAAACCAATTTGTTTTTAGGTAAGAATATATTATTGTATTTATTGTAATTATTTAAAATTTTTCTAATGTAATAAAATGTTTTTAGCAAACAAATCTGTCTATAGTCCATTTGATTAAACCTACCATCTTATAAATTGGTTTTTCGTTTGATTCTTAAAGAAGAAATAAAAATAAAGAAGAATAAAGATAGAAAGTTTATCAGTAAAGATAAAATTTGAAAAAGAAGAAAAAGAAGGTAAATTAGTGAATATGGTAAAGAAAATTGGATTGGCCTCTGGTGATATAACCTATATATTTCCGGAGGAATTGCAAGAGGAAATACACCATCCAGAACTTTTTTTAATAAATAATGTATATAATTGCTGTAAAAGCATGAAAAAATCTGGTGCTTTTAGAAATGTAAATATAATTTTAGAAAAAGAAATCATTCCCATATATTTAGACGAAAGTGAAAATTTTGTGTTTAAAGAAATTTACCTTGAAGAGGAACAACCAAAACAAGAAATACCTCTTGATGAAGAAAAGGATGAAGTAATAATTAAAATGTGCAGGAATTTAATGTTGAAGATGGAAAAAAAACAAGAAATTGATATATCACAGGTACATAAATTAATTGTTTCTGAACATTTTTATGGAAAAACTAATGCAAAGGAATGGATAAATAATTTTGAAAGGGAATGTGAAAGAATTAAAATAAATAAAGACGAAGATAAAATACAAACATTAAAATTATTTTTAAGTGGGAATGCAGTTGATTGGTATGATTTTACAATGAAAAAATTATCAATCAAAGCACCATGGCCTACATGGCGTGATTCCTTTGAAACAACTTATGCTGACAAAGATTGGAACTCGGTCTATTATGCTTATAATTTCAAATTTATTAATGGCTCTATCATAGATTATGCTCTGAAGAAGCAACGACTTATAATGGAGACAGAAAAAAATATTACAGAACAATCCATAATAAACCATATTGTTATTGGCTTACCAATGAACATTCGACAACGTCTTGACAAGGAGGAAATTACAAATACAGAGAGACTGATGAATCAGTTAAGGAGATATAATTTTGTAAATAACAGAATAGACGATAAAGAAAAGATGAAATTAACAACAAATAAATTTCACAAAACATCCAAAGACATGGTGGAAAAAAATCAAAATGAAAAAAAACCATGTGATATTTGCGAATCTTTGGGAAAATCTGGGCGATTTCATCCAAAAGAAATTTGCTGGTTCAAAGAAAGAAGAAATAAAGAATTTAAAAACATTTATTCAACAGAAGCAGAAAAAGAAATAATAGAAGATTCAAAAAACGTGAATGCCCACCACTAATTCGACTAAATGTTATTATCAACAAAAATAAAGAAATCCAAGGTATTTATGACAGTGGATCAAATATTACTCTCATAAATTCAAAAATTATAAGAGATATTGAAAAAGGTCTGATAAAAAACAAACAAATATTTAAGACAATTAGTGGTGTTGAAAATAGTAATCATAAAATAAAACTCTTATTGAAAATTAAGGATATAGAAAAAGAAATAGAAGCTTATGTAATCAAGAATGATAATTTTTCATACGATATACTTCTTGGCTTAGATGTTATCACAAAATTTAATCTAATCCAAAATGACGATTTGAAAATTTTTCAGAGAACGGGAAAAAGAAAAATAGAAGTAAGTACAAATAGAACAGAAACTAAGTTTCAACAAAAGAAATTAGATTCAAAAGTTAATTTTTTAGAAATTGAAGAGAAGTTAAATCATTTAGATAAAATAAAAATGAATCAAATTAAGACTTTAATAGAAGAAAATTTGGAAAATTTTGCAAAAGATAAATATGATATAGGTGAAGTTAGAAACACAGAAACTCATATTAAATTAACTGAAAGCAGATATATTTCAAAAAAACCATACAGGTGCTCAATTCCTGATCAAAATGAAATTGAGGACCAAATTGGAAAATTACTTCAAAGAGGATTAATAGAAGAATCAAGATCTCCGTATGGAGCACCAGTTACGCTGGCATATAAAAAAGAAGATGGAAGACGGACCCGTTTATGTATTGATTACCGGGAATTAAATAAGATTTTAGTGCCAGAGTCACAACCTTTTCCAAGAATCGAAGATACAATAGTCAAGACGAGAAATTGCAAATGGTATACTGTACTGGATGTTAATTCTGCTTTTTGGTCAATTCCACTGAGACAGAAAGACAGATATAAGACAGCATTTGTCACACAAAACGGACATTATCAATGGACACGGTTGCCGTTTGGTTTAAAAATCTCTCCAGCAGTATTCCAACGGACTTTAACAAACATAATTAGAATAAATCAATTGCAAGATTTTTGCACAAATTACATTGATGATATATTAATATTTTCAGAAAATTTTCAGAATCACTTAGTTCAAATAAAAAAAGTCATGTCGATCCTAAAAAAAGAAGGCTTCATATTGAAATTATCGAAATGTGAATTTGCAAAGGAATCAGTTAAGTATCTTGGACATATTCTAGGAAATAATACTGTGAGACCATACCACGATAATTTGAAATCAATCAAAGATTTTCCAAAACCTCAGAATAGAAAGAATGTAAGACAATTTTTAGGCAAAATAAATTTCTATCATAAATATATACCAAATAGCACAAAATTACTAGAACCGTTGCACAATCTTTTGAGAAATAACACACCTTTTCAATGGACAAAGGAAAATGACAAAACATTTCGAGACATAAAAGAATATTTATGCAAAAGTCCAATTTTAGCAATATTTGACCCAAACCGTCCCACATATTTATTTACAGACGCAAGTGGTCTAGGGATAGGAGCAATTATGAAACAAACGCAAGATAATGGACAGTTACATCCTGTTGCATATTTTTCTAAGAAATTGACTACAACACAAAAAAAGAAGAAAGCTATATTCTTAGAATGTTTAGCAATAAAAGAGGCAATTCAATATTGGCAACATTGGCTGATTGGCCTAAAATTCATGGTTATTTCAGACCATAAACCACTAGAAAATTTAAAAATAAAATCCCGTACGGATGAAGAATTAGGTGACTTAGTTTACTATCTATCCCAGTATGATTTCACTATAAAATACTCACCAGGTATAACGAACCAAGAGGCAGATGCCCTCTCAAGGAACCCAGTCCTTGAGTCTTTCGAAAACACAGATGAGGTCCTTCAAATAGTGAACATGAATTCGATCGAAGATCTCCACCAAAATCAGAAACAAAATGAACAGATATTCTCAAATGAAAAACACACAATTCAAAGAGGAGATCTTATATATAAAAAATTGAGAGGTAAAGAAAGAATTCTTGTGTCAGATGATTTTGGATTTGAGATGATAAGGAAAATTCATTTGAAATACGGTCATATTGGCGCAGGGCACATTGCCGCAAAAATACGCCCATTTTATTATTTTAAGAACATGGACAAATTAATAAGAGAATTATATAACGGATGTGAAATTTGCAAAAGAAATAAGTCTCGTAGAGGTAGAGAGATAGGCCTGTTATCCCAATTGGGTCCTGCGATAGAGCCCTACGAAATAATGTCAATCGACACAATTGGAGGTTTTTCAAATAACCGCTCCTCAAAGAAGTACTTACATCTTTTAGCTGACCATTTCAGTCGATTTGCTTTCATAAATCCATCCTCTAGACAGACAGCTAAAGACTTCATCAAATTATTAAAGCCTATTCTACGGACCCACAAAATAAAGATACTTCTGGCCGACCAATATCCTAGTATAACTTCTAGAGAATTTAAAAACTTTCTGCAAGAAAACGAGATAACATTAATTCTCACTGCAAGAGACTGTCCATTTTCCAATGGGTTGAATGAAAGATTAAATCAAACCTTGGTAAATAGAATCCGATGCAAGATACAAGAGGACAGAGACAGTTCATGGACAACTATTGCAAAGGAGTGTACGGAAGAATATAATAACACCACCCACAGTGTTACAAAGTTTTCTCCAGCATACTTATTGCTGGGAAAGGAAACATCTACATTACCAAAACAACTTCAACCTTTAAGAAACCTTCACGAAGACAGAAAACAAGCATTTATCAACTCTCAATACAACCACGATGTAAATAAGGCAAAAGTGGATAGAACAAGAAAAGAATATAGATTTGAGATAGGAGACCTGGTTTATGTAGAAAAGGGAAATAAAATAAATAGAAATAAGCTTGATTCAATTAGAGATGGACCATGTAAAATATTGAATAAAATATCAAACAGTATATATGAAGTAGAAAGCAAAGATAGGAGTGATACTAATTTATATCATATTAATAAACTGATGCCATATAAGTAGAAAATTCTACGAATTATCTCCCACAGGGGGGGAGATGTAAAATAATAATTATATTATTTTAATATTCCTAAGTTGGTATTACAATAATGAGACGGAATTGTGTGTTAAGGTTATATAAATTAGATTTTATAAATTGGAAAACCATTAGTTATACTTTTAAGTTATTTAGTTATTAACAAGATAAGAATTGACTATAAAAACCAATTTGTTTTTAGGTAAGAATATATTATTGTATTTATTGTAATTATTTAAAATTTTTCTAATGTAATAAAATGTTTTTAGCAAACAAATCTGTCTATAGTCCATTTGATTAAACCTACCATCTTATATATATATATATATAAAATCTTTTTATTTATTCATTTAAAATAGTGGGGTCATTGGAATAATAAAAAAATATTATAATTGAATTCATTTTAATAATAATAATAATAATAATAATAATAATTTATTTTAATCTTAATTAATTCTTAATCTTCATCTTCTTATTAAGGTCCTGTCTCCCTTTCGGAGTTTGGCTATCATCATGACTAGGATAGCCTTAGAAGCTGCGCAGCCATGATAATTTTTCTTGGGAATGTTAATGCGGTGGTTTCCAGTTGCCTTTCGAATGAACTGACAGTTCCTGGAGTCGGTGACAGCTGATGTTAAATTGAATTTTATTAGAAAATTGTGTTCTTAGTTGGAATCGAACAGCAACTTCTTGAGTAGAAAATTGCTACGCTACACTCTCGGCTAGCTGCCTCCCTTTATTAAATAATTATCTTCAAATAATTGTATTTATATTATTTATCTATTTATTTTATCTATTAAAATATTAGATGTACCTATACTATAAATGTAATGTAAGAGAAAATAATTAAAGAAGAATAGACAAATGCAATGTTTTTTTTTTATTTTATTATATATTTATAGTCATTATTAAAATGTATCTTATCCTATAATTTATATATTAATAAATAAAATCCAATAATTAAGTATTAAATTTTGAATAAAAAAAACATAGTTTCATATATCAAGATTATTTTACTAATCAATAAAATTTTCTTAATATATTATTTAATTAATTTTAATTGGGGGTGCTGATAACTGTGAGAGTAAAGACATCGAGATCATCACTTCTCTTATCAGGCCAAGTGAAACGTATTCGAATCCAATCAATTGCAAGGTGATAATGATAATGATGAAACACAAGAATCATTAAATAAGAAATCCGAAGTCCAAAATAGAAATAATAATAAAAACAAATTGAATTGTGATAATACAATATAATTACATGTGTGTGTGTGTGTGTGTGAGGTGATCAAAATCATAAAACTATCCACCACCAGAACATAGAAAAATTCACATAAATTCAAGAGTATCCAATTTTATATAGTAATTTTCAATGAAAAAAAAACTATAAAAATGATGCATAGTGAACCAAATAACACATAATAATCATTTAAATTAATTTAATTTATTTATTCAAAGTATCTACTACAGTGGTTTCCAACCTTTCTGTACCGGCGCCCCCCTTTTTTAAAAAAAATTATTGCGCCCCCCTTAATTTTTGTAATAATCTAATTTCATAAATACTCGCATAATATAGTAATTTATTTAATGGGCTACAAAATAACACATACACCTACACACCCACACACACTCAATTAAGCAAAAACATATTATAGATTATTATAGGTTTTAGAAAAAAAAATTCGCGCCCCTTACAAAAGCCTCGCGCCCCCCAAGGGGATTGCGCCCCACAGGTTGGAAAACACTGATCTTCTGGTTTATTACTAGTTTTAATTTCACTAAACACTTCAATCATAATTGCATTAAAGTTCCTTTAAATAATGCATTTAAAATAGGATAATTATTTGCAAAGATATAAAATTTAATCAGAGAGAAAAAAAAGTCTAAGATGAGATGAATTATAAATGATTGAATGAAATATCAATTAACTAATCGTCATGAGTAAAGAAAGTTAAATAGAAGAAGTTTGAATGATTCGTTAGAATGACATTATGAGTTGCTGCAGTTTCCAGACCATCAAGTAACCATTAAAATTTTCAACATCTGAAAGAGAAAGAGAGAAAGTGAGATTGAAATTCTTATTATCTCACTTATTACTTTATTTATTTTCTAACTTTAATTCAATTTAAAAAAAAATGACAATCTCTATTCACATTCTTATTTTATTTTATTTCATTTGAAAACTTTTTTTTTTATTCTTATTTGATATATATATATACTTATATATAAAAATAAAATAATAATGAAAATTTTATAGTATTATACATTTAAAATTTTAAAAGAATATAAGTATATATTTTTTTATTAAATTTATTTATATTATAGAATTAAAGGAGTATATATATATTGGATAGTTTAATGAAATGATTAGCAATTTTATGACTTTAGAAAATGAAAATGAAAATGCAATTGAAGAATATAAAATTTATAGATTCTATAAAAGTATTAAAAGTTAAAACCGGTTGAAACAGATGTCGATATGTGGTATTTGAAAGCAAATTGGGAAGTAACAGAGATAGATAAGTTGAAGTAGATTGAAAATTAACTTATGAATAGAGAATTATGTATAAATGAAAAAAATTTTCTCTCTCTCTCTAATTCATTTGATACCATTTCTCTAATATGTATATTTAAATTCTATTTAATTAAAAAGATAAAATATTGTATATTATTTAAGTATATATAAGAGAAAACGAATGTAAGATTACAATTGAATAATATCTATGAATATATGAATATAAAATAAAAGATTTCATTACAAAAACATAAAAATTTATAAAATCCGTATTTTCCTGGTGAGAGACAAGAAAAGATTCAAATAGGATTTTTCATAGTATCTGTGGACCGATGATGATGATATCAAAGAATTCATGAAGATTGCTTAAAGAGGCAATGCATGATTTATTTACATCTTACTCCAATCATAGTTACCTTAAATAGAATCCGTCTTGTAAATGTAGAACTCGATGGCGAGATAATATAAAGGGGGATGTGAAATTAAATATTTCGATAACATACCATATAATTAATACATATGATATAATCAGACTCACTGACAATAAATGTAAAAAAACAAATTTAATACATAATCACATAAATCATTACTTTTATATATTATTATAAATTTTTATTCTATGATATTTCTATTGAATAATCAACATCACAATTTAATTTTATTTAGAATTAATAGTAAATTTTAATAATATGTAGCATAAAAAAATAAAGAAGTTAAATCAGTGGTTTCCAACCTTTCTGTACCGGCGCCCCTCTCCTTTTTTTAAAAAAAAAATTATTACGCCCCCCTTTAATTTTTGTAATAATCTAATTTTCTTTTTCAACCATATTGAAAAAAATCGAAAATGTTTAAAAGTTGGGCCACAAAATCATCTTACCATTTTTTAGAAGCATATTGAAAAAATTTGAAAAAAAAAATCGAAAATTTTTCGGGTACTTAAATTGTCTTCGCTGGCACTTGTAATTGGTTTTAAAACCTTCGCGGCAGGGGTGGAAGCGCGCCCCACAAGTTGGAAAACGCTGAGTTAAATATTGAACGCGAGTGTAAGAAAACATTTTATGTGTGCCCCTGGAAAATGCAACCTGCTTTACTTATCTACTTGTCTTATGTAATGTAAATACCTATCTATTTATTTATTTATTTTAAAGATTAATTATTGTAAAGATAAGTGGAATTATGAATTTAAAAAAAAAGAAATATTATCAAATTATATCAAACAATCTTTTTTTTTCTTAATATTATTAATCATTTACCCTGTAATTTAGAAGAAAGTTTTCTCATTGCGATGGAATAAGATATTTCAAGCTATTAACCTAATTAAGGGTGCCAAGTGCAGCTGCTCGAGTTGGCCAACAGAAAGAGACAGAGACAGAGAGACAGAGACACACAGAGAGAGAGAGAGATTGTATTAGTGCTCTCTCTCTCTCTCTTTCTCTCTACACTCTTTATGCATAGTTTTGGATTAGTTACCATTCCAGCATTCTCTCTCTCTCATTCTTTCTTCAATAGCAAGACAGACAAACAAACATACATTTAAATGTATCTCATAGATATATTATTATTATTATTATAGTTTGTGTTGAATTTCAACAAATCCTAGTTTCCTTATTCAACATTCAACTTTACATTTAACTTTACTAGGGAATTACTAATAATGTTCCAATGTTATATCCTGTAAATGTAGAATAATACAAAATCGAAAGATGGTGAAATATTGCCAGTATATAATAGATTGATATCTATTACGAATTAGGAATTTATAACAGGGACGTGAGTAGAAAGAAAGTGATTTTTTTTTCTTGCAAAATCCCCAATCCTCTGTTTATACGATAAAAAACAGACATGTTTATTACACATTTACTTGGTGTTTGTATATTAGAGTAAGTGGATTTAATATAATCTATACCTTACAAATACATATACTATACATATACATATATATATATATGCACAACTACTTACTCTATTCGATATTTTATATATTTGAATAAATAATAATAATAATAAAGATGACAAGAAACTGAAATCAAATTGTCTTTTTTTTAAACTTTTGAAGAGAAGAATTGAAATTGATAATTGAAACTGATCTATTAAATTAAATAAATATTATCAAACTATAAAATAATTTTTACCATACTTTTAGTAAAATTGAAAATGATAATCTATCTATCTCACTCGAAAGTGCTTGGCCGCAGCAACCACACTTCTCCAAGTATCCCTATCCTGAGCCACAATCCTCCAATCCCTACCCTCTCCCATTTCTCACGTTCCTTTCTACATTGTCCATTCACCTCGTTGGTCATCCAATTTCCCAATCGGTCTCTCCACTTATATATTTTTCGCCATTCTTTCCTCTCCGATTCTTGCCACGTGCCATGTCCATCTCAGTCTTCTCCATTTTATATTACCCTAACTATGTGTGGAGATCATGCAATTTCTCATTATGCAATCTCCGCCATTCTCCAGTGACCTCATTTTTCTTTCTTTGGCCCCTAAATACTGAGAAGAATCCTATTCTCAAATACTATAAATCTACTCTCGTCACCCAGGGTCATAGACCATGCCTCACACCCAAATAATTGTTTTATATAAAATGATAATAGAAAAAAAATTATTAAAATAATAATAACAGACGAATATATATAATATGTAGATACTAAATATCTATTTATTCACCTCTCTTTAATTTTTATATCATTTATAATGATGTTTCATCTTAAAGTAAATATTATTATTATATATATGGTGGCCAATCATCAGTCATAAATTATTCCTATATCGAATCGAAATCACACACACACACACACTCACGCAGACATTATATAAATCATTATGTATATTTACTAAGAGCAAATATACATATTTTTTTCATCTTTGAATGTTTAATGTCAATGAATGAATAAATTCAAATAAAAAAAAAAAATTAAAGATTCAGCAAATAAAAAAAAAAAATTGAAAAAGTTTATTAATATTGATCTTTTTTTTTAATTTATTTATTATGTCGTTTGTTAAATCTTTTGATATTTACGTTACTCACACACATACATACTTACACATTAAATATGAAAAAATAAAGAACAACATTCACAAATTTATTTATTTATTTTTTTATAGAGAAAGAAGAAAAGAGATGAGCAAGTGGAGAGGGGGGGGGAGGGGGGGAGAAAGAGAGAGGAAGGGGTTAGAAAATAAAAACGATGTGTGTGTGTGTGTGTGTGGCCACACCAACCAACCATCCAACCAACCAATGTAACTGACATCAACTTTGTAAACGCCAAACTCTAACCAAGCGCGAATGTGGCTTTGTAAACTCACTAATAAATAATAAGTTGATGCCATCTCCATTGGAAGGGAATTCATTCACTTTACTTAACCATTGACAATTAATAAAGTCAATACGAGCTTACTCTTTTGTTCCCTCTGCCACATTTTTACTAGCTCGCCGAAAAATCTCGATGTTGAGATTTTGATGTTTCTATACGTTTTGAAGGTTCCTGAATCATTTTCACTAAAGTTGTGAAAAATGTGTGTGTGTCTGTGTGTGTGTTTATAAATATATGTGTGTGTGTATATATGTGTGTATGTATGTAGATAAGATTATGCAAAAACGGTTTGAGCTAGAATCATGAAATTTGGTATAGAGGTATTATTCAAAATTCGTAGTTTTCTATCAATTGAGAAATGTAGCTCAACCGGAAGAGGGTCATAACCTACAACGTTTTGATTTTTTCCTCTAAAATGACCGTAAAAATAAAGATATATGTTTGATAATTTTTCATATGATTAAAGATTGTATAAAACTGCTATATATAGAATAAATATTATTTATTAATTTTAATTTATAATTTATAATTAATTAAATTTAATTTAAATATATTATATTATGTTATTTAATCCAATTCAAATTGCGAGATAGTCGAGTGGAGACACTCCATCTAATTTTTTTCAATTTTAAATTTCGTCTTATTTTTCATTTTTATTTCTGTCATTGGAAGAAAACAAAATAATAACAAAAACAAAAATAAATGAAAGACATCCCCCCACTCCTTGGAACAAATCCTCTTCCAGAAACATAGAGAAACAAATATAATTTCGTTTAAAGCTTGTTGCTTTTTACAAGAAGAAGATTTATTTATATAATATAAGCGACAAAAATGCAAAAATATATTCTACATTCTTTTGAATCAAAAAAAAAAAAAAAACAAAAACAAAAAAGAAGAAGAAGAAGCAGAAAGAGAAGTAAGAGATAAGAGGAGGGCAGTTTATAAAAATGAATTAAACGGATGTTAGAAAGAGAGGGAGAGAAAAATTAAAAAAAGAGAGAATTAGAGGAGGAGAAGATGTGACATTTCATATTTAAAATTTCTTTTAATTTAATTTATTATCTAACAACACAAAATAGTACATGAATATTTTCTCATTTATGTATATTATTACTTGTTGAAAAGTCAACGCAGATAATTTATTACAATAAAACGAGGAACAGAAGGAAAGGGAGAAAAAAACGGGTAATTTTTCAAAAAATAAAATAATAATAATAAAAAAAAATGAACCAAAAGAGAAGAGAGAGAGAGAGAGAGTTCAAGATAGGTGAATATCATTAAACCAAATTAAGAATGGAATTTATTAATATTAAATATACTAACCAAGAGTAACCAACCACCAGACTTATGATGATGGCATTTTAATGTAATGAATTTTATCATAATCTGTTTAAAAATAAAATAATAATAACAATAATAATTGCATTTCAGTGAATAAAAAATTTACTCGACTGTCTCGCAAATTTGAATTGGATTAATTAATTAATTAATTAAATTTACAGAATAGTATTGTTATACAATTAAATTAATTTATTAACATATATTAAATTTAAATTTTAAAGCTTTACCTTCATTTTTATGTCAAAATTTAAAAAATTAATTCGCGTGTTTTGTTCTTTGTTGATGACACCACGTCATGTGATGGCGCGTGATTTACAGTCAAAAATTAATTCCGGTACTTTCAATCAAGCTGAAATTCTAAATATAGCAGTTTTATACAATTTTTAATCATGTGAAAAACTATCAAACATATATCTTTATTTTTACGGTCAGTTTAGAGGAAAAAAAATCAAAACATGGTAGGTAATGACCTTCTTCCGGTTGACCTACATTTCTTAAAAGTTTATAGAAAACTACGAATTTTGAATAATACCTGTATACCAAATTTCATGATTCTAGCTCAAACCGTTTTTGCATAATCTTATCTACATACATACACACATATATACACACACACATACAAACACACACACACATATATATATAAACGCAGACACACATATAGACATTTTTCTCAACTTTAGTGAAAATGATTCAGGAACCTTCAAAACTTATAGAAACATCAAAATCTCAACATCGAAATTTTTCGTAAAAATGTGGCAGAGGGAACAAAAGAGTGAGCTCGTATTGACTTTATTAATTGTCAATGGTTAAGTAAAGTGAATGAATTCCCTTCCAATGGAGATGGCATCAACTTATTATTTATTAGTGAGTTTACAAAGCCACATACGCGCTTGGTTAGAGTTTGGCGTTTACAAAGTTGATGTCAGTTACTTTGGTTGGTTGGATGGTTGGGGTTGGTGTGGTCACACCAAGAGACATTTTTCTCAACCTTAGTGAAAATGACTTTAAAACGTATAAAAACATCATTGATTGATTTATATATTATTTAATATAAAACTAATTATGTAACTTTAAGCAAAACAAAGAGAACTTTCAGGGGTTGACATTTTGGACTCGTATTTTTTTATAATATATTCAACTAAGGGCATGAAATGACGTCCTCGCCCCCCATCTTTTTCTTAGTTTAACAGTCTTGGAGTTAACAAGTGGAGGCTCCTATATGGGAGTATATTATACGAGGGTCATTTTTTTTCAACTTCCGATAGACCATTTATTAAAGACAATTTTTTTATATACGTACATTTAAAAAAATAATTTTATTACCAAAAATTATGTTTACTTTTCAACATAATCGCCGTGAAGTTGGAGGCATTTGTCGTGCCTTTGGACCAGAGCTTACCAATATCCTCTTCCATAAAATGTTGCCGCAAATATGTTGAAGTGGGTGGGCTATAACGTTGTCTTGAAGCATCCATTGTTGTGACTGTATTTTTGTTTCATCTCTGTACTCTATTGATACAGAAAATATAGGTTACAAAAAAATTTTTGCTCGCTGAATATCAAAAATGTTGTCAGATAACCACAAAACTCACCGAATTTTTTGTAACCTATATTTTCTGTATCAATAGAGTACAGAGATGAAACAAAACTACAGTCACAACAATGGATGCTTCAAGACAACGTTATAGCCCACTTCAACATATTTGCGGCAACATTTTATGGAAGAGGATATTGGTAAGCTGGTCCAAAGGCACGACAAATGCCTCCATCTTCACGGCGATTATGTTGAAAAGTAAACATAAGTGTAAGTAACTTTTGGTAATAAAATGATTTTTTATATACATTTGTCTCTAATATATGTTATATGTTATCTAATATTTGTTATATGGCCTATCGGAGTTTGAAATAAGTTGACCTGTGGCCAGGTCCGAACCGACCGACGGTTTGAAATAAATTAATTTCCAGCTACAGAAACAATTTCAAATAATTTTAATATATCTATTAATGTAATAAAAAACAGATATGAATATAACATAAATATTTTTAATTTTATTTTATTTATAATATATATGTAAGACCAGGCTGTGACGTCATGAATGGCTGGATGACGTCATATAATTTTAAATCAAGAAAAAACTAATAAATATGATTTTTCTCGAGAATAAAACCAATACAAAGTGCATGATTCGTGGTGATATATAAAAAAATCTCCTTTGGTGTGAAAATAACCCTTTCCTTCCTATCGTCGATCGCTAATACTACCACTTCCGGTTTCCGGAATTGCACCAAAAGTTGATCAATTCATCCCACTGATGCATTAAGTAAATATACCAAATTTCATCAAAATCGGTTGAACCGTTCAGGCTGTACACATCTATACGGACGGACAGACGGACGGACGGACAGACATCATGCTAAAAATACTTTTTTCTGTTTAGAAAATGCATGATTCGTGGAGATATGTAAAAATCTCCACATGTGAAATTTGGTGTGAAAACAATACCTCCCTTACTATCGTCGGTCGGTAAAAAAATGACCCTCGTATAATAGCATTAATTCAAGACTTACTGTTAGTTGCTTGGCTATAATTTTTGGAATTAATTTTAAAATTAAAATTAATTACTGTATAAGCAAATCTAACATTAGATTTACTAAACGAGTACAAAGGGCTTATCTATTTTGTATATTTTTTTTGTATTTCAATTCATTAAACAAATTCGATTTTCATTATTTATAAATTTTCTATAATCATATTTTTCACGTATTTTATTGGTTTTTGACATCAGAAATTTCTATTTATTTAAATTAATTTATTTTTGAATAAAGAGTTTTTACTTTTTGTTATATAATATATTTCATTATTTTAAACCCTTTTTTTTCTTACCAATCATTTTGGCTAAATTATTATTATAAAATTTTGTCACCGTATCTCTTTCAATTTTCTAATTTCCTTGACGAAGTCCCGTAGCTTTAATTTCATCTACATTTTATATTTTTTGTATATTTTTTTTGTTTTTTTTTATAAAATATTCCTGCCGATACACACGCCCAATTATTTATTCATATTAATCTAATTTCAATTATATTATTTTTATTTAATTTTATTATTTTTTCTTTTCCATTTTCAACTGCGAGTGACGTTAATTATATGTGACTGTATCTGTGCCCCTTACTCACTTATTAATATTACACACTTGTCATATATTAAAAAAAAAAAACTATTATCTAAACCGGTGGTTCTCAACCACTGTGCCGCGAGAAATTTTTTCAATTTGGTTCTAAAAAAAAAGGTAAAACGTTTTTGGGACTAGGTTCTTAAACATTTCCGACTTTTTTTCTAAATTTTTTCAATATGGTTCTAAAAAACAAAAAAAAAGGTTTTTGGGACCACATTTTTACCACATTGTAAACTTTTACACTTTTCTTTTTCTTTGTGTGCCGCCAAACTTTTAAAACCGTTAAAAGTGTGCCGCGGTCAAATAAAGTTTGAGAATCACTGATCTAAACATTTAATTGTATTGAACGACATTTTAATATTTGCTTTTATAAATGAAAATAAAATAAACATTAATACATAAAAAAAAAAGAAAAAAAAATGAAAATAATAAATTTTGACATTTATGATGAATATTATTACTAAAAGTAAAATTTAAAAAATTAAAATTTTTTTTCTTAAAGCACACTTAATATATCAGGACAAAAATTAAATTAAATTAAATTATTTTTTTAAACCACAATGTCCATGTCTTTATTCTAAAAATGTAACAACAACAACAACAACAACGATGACGATGATAAACTAACTATAAACATATGACCTGATGGTAAGACAATGACCCATGTACTTATTGATTTTTTTTTTGTTTTATAAATCTATTTTTTATGTGATAATATAGAGAGGGAGAGGGAGAAAGTCAAAAAAAATCAATTACATATTTCAATTTAATATTAAAGATAAAATTATTTTCAATATTGTGTAGATTTTTTTTTCATATCATCATATCATTTAATTTTTTATTCTGCATTTATAAAAGAGTAAAAAGTAAAAAATTTTAAAATTCCATATCAAATAATAACATAAATTGTAACTGTAAATAATATCATTAAAATTATGCAAGATATATATATATATATCTCCCTAAAGAAATTTTTCAATTAATCCATTACCTTTAATTAATCATTCATTTATCATTGAATTTGATCATTAATTATAATTTGGTTTCCTTGGAAACTGGAATTACAAGTTTATCGATTTATTAGAATTTAATTAAAATTTAAATTTTAATATAAATTATAAACATCCAATAGTGTATATAAAATCAAAAAAATTGTTGACATAATTACATTTATATCTACGAGTACTAATCTAATTTAATTATTATTTATTTTATTGTATTATTTTATATATATATATTGATGTTTATTATAATTATTTAATGTTATGTTTTGTATAAATTAGGAATCCGATTTAATCTAAAATGCAGAGAATTTTATAAATTTAATTTTATAATATACAAAAATGTACATAAAATGTATAATAAAATAGGCCTACATAAAATGTAGAGAATTAATTTTAAAGTCCTTATTCGATGCAAACCAATTTCATTGTTTTTCTAATTAATTTATTTTAATACTGAAGGTAATCAAAGTCCTCCATCTTAGATAAGTTATAATTAATATATTTTCTTAGTTCAATGTTTCGCCATCGGAAGCGCTGTTACAAATAAATATATACCTTATATATAGTAAATGTTATAAAATTGATAAAGAATTTCTTTGTTTTATAATTAATTTTCATTTTTTTTTTTTGCGGGAGGGGGGGAATGGGGAAATTATTAACCGTAGTTGACAGTGACAGTTGATAACGAATCCAATTACCGGCTGTCTCGAGTGTTGATTGTACTTTGTTTGTTGGTGGTTAAATGTCTCGGACATGTCTTTCAAGAGAAATTGCCAAGGATGTCCTTTATTTGTTGTTCAACATCTCCCCTTTTGCACTTTATATAATCCATCTAACAAACTATCAAGATTTAAATGACAGAAAATAAATATGTATGGTACATATATTTGTATGTAAGAGAGCCACTTTTAATTTTTCACCTATTCATGACAGTTGCACATTTTCATTAAATGATTTGTTTAAATAGAACGATTTATAAATTATGAAAAATCATAAAATTACTATTAAACTATTGAAAATAGAATTACACATATCAATGTTGATGTTGGGCAACTAACTATCCATTAAACATGACTAGAAGAATAAATAATAACAAAATATAAAATATGATAATAAATAATAAATATAATGTAGATTAAATTATATTTAATAATTTAAACATGGATCAATTGCATGATCTATATGCATCTCCAGCATTTGTTAGGGTTATAAAATCGAGAAAGCTTCGATAGGAAGAACATGTGGCAAGAATCGGAGAGAAAAGAATGGCGAAAAATATATTGATGGGGAGACCGATTGGTAAATGTCCACTTGGAAGATCAAGGACGCGGTGTGTGGACAATGTAGAAAGGGAGATGGGAGAGGGTTGGAGTTGAATGGTTGGGACAAATGGAGAAATGTGGATGCAACGGCCATGAACTTTCGAGTAACTTGAATAAATTCTCAAAAATATTTGCGTCTCTTAGTAAATTTTGAATAATTATTTTTTTCTATTTTACAAATATTCCTTGCCAAAACATATTTTAATTTTTTTTTTTTATTCAAGTAGATTTGATCGAAATCAATTTGTGATATACCTGCCCTTAATTTTGCAATAAATCAGATAAAAGATAGTAAAAGAAACAAAAAAAAAACGAGGATTGTGATTTTAAGTTGAGATTATATTTTCAAAGTTCAAACAAAATAGTTAATAAGTGATGATGATTTCTAGAATATTATTAAAATTACACTTAATTGGGATATAAATTGGGGTATAAAACTGCTATATATAGAATTTCAGCTTGATTGAATCGCTGAAAGTATCGGAATTAATTTTTTAACACTGCAAATCACGTGACGTGGTTCCATCAACAAAACACTGGTTAAATAAATATTATTTATTAATTTTAATTTATAATTAATTAAATTTAATTTAATTATAAAATATAATTAATAATATATATAGATATATACTCCAGCTTATTTATTCTATTTTATTTATTTTAATTTATCTCCCTCGTATTCCCCACCAAAAAAATAAACCTAGAAAAATAAACCTCCTAGGATATGAAATGAAGATATATATATATATATATATTTGGTTTTATAATATATATCTCTATATTATTTTTATTATTCAATTTTAATTTATTTTAATTTATTTATTTATCAATAACCTGTTACATTTCCCATTCAGAGACATCCAAATATATTCACAAATTATATTAATATTATATTATAAATAAACAAAAGTCATGCCTGAAATAACATCGTCATTTATTTATAATACTAGTAAATAAATAAATAGAAAAAAATAGATATGTTAAATATATAAATTTGTATGTATATATTTTGATAATTTATTATATTTTTCAATAAATGAAATGTCACGAAAAAAAAAATTTAAAGAAAACAAAAAAATCAAGAAATTAATGCTTGTAAAAATATTTGAATTGATTTTATGTGAAATTTTATTATAATTTATTCAATTGAAATTAATTTTTTAAAATAACATTGTATCTAATTTATTTATTTATTTATTTTTAGTAATAAATATTATTATTGTAATTTTATTTAGTTAATAGTTAATACGTATTATTTTTTTTGTTACAGACATAACGATTTGCCTTGGAATATACGGAAATTTCTTAAAAATCAATTGAAAGATTTCGAATTTGCTACCGATTTAAGAGAATTATTGCCATGGTCTAAAAGTTCTTGGTCTCATACGGATTTGCATCGTTTGAGTGAAGGATTTGTATCTGCACAGGTGAGCAAATTAAATATTTATTCATTTGCTTGATATTTACCATTACTTTTCTCCCTTTTTCTCTATATAAATACAGGGGTGGCGCAAAAAGATGGGAACTTTTGAAGAAAGAAAAAAAACAAGGAACAATTTTTTTAAAAATTTATTCAGGGTGCTCAATGTACACTACAACATTGGAAATTAAAGAAACATTCAAGTTTTGAAGATAATATCGCGAAGATGATGATTTTTTGGAAGATGACCAGAGAAACACGGTGACAGTAATTTCTTAGCGATATGTTACCATGCTTGAGACATTTTTGGCTGCAAGAATGCACAGTTTACCTGGTATTGACTTTGAAAACATTTGGTTTCAACAAGACGGGGCAACTGCACATACTGCATGAGTATCAATGGCAGCGGTCAGACACCTGTTTGGTAACCACATCATTTCCAGGAATGGTGACATTGTTTGGCCACCTCGTTCCCCCGATTTATCAGTGTGCGATTTTTCTTTATGGGGTTACTTGAAAAGTGTTCTCTACAATACAAGTCCCAAAACCCTAACTACACTCAATACAAGGATTACAGAGTGGGTTGCAGCAATACCACTTGACACTTTGCAGAATTTTCAAAATCGACTTGCTGAATGCCTCCAGCAAGACGGACATCATCTTCGCGATATTATCTTCAAAACTTTAATGTTTCTTTAATTTCCAATGTTGTAGTGTACATTGAGCACCCTGAATAAATTTTTAAAAAAATTGTTCCTTGTTTTATTCTTTCTTCAAAAGTTCCCATCTTTTTGCGCCAGCCACCCTGTATTATATTTATTTTATTTAATTTTTTTTTATTAAAATTTTTAAAAAGAAAAAAATAACATTAAAAAAAAAAAAAAAATCATATTTGTGTGGTTGGTTTTGTCGCAATCAACCATCCAAACCAACCAGCCAAGTCTCCGTAACTAATTGAACCCTTTAATTTCTTTAGATTAACTTTTTTATTACCCACCCACATAAGGAGATAGAAATGAAATAGATGGGCTTGGTCCAAAAACCACCAGAGAGAGAGAGAGAGAGAGAGAGGGGGGGAGAGTGTGGATTCCCATTTAATGGCCGAGGTCTTTTAAGACCAGAAGCAGTGTGTATGTATGTAATGTGGAGAGAGAGAAAGAGAGAAGAGGAGGAGGAAGGTGAAAGAGGGAGTAAAAATTTGGAATGGGCATTGACCTCCCCAGAGAGAGTAGGGTAAGCAGGTAACACCATCCTCACACTTTCTCTCTCTCTTCCACTCTATTTAATGTCCATTTTTAATTACGATAAATAGAACAGTTCTTCTCTATATATCAGGATTAAAAAAAAAAATAAAATAAACTTTTAGGAATTAATATTAATCTAGTTTTAATGGTTTAAATGAGAATTAAATTTAAAATATTATACAAATTTTCAAATAAATTTTAATTTATATTAAATTATTATATCTCATTTATATTTTATCTATTTTATTTTGGCATAAAAAAAGAAAATATACTCAATATATATATATACTAGCTGCTCCGAGCGCCTTCGGCGCTCTCCACACCTAGACGGGGGCTCCGCCCCCTGTACCCCCCGAGTGTCCCTATTCTGAGCTATAACCAACTAACTCCTACCCTGTCCCATCTCTATAGTTTTTTATATATGTTTATTTATGCAGAAAAAATTAATTGACATAATTATTAATTTAATTAAATAAAATTTAATTTAATAAAATAAAATTATTTAATAAATTATTAAAATATATATCGATATATATATATATAAAAAGATATATATATACTTACTATTATTATCAGATTTATCAAGGATCTAATCACGTATTTTTGTGAAATTGTTTTCTCGACGTTTCGGCACCCATTTTGGTGCCATTTTCAAGAGATTATTTAGATGGGAATATTTTTGGGATTCTGGGTCTTAGTCCGTGTGACCAAGGGTTAATATCGGGATTTTGGGTTGATAGGTTGGGTGGTTTTGTACTCACTGCGTTGATGTAGGAGCTCCGAAGAATCCTGGGCAATCCTGAGAAGACACGTCCGCACTGGACAACAGCCCCTGTATATCTCTGATAAATATGATAATAATAATAATAATAACATTCATGGAAATCTAAACCAACATACTCGTATAATACCTATATACCTATATAGTATTTTCCAGAGGTTCCCAAACTTTTTCGGTATAATTCCCATAATACATTAGTATAGCTTAGTCCAGAAAACGTTTGACCTTTTTTTTAAAGAGACAAATTGTAAAAATTTTAAAAATAAATGTTCAAAAGTTTTCCCACAAAATCATCTTTTTTTTAGAACCAAAATATGTTAAGTATTAGGAAATTTTGCGGCTCCCCTATGATGGCGTCGCGGATTCCCAAGCCAGGGAGCTGCTGCTCAAAGTTTGAGAACCACTGGTATATACCATATATAAAATAATTTTTTTTTTTAATTTTCAATTTAATCAATTGTTTTCTAAATATTGTGTTTGTATCTATTCGTACTACTTAAATGATTTTTTTAATTTTTAAATTATCGATAATTAAATATTTATTTATTATTAATTAGATTCAATTTTTTTATATAATATATATAAAATAACATACAAGTTGTATATACAAATATTATTATATTACCAAATCAATAAATAAAATAAATATTTAACATATTTTCTTATTTCATTTGCTTAATTTTGATTTAATTTTAATAAAATAATAATTAAGTTAAATGTACCAGACGAGGTCCACTGTACCAGTAATGGACCATTTGATAGATATTTGATAAAATAATCTTTTTAATTTCAAATTAAACTTTTTTTTACTAAAATCGTTTTTTTTTTTATTCAAATAAATGTGATATATGCTAATTTTTCAGTAGTGGGCCACGTGTCAAATATTGAGATAAAAATGGCTAATCACTAAATCTTTATAACTTAAATTATATTTTCATCAGATTCCTTTAGATAACTAAATTTTATGCTGATAATAAATTGTCTAAATAGGTTAATTCCCAATTTATAAACGTTATTAAATTTATAATTTTATTTTATGAAATTAAAAAAAATCAACAACAATTTATTATATTTAAACATCTTATTACTGATAATAATCAATTTAATAAAATATATTTATTATTATATTAGTATGAATAGTTATAATTATATTAAATTAATATTACTAAAATTTTCAAAATATTTTTTAAATTATATTAATGGCATTATCTTTCTCTTTTCGATTGCATTAATTGACCTTCTTTCTTGTTTAAAAACCGCTCGTTTAAATGGATAAGAATTGTAAATATATAGAAATAAACTCTAAATATAAAGAAGAATTAAAATAAATTATAAAAAATAATAAGAAATTATAAAAAATATTAATAAAACAAATCCTTGGTGCATTTTATTTCATTTATTTATTTTAAACCCATTTTAGGTTGGCCCACCACTGAAACTTTCGATTTTCAGATGACCCACTACTAGAACAAAAAATACGTTTTGAAAAAAAAATTAAAAAAAATATTTAAATATAAATAACCGAATGTTGATGTTGTAGTGATACTTAAAAATAGTTGTACAATATGTTAGCACTTTTTTTGTTGTTATTCTCACTTTTATTACAGAATAATAGTGTTTTTTAATGAAAATTTCTCTTAACATGGTCCACCACTGGTACATTTACCTTATGTTCTGAATAAGTATTCTATTATGTTTTGTTTTGTTTTTTTCATGAATACCGAGTGATATTAAAATAAAATAGAAATTAAAATCACTAATAAAAGTATGTACGTATATATTTATAAAGTTTTATTTAAATAATAATTTATATTTTATATTTTCCCAAACATAAAACATTCTAATTTTAAAATGAAAATCATTGATAATAACTTTTTGATTGGATAATCAAAACGCATCATTGAGTTTGAGAAGATGTATAGATATACTTGTATGAGGGCGTATAAGAGTGGTGGTGAGGAGAAATAAAAATGGTAGAAGCAATCTAACCAAGTGAACTAATCATTAAATTAATTGCCAAATTCATAAAATTCTAAAATCATCAAATTATACTTTATAATTTTATTATTAAAAATCATATTCTTGTTTTATTTTATATTATTAGTATTATATTATTATTATTATTATTTTAATTTTATCGAATTATTTATTGATTAATAATGAAATGCGTTTTTAATAAAATTCTACTGGCTTGGTCCAATTAGGGGGTGTGTATGGGGGAATGGGGAAAAAGGGAACTGAGAGAATTTTTATTATAATTTTAGAGAATGTCAACAATTATTTTTTATTCTAATGGTGACAATTTTACTATTAGAATGCGTATTTACGGCGCTCTTTACTTTACTAATTATAATTAATAAATTTATTTATTTATTTATTTATTATCAACATATGTTAATTATAAAAAAATAATTCATTAATTAATATATATTTTATTTTGTTGCTTACATTTATTTATATTATATTATATATTATATATATATTTAGTATTGCCAAATGAATAATATGGTTGTCGGGATTCTATATACCACGCAATCAGAGGGGTTTTGGGATACTTTATCAAAAAAGAAGAATATTGTTTGTACTGATTTTCGAATATTTTAGTAAATCCATCTTGCTAATTTCACAATTATAGTAGATAAGGAAAATGAATCCATTTATTATAAATAATATATATATATTAATATTAGATTTATCAGGGATGTAATCACGTATTTTTGTGAGATTGTTTTCTCGACGTTTCGGCACCCATTTTGGCGCCTTTTTCAAGAGATTATTTAGGTGGGAATATTTTAGCCTGTGTGACCAAGGGTTAATATCGGGATTTTGGGTTGATAGGTTGGGTGGTTTTGCACTCACTGTGCGTTGATATAGGAGCTTCGAAGAATCCTGGGAAATCCTGAGACTGGCACACGTCCGCACTGGACAACGGCCCGAGGCTGACTGGCTGATCAAAAATATCCCACCTAAATATTCTCAGAATTGCCTAGGTTTGTCCCGGTTTGGTGTTTTCGAAAATTAAGGGAGCCGCGGAAAAAATCCGATGTATTATGGGAATTATACCGAAAAAGTTTGGGAACTTTTAACTTAATTATTATTTTATTAAAATTAAATCAAAATTAAGCAAATGAAATAAGAAAATATGTTAAATATTTATTTTATTTATTGATTTGGTAATATAAAAAAAAAGCGGTGCGTGTACTTATGTACGCGCGTGAGAAGTTATACTTCTTTGGCATCATTAAAAAAAAATTGAAAATTAATATATTTATATAATAAAATATATTTAATATATACATTTAATATAAATTTAAATAATATAATAATATATTATTAATAATAATATATAATAATAAGTATTTAACATTAATAATTTAATAATATTTAGTGTTAATTATATTAAATAATTAATTTATATCAATAAATAATACATACGGATAGTTAACCTCAAAAGTATATAAGCACATTTTTTGTTTTCACTAATATTCACAAATAGTAAGTAATATCAATCAAAATATTCAATTTAAATCACTACTGAATATAATTTATTAGCACACATATATAATTCGAAATGAAATGTTCAAGCGGTCCATTAGAAACAACACAAATGAAACGAAATGTTGACATCTATCTATCTATCTATTTATTTGGTCTGGTATTAGATTGAAATATATATATATATATATATATATATATATATACTCTTGGAATTATTATAATTTTCTACACACCTTAGATTAGATATGACATCAAGAATTCAACAAGATTCTTCATATTTTGTGTTTAATTAAAAAATTGTTAATAATCTATCCATGGGATGGCATATATGGTTAAAATAAGATAATAATGTTGGGGATTCGTCATAGCCTAGTGGGTAGAGCGCTCGCTTGCTTTGAGCGCTATGACGTAGTCGAAGAGAGATATGGTAGGTTCGAATCCTACTTCAGGCAAATAAAAATTTATTTTTCTGGAAAAACAAAAAAACTGTTAATTTTTCGTGTCACACATCTTAAAATTTCACTCCCCATCAATTTTCCATAACGCGCCTAAAGAAGTATAACTTCAATAATATTTGTATATACAACTTGTATGTTATTTTATATATATTATATAAAAAAATTGAATCTAATTAATAATAAATAAATATTTAATTATCGATAATTTAAAATTTAAAAAAATCATTTAAGTAGTACGAATAGATACAAACACAATATTTAGAAAACAATTGATTAAATTGAAAATTAAAAAAAAAAATTATTTTATATATGGTATATACAAGTGATTCTCAAACTTTGAGCCGCAGCTCCCTGGCTTGGGGATCCGCGTCGCCATCATAGGGGAGCCGCGAAAAAATTTCCTAATAATTAACATATTTTGGTTCTAAAAAAAAGATGATTTTGTGGGAAAACTTTTGAACATTTTCCATTATTTTTAAAATTTTTACAATTTGTCTCTAAAAAAAAAGGTCAAACGTTTTCTGGACTAAGCTTTTGAACATTTCGTACTTTTTTTCAAAAAAAAAAAAAATAGGTAAACCGTTTGTCCCGGTTTGGTGTTTTCGAAAAATGGTCATACTAATTAAGGGAGCCGCGGAAAAAATCCGATGTATTATGGGAATTAGGGTGACCCAGCCAGTAGTTGAACCCCTTCCAGTAGTTGAACAAATTACCAAAAATCCGCCAAAATCTCAAGAGGAAACATGCTTGGAACGTGAAATTTTATTTTATTTTTAAGTTGTTATGTTGTCACAACTGAAACACCTATCGTCTGCTGCACGTGACTTAAGTACTCAGAGATATTATTTTTTTTCTCAAATGAAATGCTTGTTTTTGCATTCACGACTAGTCTACTGAAAATACGGTAAGTAAAAGTAATCCACGTGCATCCTAGTCATTTTTAGAGATATTTTTACCGAATTGGTCTTAAATTAAAGCTAAAGGACTACATTTTGAAGCATGATATTAAGGTATAGATATTTTTTATTTCTTAGAGCTCTAAACTGACTGTTCAACTAATGGCACTGTTAAAATGCACAAATTCCAGTAATTGAACAGTGATGAAACGGTGCCCGCCATCAAAGATCACCAGACTGTGAATGTTCAATCCCTTTTATACCTTGAATCCCTCTTCCCCAAGGGTAGGCCTGAAGAATTTAGAAAAGTGAAGGGGAAGAGTGGGAGGGTAATATTGAGGCCCGTGAACTGTTTCAGTTTTGGAAAAGGCTTCGGATCAAATGTCTTAATGAAACTCAGACAAATGGCCTTTTGTCTGAGTGTATTGAAAAAGAGCCCGAAATTAATCATAATTTTGATGCCTCACCTTCAGCATTGAATGTTAGTGCAATCCAAGCAACACTTTCAAGACAAACGGACTCGCCTAAAGTAAAGTAAAGTAAAACCAGGAATCTGTATGCAGTAACGGGACTCGACTCCCAAAGCAATTTCGTATCAAAAGTTTAAAAAATTTTAAAAATATATTTAATTTTGTATCTTATGTGTATATTGCCGATTGGTGTTTGTTTGAAATAAATAAATAAATAAATATATGTATTATTGTTATTATTATTATTATTATAATTTAAACATTGAGCAATGTTTGGAATGTGAATCAGCCGTGTATTGTGTTATGAGTGCTCAAGCTATAGGCCTAGATATTTGTTAAGTCGTTTTGGATGTGTACCTAAACTTAAAATAAAAAAAAACTATGAAATAACGGGTGTTCAATTACTGGAATATCGAGCGTTCAAAAACTGGACATGTCTGTTCAACCACTGGGATAAAATCATAAAAAATGTTGTGAATTTTTTTTTTGCTTTTTATTTTTCAGTTAAGCACTGTTTAATATTTATTTTAATAACTACAATAATAAAGCTTTGTTAAATATCCATTAGCTTAGTTTTACGGCTAACAGTATAGAACTTACAACAGGATCCGTGGTATACTGGCTTTATTTGTTCAACTACTGGCTGGGTCACCCTATACCGAAAAAGTTTGGGAACCTCTAGAAAATACTATATAGGTATATAGGTATTATACGAGTATGTTGGTTTAGATTTCCATGAATGTTATTATTATTATTATTATTATTATTATCAGATTTATCAGAGATATACAGGGGCTGTTGTCCAGTGCGGACGTGTCTCAGTCTCAGGATTGCCCAGGATTCTTCGGAGCTCCTACATCAACGCAGTAAGTACAAAACCACCCAACCTATCAACCCAAAATCCCGATATTAACCCTTGGTCACACGGACTAAGACCCAGAATCCCAAAAATATTCCCATCTAAATAATCTCTTGAAAATGGCACCAAAATGGGTGCCGAAACGTCGAGAAAACAATTTCACAAAAATACGTGATTAGATCCCTGATAAATCTGATAGTAATAATAACAATAACACTCACAGAAATCTAAACCAACATATATATATATATATATATATATATCGTATACAAGGGTAGGGTTAAAAAATATAGCAAAAAAAATTTAAAAACATCGTTTTTCTTGGTCAGGCCGGAAATTTTTCAACCCATCCTCGTATATACAAAGTTTAATGTCGAATAAAAATGATTAAAAGGTTTCGATCTTGAAGAAGTGACCAATGATAAAGAATTGTAAATATAAACTGTCAACACCTGATAAATGTGATCCGAAGGTAGAAAGCTATTCCTGTAAAAGTCGAATCTCATTACAAAACTAAATAAATATTCTTTATAAAGGAGTTAGTTATCTATTGTGAGGATCTTGTCAATATTTAAAATGAAGAAATTTGAAATGAATGAAAAGATCAAAATGTCACGGATTTTTATAAAATCTGTAGAAAAAAAAACAGTGAGATTGTATCAACCCCGTACATCTTTTGGTATATCAATTCTGCTACTAAAACTTAAAGTGAGTTATTATCTTTTAAACGTTGAGGATAAAAATGTCCCTCCACCTCTTCGATGTCATCGTTGTTAACTTTTTGTTGAATCTGTAAATAATATAAATATAAAAAAAATTTATAAAATAACGTTTTTCCAATGGACTAAAAAGAATAAAATAATTTAGTATTTATAGATCATTGTCCTCTATGAAACAAGATATGGACAAGATGGGCCGTCTTTATGAAAGTGTGCTCCCAATCTCCCAATGCAGTTATTCTCTTTGATGTGTTTCCGAATTGAAACACGATCTTGCGGTTGAAAAAAAAAAATTGTTGGAATTTTCTTATGAAATGGAGATGATATTTTATTCTCTTTTATAATAATTAAAAGAAAGAATTTAAAATTAAATAAATTTAAACTCTCTGCCAACACGTTAAGACAATTCTTTCTATTCTTCTCTCAAAACAGCTAAAATATTTATATTTATTTGATTTATTTTTATTTCAAAAACAAGATAGATGGAAGGGGGAGGGGGTAAAGAGCTAAAGATCTTGAACATAGAACAACCCTATTATTCCATCGAATCGGTGAGCATTTGAAACTCTATTCCCACCGACATTAAGAGATATAAAAGTGAAAATAGTTTCAAAAATGCTTTTAAAAGTCACTTACAAAAAAACAAAACAATAACCACTCTACTTACAATATCAATATCAATAGAATTTAGAATTCATGTGTAGAGATGTGGTTGTATTTATTGTATAATAATGATGATTAATGAATTATTTAATTAAAGTTTTAACATTTGTTATTATTGTTTACTAGTTTATTTTGTTATCATTTTTTTTTTAAATTCACAGTTTTCCTTTTTTGATGTTTATTATTATTTATTTAATAAGGCGCCATTGGGTGTGTGGGTAGCGAACCTGCCTCACATTCACATGGTCCCGGGTTC
Source organism: Labia minor (assembly GCA_963082975.1). Taxonomy (NCBI): domain Eukaryota; kingdom Metazoa; phylum Arthropoda; class Insecta; order Dermaptera; family Spongiphoridae; genus Labia; species Labia minor. The sequence goes on along the minus strand of OY720346.1, from coordinate 81,059,624 downwards.
AAGTCCCGGGCCTAGCAAGGAAATTTCTCTAGCTGGTGTCTATGGGACGGAGTCAACCCAGCCTCCGGGAACAACATTGGGGAAAAGTTACTTGATAGCGCCTCCGATCAAGAAAATCAAGGTAAAGGTGGAGAGGACCCGTTCTACTGATCATAGGACACCTCATTGATAGAACCGGCTTGATAGGCGTTGTCCTTGCGTAGGACGAACAAAGTCAGTGTTTTTTTTTTATTATTATTTATTTATTTTCTTTTTTGTGTTTGTGACTTGCCAATTGTTGCTGTTTTACATTTCTACAAAAAAAAAAAATATGTAATAAATTTTGAATGACTCCTTAATAGGACATGAAATCCTGAGAGTCAAAAATAAAGAAATTATAATTATAATTCTCTTTGAATTTCTATTATTATTATTAGTATTATCCGAGTTAATTCACTTTCTCAGCATTGCTGCTGGAAAACTTTCACCTATCCCTTTCAGATCTTATTAGGGATTAGGCTCGGTCGATGTGGGAAGGGAGTTCACCCTGACCCATACGATCCTCCAGATAATTTTCAATTGAGAAACTTTCTGACTATGTGGCACGTTTGCAGAAGTATCGCCCTCTGTGCCTGCCCTGCGATGGTCTTCGGCAATCCTAGTTTCTCAATATTTTTATCAAAGTTGGATGATACCACTCCCTCCGCTGACATCACCAGTGGACAGGTCGCGACTGTGTCCAGCTTCCAGATATTCTTCAGCTGGATAGCGAGTTCCTCATATTTATTTCTCTTTTCGGTTTCAGTTTTTTTGACATTATGAGTAAGAGGAACTCCTATCTCAATTATAATGGCTGTTCTGTTGGTGTTATTGATGAGAAGGATATCTGGCCTATTGTAGTCAATAGTTCTGTCGGTGAGGATGGGTCTGTCCCAATATAAAATCATGTTATTCTTTTCAACCACTGGAGCCGGGACGTATTTGTAATATGGTGGCGTCGACTTATCAAGCAGTCCATATTTTATTCCCAATTGCTGATGGATTAGCTTTGCCAGTTGGTTATGCCTGTTTAAGTAAGCGTTGTCTGCTAATGTGGGACATCCACCCATGACGTGTTCTATACTTTCGCCGACATTTCCACATTTCCTACACTTGTCCTCAAGGTTTTGCTTAAGTATAAACTTCTCATAGTTTCTTGTTCTTATTACCCGGTCCTGTATAGCCATTAGAAACCCCTCAGTTTCCGGATAAAGAAATCCGTTGGACAGCCATTTCAAGGAAGCGTTCTTATTCACAAACTCGTCGTTCAGTAGGGTCGGGAACTTTCCATGTAGAACTTTATTCTCCCAAGAGCCTAGGTCTTTCTTGGCGCTCACAAAGTTAGAGCTGCTTAGGTTTAGAGGCGTATATCCCTGGTCTAATTGGGTTAACATCTTCATGAGATTGTCCTCTGACTCCAGAAGTCTCTCTCTTATTTTGAGTTCTTGGGTTTTGCATAAGTTGTGTATATTGACCAAGCCTCTCCCTCCTTCTTTCCTTGGTAGGTAAAGCCTGACTGTGGAGGAGCTTTTGTGTAAACATCGGAACTTTGTGAGCATTCTTCTTGTTGTCGTATCCAGTTTATCTAGGTCTGTATTAGACCACTTTACCACTCCGAATGAATAAGTCAACGATGGTATTGCCCAGGTGTTGATGGCGGTTATTAAATTTTTCCCAGTCAGCTTAGTGTTGAGTATTTTTGTTACCCGTCTCCTATATTCATCGTGGAACTTGATTTTAAGTTGTGTGTGGTCGATCTTTAGGTTTTGTTGTAGGCCAAGATATTTGTATACTCCATCAGATGTCAGCTCCTCAATTCCCTCTAATCTCTCTCCTGTCAAGTATGGTTCGCCACCCCTGACGTGCAACACAGCACATTTGTCCAACCTGAAAGACATTTGGATATCTTCACTAAAGCGCTTAACCGTGGAAATCAATGAATGTAGTTTCCGATTGTTCCCAGCGTAGAGCTTCAGATCGTCCATATACAGGAGATGATTAATTGTGTTGTTGTTTCCGGCCTTAATTCTATATCCAATACTCTCGTTCCTAAGTAGTGTCGACAGCGGATTTATTGCAAGACAGAACCACAGAGGTGAAAGAGCATCCCCTTGGAAGATTCCTCTTCTGATGTTGATAGGTCCGATATTTGTGTTGCCCAGATGAAGGTTTGCTCTCCAAGACCCCATAATTCCCCCGAGGCAACTCACGATGTTTGGGGCGACTCCATAGATGTTGAGAGTCTTCATCATCCAGTCATGTGGTGTGGAGTCAAATGCCTTTGTGTAGTCGATGTAACCCATTGATATGTTGCGCTTTTTTTCCCGTGCGTGCTTAAGAACAATTGAGTCTATTATAAGTTGTTGTTTGCATCCCAGCGCATTACGGGTGCATCCTTTTTATTATTATTATTATTATTATATAGAAAAAGGAAGTCTTTATGTAATAATTCATTGCTATTTAATATTTAAATTCGATAAAGAGAGTTTATTCCTTATCATTTAATTTTTTAAAATCCTATTATTAATTTCAAATAATAATAATAATAATAATTTACAATTTATAAAGTATTAAATAGTGAAAGATACTTAAATAAGTATGGTTGAAGTGGTGTGTATGAAAGAGAGATCTCCTTATCTCATCTAATAAATATTTTAAATGATCAGCAATTCATATTTTATTTCTAAAACATAAAACATTCTAATTTAATGAAAATTAAAATACCTTTTTGATTAGATCATCAAAAGGGGACTAAAAAGAGATGAAAAGATGATAGAATGATAAAATCCAAATGAAAGAGTAGATGAGAAATGCAGTCAAAGAGGAAAATTTATACTTTCATCAAAAATAAAAATAAATTTATTTAAAATTAATCTTTATTTCGAAATACGTTATTAGTATTTAATAAATATATAATCAAAATTAATTTTATTTTAATTTATTTTATTATATAGTTTGGTAAATATTAGAAGTATTTAAAAAGATATAATATTTAAAGAATATTTTATTTTAATTAAATTGTTGAATAAAATTGTTGAATCTAATAAAATGGATCTGATGATATTAAATTAAAATGAAAAGTTTTACAATAAATTTTAAAATATATACATTACTTGTCACGTTGTTCGTCCGCGATGGACTCCTAAACTACACTTAACTGATTTTAATCAAATTTGCACATTGTGTACAGTTTGATCCATCTTGAAAAATAGAATAGTATACATCTTAATTTATAGTCGCAATTTAGTTATTTTATTGCAAATTATTATTAAAATTCCAAAAGAGTTTAACAGATGGCAACATCTGTTGACTGGATTGAGTAACTAATCAATTGAAACAAATGAACAAAATTAAATTAAATTTTATTAAAAATTAAAATATAAAAAATAATAATTCTCTCCTATATTTAAGAGTGGAATATATATACTAGCTCTGCCCCCTGTACCCCCGAAGTGATAGATAGTATTTGATTGAAAGTCTATGCAAAAGGTTTTAATTCATTTTAATTCAATCAGTATATTAAAATATTCATATCGTTTTGTGTTCTTATTTAAATTGTTTATCCCGTGCTTTATTAATAATGACAAAACGTTCTTTTATTGTATGAAAATTTCTGTATAGATGTCCTCAGAAAAATGAACATGGTTTAATAAATCAATGTTTAATTTATATCATCATTGAACATCTTACAATTAGTTCAAAAAAATATTTGATAAAAATAAATAAAATGGACTACCTTATAAATTTCTACTACTACTTTTTAGTGATATTTACCATATTTAGTTTTAGAATCTAAACTTCAAAAAATATTGCCAACTTTGTTTTAAATAAGAAAATATTAATTAATTTATTTATTTTATTTAATTGAAATTAATTTAAAAGTAACAATCTTAATATTAACAAAAAAAAAAAATTATTTTCAAGATTCAATACAATTTGAAATTAATTAGATTTTTTTTTATTTTTAATCTGTCATAGTAGTGATGACAAAAGAACACATTTAAATTTAGTTTTATTACAAATTTAAATATAAAAAATATTATATATACTTACTTTGTTTCAAAGAATATTAATCAATTAGAAGTAATATTTAATTTAATTTAATTGAAATTGATTTTGCTTTTAATATTATTGAATATTAGTAATTAAAATAAAAATGTATACATTATAAACATTCTTTGTATGAAAATTTCTAGTACTTTGGAACGGGTCATCTATTTTGAAATTTTTTTACGATTGCTTAGTCGATTAATTATTTAGATATGAGAAAATGGTACAATTCTATATATAGCAGTTTTATACAATTTTTAATCATGTGAAAAATTATCAAACTTATATCTCTATTTTTACGGTTAATTTAGAGCAGGGGTGTCTAAACTATTTTTTTTTAGGACCATATTGAAAAATTTAAAAAAGTCGGAAATATTTAAAAGTCTAATCCTAAAATCATTTTACCTTTTTTTTTTGAACCATATTGAAAAAATTTAAATATTTTCATAATTTGCGTTTGGGCCGGACCTCAAAGGGTGAGCCTGTGGGCCGCAGTTTAGACACCCCTGGTTTGGAGGGAAAAAAAATCAAAATGTGATAGGTAATGACCCTCTTCCGGTTCAGCTACATTTCTCAAAAGTTGATAGAAAATTACATTAATTTTGAATAATGCCCGTATACCAAATTTCATTATACTCGCTCAAACCGTTGAGTTAACACCGTCTTGTATCGTAACCGTAATCTTGTCTACATACACACACATATACACACAGATATTTTTCTCAACATTAGTGAAAATGACTCAGGGTCCTTCAAAACGTATAAAAACATCAAAATCTCGACATCGAAAATTTTCATGATCGCAATAGTAATCGAGATAGTAAAAATGATACAGAATGTTTCAATTCTTTTTTAAATCAAGTTTTATCTTTCTAAATGATAAATTATTATTATTATTATTATTATAAATAATAATTACATATATATTATTATATTTTAATTATTTATTTTATCTTAATAATATAAGTATTAAGTTGTATGGTTTTGTTTTCATTTATATTAATCACTTTTTAATACTTATTAGATTTATTCTACAGTTGTTGTTCATCTGATTATAATATGTATGTAGATCCTTTTAAATCTCTCTAGGCCCTAAGCTTGCTTGGCCCCAGAGGAGGATACATTGTACATAATATGTAGGATTTAATAATGGATACATTTCATAAATCATGCATAGAGAAAATCCTCTTTTGACATAATTATATCAATTTCAACATGTTCAGCTATATATATATATATTTATATTGGATCAAATGACATTCAACAAATCATTTAAACGATTTATAAATTAAAATTAAAAAAAATAACATGCACAAATAAATAAAATAATAAAATGAGATTTTATACTAATTCTTTTATAAGTGGATTAAATTCATTAAAATGAGAATTATTCTTTATTATAATAAAATTATTTCGTTTAAATATAATATTATAGATATATGGTATATATAAGTATATCAAGTCATTTATTAAATCTCAAAAACAACAACAAATTAAAATTGAAATTTAATTTTTTTGTTTATTTATTTATTTTTTATTTCATTTTCAAAATAGGAAATTAATTATTTATTTGAATCAAACCGCTTTCTATGTAGCATTCCTTTAAGACTTTAAGATTTGTAAACAATCAATTGTGTTCATTAATATATATGGCAGATGGTAGTTGTGTCGAAAAATCAATTTTTTTATTTATTTATTCATTGTTAATTTGACACACTGGTATATGAAAACAAATGTTAAAAGTAATAAAATTGATCTTTAATTTAATTGGTAACACTCTGGTATTATTATTAATAAAAATTAATAAAATTGGGTGAATCCAGCGACGGTTGATAAGGAAAAGGAAAAATTTGAATTCAATCAGATTAAAAATCAAATATTAAAATAAAATAAAATTAATATTTAATAATATCGGAGATATATATGAGACAAGTGATGATTCTTCGGGTAATTCCTTCCAGGTATTCAATGATACATCTTCTCTGGGCAGGCAACTTCTTTGTTGGCCGCAACGTCTGATCCTGTGTTACTGTTGTTTCAGTTTAGTGAAGATGTCTCTCTGTCCTCTCTACTATGCCAAAGAATGCCTTATATCCTTGTATCTATCCAATAGGAAACTCTAACCCTCTCCTTAGTAGCATTTGGCTACCTATTCTAATTACTCACCCCTATTTTGTACACATGTGTTCAATACACAATTCTCGCTAATATTAAGAAATAAAAATCATGTAATTTATTAGCTTTGAAAAAGACGAATTCATGACAATGATTTACTATTCCACAATTGAGAATATTTAATTTATATTGTCTGCATTTTAGGTTTTTGTCCTAAAATATGAGCGGACATGACGATGTCAATATTTGTTAGAAATATTTATTTATACCATCTTATTCCCTATTAAAAGGCATTTTTATACTTATATATTACAATAAATACATAAAAGTATATGTTATATTGAGTTATTCAGTCGAAATAATTTGACTATCTATTAATCTTTTATCTTATTCATATGTTTATTTGAAATATCTCAAGGACCGCAATCCTTTATTTATTTTCGTTGTTCACTTTGTTGTGTGTTTATTAGTAATAACAATTCCATAAATTTAACCATTTACAACTACAACCAGTACAATAGCATAAAGGAATAGAATGTTAAAATTTAATTTTGTGCTTTTAAAAAAAAACATAAATAAGACAATATAAATAAATTAAATAAATTTTAATAAATTAATACATTTTTTTTATTATTATTATTTATTAGTATAAAATAGAAAATAAATATTTATGTATTATTTATCCGATTACTTCATTAGGTAATTCGTTAATGAATACAAAAATTCTTAATAATTATTTAAAAATCACATCATAAATTAAATTATATTTCAATTATTCTCAACGTTATTCTTTTAATTAATTTGAAATTATAATATTTAAATTAAAAATCATTTTTTAAGAAATAAAAAATGATTAAAGATATTATTTCTCTGAAAATGATGTACAAATGGATGATGAAGATAATATAACTGATGTGTAGATAGATATTCATTATTCTATTATAAAAAAAAATGTGTTTTAATATTATTAATACATAGAAAAGACTTGGTAGAGATAAAGTTTTGTTTATTTAAAATTGGAAAAATAGAAATTCTCCTCAAAATTTGATTTAAACCAAGAAAATCTATCCATTTTGACAGATAATTTTAAGTTATAATCAGGGCCCCTCAACTCCTTAGAAATCGGTGAATCCATTTTTTTTAATATGATGTCTCTATGTGGCACCGCTAAGAGGCGCATAACCGATAACTCTGCATGCAAAAACCAGGCAAAAACACACACATACAGAAGCCCGATATTTTTTCAATTAGTTACTGCCTGCACTCGCATGGTGGCGCCAAAAACTTTGTTTCAGCAAAGACAATAGAGTTTACTAGTCTTATAGATGGCCTGTGGATATAATTACGTTAGTGTATTTGATTTCATGCATAACATTCATATTCAAATAATTACTTAATTAATAATAATAATAATAAAAAAAAATTTTAATTGATAAACTGTAAAACACTATAATAAATATATTTTATAATATTTTTATAGTACACCTAGAATCTAGTATACTAATAAATATACAATTTTATTTTATTTATTTTTTTTTCGTTTTAAAAAATTAACCTCAATTCAGAATAATAATTAAAAAAAAATCCTATCTATCTATCTGTCTATTTATATATATATATATATATATATATATATATATATATATATATATATATATTAGATAAAACGAATATTCAAATGTCAATTATGCGTCAAACGAAGTATGTACTCGTATTTATCCGTTTTTCAATTATACAACTAAGTGTATTAAAAAAAAATCCTTCAGGCCGTTACGGATAGATGGAGCAAAAAAAAAAAATTCAATTTCTCACATTGAATTGAAAATTATTGACAGGTGAATATTTAACGGTTTAATAAATATTCAATGTGTTTAATCAAACAAAAAGACAGAATATATATATATATATAATTTTCATAATCGTTTTAAAAAATATTAATAATAAAAAAAAAACTTATATTTTACTCATAACAAGTTTCTCAATAAATCCTTCTCTTTTTTTTAATTAATTAAACAAGAATAGTTCTTTGTCTTTTTTTTTATTCTACAATTATCTATATTTATGTGTCTATAATTATTAAGTCAAGATTATAAATTAAAATAAATAATTAAAAAAAAAATTAAGTTACAGTGTTTTATTTATAAATGCACTAAAAACTAGAAAATAATTTTTCTCTTATCCTCAATAAGTATATTCTTCTTCATGATGGGGTTTTACAAGAGTCCGCCTACTTAGCACTTCAACAACATTGGTCTAGATACTTTGAATAAAGAGCCTAATTAAAATGAATTAGTTAATTCATTTTCTAGGGATCTCTCAAATAAAACACTTGCATTTAAATTAAAAATGGTGACAAAATTAAAAATTAAATGCAAGCGTTGTATTTGCGTTCAAAAGGCCCGATCTTAAAAGTATTTACCCACCCCTGAACTAATGACAAGAACTAAGCCCGTGTAAACTAGGCTTTAGAGAAAGTCATGATGTACATTTAGTTCACAGACCATCTAACAGACTGCTAAACTCTATTGTTCTCGATGAAACAAAGTTTTTGGCGCCACCATGCGAATGCTGGCAGTAACTAATTGAAAAAAAATCGGACTTGTGTGTTTGGTCTTTGCAAAGACCAATAAATGAGAGAGATTACTTTGGCGAGAGATCACGGTGACCGGAGGTATTGAGAGTGTCTGAATTGTGAAGTATTTATATATTTATATATATATTTATTGTAAATAAACGGTTTTTTTAAGTAATCTATAAGTTTTTATTTGAAAAACCCAAAGAAGTCTTCCTGTTGCTCATTGGAAAATTTACCCCTAGACACCGAACCGATCCCCTCCACATCCTCTAAATTATTTTAGTCGCTCTTCCGTGATCAAATAAAATTAATAATAATATTTATATAAAAATATACAAATACTTTTTCTTTTTATCTTATTTTATAAATAATTAATAATAATCCTAAATTTCTCTCGTTCTTAATTCCCTCCTTGATACTTGACTCTATCCATAGCATTTATATTTATTTTTATTTTTGTTTAATGTTGAAAAAGAAGAATATAGAAAATATAAATGGAAAGGAGGGGGGGTTTTGTTTGTTAATTCACTTCAATTATTATTGTATTAATACTGTCACTATTTCACTGTCTGTTTTTAAAATATAAAAAGTCATAACATAAATGTTTAGAATAAGAAGAAATAAAAAAAGGGGAAGAAATATAAAGAAAAAACAGAGAGAGAGAGAGTAAAAAAACATTTAAAAAGTTTTAAATATAGTATATATAGATATAAAAGCCGTTTCTCTTGTTCATGATGAGTAAGGAAGATAGTCCGCCTATGCAGAGCCGAGGAAAATATATTCCATGTCATATGTCAACCGGATTATTTTACAAACAAAGCACTGTATATAACTAATATCATATATATATATATATATATATATATATATATATATCAGGTAAAATTAAATAAGGTGTTTTGAAGGATTAATATTTTTATAACTTTATACCGTTTTATAGAATTGAATTGAGTGAAATATTTATTTTAAAAATCACTTTTTAATAAGGAAATGTCATCATAAGACACCATAAATAGGTAAGACAAATATTGAAAACCTCCCATTCCATTTCCCAATCTTATCATATCCATAACCATAACCAAGTCTTTCCTACAATCAATTCATCAAATGTCAACCAAGTACCAAGCCAATTTGATTCGCAGTATAAGTTACTTCTATACGAGTATTATCTTCATTCTTCCTTTTTTTTACCGCGGCACACTTTTAACGGTTTATAAAAATTTGGTGGTACCCAAAGAAATAGATAAGTGTAAAAGTTTACCATATTGAAAAAAAGTGGGTCCAAAAAGGGTTAACCTTTTTTTTTAGATCCAAATTGAAAAAATTTAGAAAAAAAATCTGGAGTGTCTCCACTCGACTATCTCGCAAATTTGAATTGGATTAAATAACATATATTAAATTAAATTAAATTAATTAAATTATAAATTAAAATTAATAAATAATATTTATTGAACCAGCGCATGATTGGCTCTTTGTTGATGGCACCTCATCACGTGTTGGTGCGTGAGATTTGCAGTGTTAAAAAATTAATTCTGGTACTTTCAGCGATTCAATCAAGCAGAAATTCTATATATAGCAGTTTTATACAATTATTAATTATATGAAAAATTATCAAACATATATCTTTATTTTTACGGTCACTTTAGAAGAAAAAAAATTAAAACGTTGTAGGTAATTGGACAAGCCGTTGACTAAATAAATATTGTTCAGCCTGTCGGACCACCTTTGCCACTAGTGAAGGAGTTAAAAAAAGAATTCTCAACTCTTTCACACGGGGAATAAAACAAATTATTTGGGAAAGGAACCCTTAAATATACTTCACCAAAGAGTGCAGTACGTTTGACTATTAGCGCTTAGGAGAATCGCTTTGAACATCCAAAATCGTAAAGCAATAACAAATTAAATTAATCAAATATCCGATGCTAACATATGGGCCTGCAAAGGAAAGATTAGGTTCACTTTTTCTAAATAAAAGATAAGTGTTCGTTGCCACGCTATAAAATGTATTTAATTAAAGAAATATTAATATAAATTAAAAAATATAAAATAAAATTAAAATATAAAAATAAGAGAAATAAATGCTGGCTAATATTGAGCTAAAACAAAACAAATTACAAAATAAATAATAATAATAATTGAAACACAGTGTCTCCACGTGTTTTAACAACAAAATGGCGAATTCACACCTAAAAAGCTCAATATCAAGTTCACAGCCAGAAGTTTGAAAAACAAGTGAAGCAGATCACCTAAAAAGCGTGGAAATGATATCCACTTTAAAATATAACTTCGCAACAAGGCGTTAATCCAGCAAGTAAGGTAGCTCTCCTAAAAAGCGTGGAAAAGGAATCCACGTTCAAAGTACAAGTTCTCAAGACCAAGTCACACAAGCAAGTCTCAAAAGCAAGTCTCAAATGCAAGTGAGAGAGATCACCTCTGGTTCAAGGTAGCTAGCCGTTGGCGCCATGGGCCAAAATCGAGCATGGTGATTGGCTGTGAGGAGTCATGTGACTAGTGGCGTTAAAGTAGCCACCAAACTCAACACATGGCATACCAATATAATAAAAAAAAACATGCATATTTAAAAGGAAAAAATTACAAATTTATATAAAAATAAATTGACCTTAAAATAAATAAATCTAAATCAGGGAGAGGCGTTAACAGTAATGACCCTCTTCCGGTTGAGCTACATTTCTCAAAAGTTGATAGAAAACTAGGAATTTTGAATAATGTCCATGTACCAAATTTCATCATTCTAGCTCAAACCGTTTTTTGCTTAATCTTGGTTACATACATACACATACACACACACACAGAGAGAGACAGACATTGTATAGCTCCATGTGGAAAAGATGTTTTAGTACTTGCCATACCGATGGTTGAGGAATTTTAAGTTCTTTGCTTGCTCGCAATGTGAATTTCTTTAAGCTCCTTTTGTAAAGTGTACGAATAAGCTCGACATTCTCGTTCGATTTTCCCTTTGCAGATGCAACCATATTCTACGAATTTTCCATGCGACTCCATGATTGGAACTTTTACCCGTTCTAATAATAAATTGTAAACTTTTCGCTATCCATTAACGTTAAAATCATGTTTCCATCTTTTGTAGTTTGGAAAACAATACATGTTTGCAATCGGCTCTTTCTTTTTGAATAGCTCCTCTGTATATATATTTTCTAATAAATTAATTCAATCATTGAATTGATTGATTGAACTTGAAATGTTAATAATTGTAATTAAGTACATTTAAGAGGATAAATATTTCAAGAGAGAGGGGGGGGAGAGAACCACTAATAAAATGTAACCGTCAAATTGCGATTTTACAGCGCTCGATATTTTATTTATTTTCATAAACTAATTTTCCCTCCTGCTGCTGATTACTCTCGTTTTATCAAACCATCCAATTATAATAAATTTAATAATAATTTGAACATAATTTAAATATTCTAAAATCCCATCTAATAAAAGATTATTAAATTATTATTACTATAAACAATAATTATTTTTTCTCAAATTTTCATTTAATTTATGTATAATTAAATAAATAACCACAAGATGATACCATAATGATATATAATACACACAAGTATATATTATATTTATTTATAAGTACGTGTTAATCACAAAAGTGATGACTCTTATGATTATTTTTTTGTTATTTAGATAAAATAAGAATAAATATATAATAATTTATAATATTAGAGGAGGAGGAGGAGGAGGAGGGTATTGTAAATTAAATTTTAATTAAGATTCATATCTTTTTGGTCTTTAGTTAAAATATATTATTTTGAGAGTAGCATTATTTTTTTTTTTTCAAATACATAAAGAACAAAATTATTTTGATTATTTCTTTTTAAACGAGAAACAAAATTTTTCATATAAGTAGTCAATCTTTTGAAAACTAAATTAAATTTTCAATGAATGGACTTTATTATTTTGTTATTAATTACTATTAATATTCTATAATAGTGGTAGTAGTAGTAATAGTATTAGTAGTAGAAGGAAATTTCAGAATCTGAGATGCACTTTAAAAGTGATAAACAAATCATCTATTATTTATTAAATATTTATTATAATTTGTCAATAAGAAATCTCAAATCAATAAAACTAAAATAAAATATAATAGGAATGATATCACTTTGGAAGAGCCGGAGCTCAGTTCAATGTGATGTTGATTGTGCGAACGTCACGTAAAACTTGGTTAAACGTCGAAAATTAAATCCCACATCAAAAAGAACTTCTTATAATATATATGTGGGAATTGGAATTAAGGTCAAGAGATCTTCGTCGAGGATCTCCTCACTCCATTTCCTTATTGACACCATGTGTTTTAAGATGCAACCGTGAGCCCTTCCCTAACCCTTAGGGCGGCCAGAAGAAAGTCTACAACTCCATTCGCCCGACAACGGATGCTCGGGAGGGGATAGAATTAAGATATAAATTGCAGCGCGAATCCCCGGAAGGGATTCTTCTTCTGACGTTCGTATTCATTGAGAGCCTTAGATTATTCGATTCTTGGCTATGATGACGAGAGCGTGTTTGTATGTTTATATGTATATTTGTAAAGAAACCATTTTATAGAAAAGCCCAAACGAGAAGTCTTCCTGTTGCTCTATAATTTACCCCAGACAACGATCCAACCCCTTCCACATTTCTACATATATGTATCCGCTTGATACAGATATTCGAGGCTTGTGGGGCCTAAATAATTAAAGAAAACTTTTATTCCTGAAAATCGAAAGTGCGATTAAATTGAATGCGTTGAATCCTTAATATCTGTTAATATTGCCTGAAGGGCTAAAAAGAGGGATTAATAAAAATACGATAGATACCACTTCACTTCTATCGAAAAACAGATAAGTGCACTTATCCCCATTTGATTAGTATTAAATTTAGATTTAAGTTGTGTATTATAAATAATTAGGTTATTCTCTCTAAATATAATTAACACTTCTATTGAAATTTGGTTGACTGTATAAAAGGTCTTTTTTTTAAGATATTAAAGATTCGGGTTGAGATAAAAAAGATCGCTAAATAAAAACTGTAATCAAATTTTACGATATTTTAATTAAAATCAATTTATAATAAAAAAGTTAACTATATTTAGAGTGAATAACCTAATTATTTATAATACACAACTGAAATCTAAATTTAATACTAATCAAATGGGGATAAGTGCATTTATCTGTTTTTAACCACGGGGATTGGGAAAAGGAATTCGCCGTCTCTCTCGCCTCTTTGATGATCGTCCGGCCGTGGATTTATTGTTAATTGATCCAGATATCAATTGGCTTTGGACACCTCTCGGATATCCAAATATGGGAAGCAATAGTGGTTGTGCTCTCTCGGAGCAAAATTGGGAACGGCCTAGGCCTAGCAGGCGGACAAGCGACCAAGACAAGGGTCTTCACAGAGTGCAGTCCCTTTTTATATGGGTGATGGAAGGGTTGGGACTGGTCACTCGTTAGGGGTGGTAAAGGAGGAATGTTGTCAAATTAAAAACTTATTACAATAAAAAGGATGAAATTTTAAATGAAATTATCTTATAATTCCAAATATAAATTTTATAATTACTTATTATTAAAATTATTTTATTATTTTAATTAATATACAGAAATCGCCATGAGGGCGGCAATTTAAATTAATTTTTATTTAGGTTCCATGCGGAATTAATATATATATAATATAAATCTTGTCGTATATTGGAGACTATGTATAGGTTGGATTTGATAAAACAAAAAAATCTGGACTGTCTCCACTTAACTATCTCGCAAATTTGAATTGGATTAAATAACATATATTAATTTAAATTAAATTAATTTAAATTAAATAAAATTAAATTAAATTAAATTATAAAGTAAAATTAATAAATAATATTTATTAAACCAGCGCATGTTTGGCTCTTTGTTGATGGCACCACGTCACGTGTTGGAGCGTGAGATTTGCAGCGTTGAAAAATTAATTCTGGTACTTTCAGCCATTCAATCAAGCTGAAATTCTATATATAGCAGTTTTATACAATTATTAATCATGTGAAAATTTATCAAACATATATCTTTATTTTTACGGTCACTTTAGAAGAAAAAAAATCAAAACGTTGTAGGTAATGAGCCTCTTTCAACTGAACAACATTTCTCAAAATTTGATAGAAAACTACGAATTTTGAATAATGCCCATGTACCAAATTTCATCATTCTAGCTCAAACCGTTTTTGCGTAATCTTGGTTACATACATACACACACACACACAGAGAGAGCGAGAGACCTCAACCTTAGTGAAAATGATTCAGGAACCTTCAAAACGTATAAAAACATCAAAATCTCAACATCGAAAATTTTCGAGATAGTCGAGATAGTAAAAATGATTAAAAATTATATGTTCAAATTTAATTTGATAATTTTAAATTTAATTATGGATTATGATGTATAAGAATTGTGAATTCTGCGACAGCTGATTAAGCAGTAGAAAAGGTTGAATTCATTCATAATGATAGAAAAGCTTTTTAGTATAATATTATATAATATATGCAATTGTTATATTAATATTTAAATTAACAAAAAATAATAACAATAATTTAATTTGATGATGATGATGATGATGATTATGATAATGATAATAATATATATATAATATATAATAACTACTGGATATATTCATGGTATAAATATCAAATCATTCAGAATACTTCACTTAAAATCCATTTTCGCGTAATATTCATTCAATATTATTCAATTTCATTACAGAAATTAAATTTATTAATAATAATAATAATAATAATAATAATAATAATAATACCAAATACACATAATATTCTATATAATATCTGCACATGTTATATATGTTAAAAATATGAAGAGGATTAAATTTAATCCAATACAATATCTATATATAAAAAAAAACAATATAATAACATAATATATTAAGAGGAATTAATATTATTATTATATAAATTGATATTTAAATATTATTAAAAAAAGAGATTGAAAGGTTATATCATAGACAAATACATGTAAATATTAACTGTAATTTAGTATCGGTAAGAATTTCATATTAATTTTAATTTATTTATCTTTATAAAATATTTTATAGTGAAATAATAATTAATTAATTTATAATTAATTTTATAATTAAAATATTATTTACTAGAATAGATAACTAGAGAGAGAAAAAGAAAAATGTAGTTTTTATCTTTATAATTTATTTTTTGATTATAAATATATAAATTTTTTTATCAATTATTTCAATGTGATTTTTTTTAAATTTATTCACTCTCTCCTTTATTTAAGAGTGAAATATATAGAGGAGGTGGTTGTAATATGGAACCCCATTTTATTTTTCGTGAATTGAAGCTCATCTAAAAGTTGTGTTCTCTGTGTACAGTGTAAAATGTTTTTATTCATTATTTTCCTATTGACATCCAGGTACAATATCACAACTAATATTACTTACACGACGTAGTGGCACTTTTTTTGAAAAAAGTGAAAAAACGGTTCAAGATAAGTGTTGATAATATGGAACCTACTGTGTTGGTAAAATGAAACCCTAGTAAAAATCAGTCATAGTCATTTGAAAAAAACATTTTTTTATTCAAAAATTATACATTGACATATATGTATGTAAAATTTAACCGTAATAAAATTATAAACAGAAATCACAAATGTAATAGTCTTTTTCTGCACCTGCGCATTCTGAATGGGCCCACATTTGACACATTAATGCTTTTCTTGGCATCTGAAAAATATATGGAATAAAATTAAAATAAATAAATAGAGCTAAAAAAAATAATTAAATGTTTGTCTAAAATACGGAACCTTGTCTGTATTATAGAACCCGGTTCCATATTAGCATCACGGCAAGGGTCCATATTACAGAAATCGCCATTTAAAAAAAATGCAGTTGCTATGAACTGAATATAAATTTATATCAAATTATTTTCAGCAATATATTTAATAATTCGTTAATAAATTAAGGCACATTCATAAAATTAATAAATTATTAACAATAGTAATAATTATAAATAGTTTTACTTACCATAAAAAAAGTTTTTTAAAATTGAAAACACAAAACATTTAAACTGAATGACAGTTATCAAACAACTAACCGCCATTTCAATTTTTATGGTAGATTTTGGTAATAGAGAATCAATTCCACCTATTGTTAAAAAAGTGCAGCACGTTATAATGAACGAAACAAATGGGTTCCATATTAAATACAGGTTCCATAATACAACCACCTCCTCTATATATATATATATATTTACTAGCTCTGCCCCCTGTACCCCCGAAGTGATAGATAGTATTTGATTGAAAGTCTATGCAAAAGGTTTTAATTCATTTTAATTCAATCAGTATATTAAAATATTCATATCGTTTTGTGTTCTTATTTAAAAAATATTGAAAAGGCCCCGACTCGTTCTTTCTTGATCACTTTTGAGTAGGTTTTTTTTCTTTTTACGATTTTTAAATTGTTTATTCCGTTCTATATTAATAATAACAAAATGTTATTTTATTTTATGAAAATTTCTGTATAGATGTCCTCAGAAAAATAAACATGGTTTAATAAACCAATGTTTGATTTATATCATCATTGAACATCTTACAATTAATTCAAAAAATATTTGATAAAAATAAATAAAATGGACTACCTTATAAATTTTTACTACTACTTTTTAGTGATATTTACAATATTAAGTTTTAGAACCTAAACTTCAATTTAACTTATACAATATCTTAAGTTTGCAGAGCTAACTAACCATTGTGCCCTTCTTTCTTTATTCAATCGACCGTTTCATCTCTTATGGATCTTTATTTTCACTTATATTTGCAAACTGCACAATTTAACAAAATATAAATTGAAATATAAAAAATATTGCCAACTTTGTTTTAAATAAGAAAATATATATTAATTAATTAATTTAATTTAATTGAAATTAATTTAAAAGTAACAATCTTAATATTAACAAAATAACAAAATATTTTTAAGATTCAATACAATTTGAAATTAATAAGATTTTTTTTATTTTTAATCTGTCATAGTAGTGTTGAAAAATGAACACATTTAAATTTAGTTTTATTAAAAATTTAATTATAAAAAATATTATATATACTTACTTTGTTTTAAAGAATATTAATCAATTAGAAGTAATATTTAATTTAATTTAATTGAAATTGATTTTGCTTTTAATATTATTGAATATTAGTAATTAAAATAAAATTTATAAACATTCTTTGTGTGGAAATTTCTAGAATTATTAATTTTATATTTAGTGTCAACTTCTTAACTGAGTCACCAGAGCGTTTGTTATATATTGAAGGATCTAGGCTGTTTGTATATTGCTTTGTTGTTTTTTAAATAAAATATAGATTTATTGATTTATTATATATAAATTTCTGAATAAAAAACAAATTAAATAATTAATTTAATTAAATAAGTAAAAAATAAAATAAAATAAAAAATAATTTTAAAAATTAATTTAAATGTACAAAAAATTGAATATCAACAATTGAATATGTAACAAAAGTATGTGGATGAGTTGTTTTTGTTTTTTGGTGTTTTTTTCGTATGTGTTTCATTTGATTGACATTCATTTATTGATTTGGAAATTGTAAGTGAATCATTGAATGAAAATGTAATAAACAAATGGAATCTGATTCATTTTTCAGATTCATCAACAATTTATATGAAAGAAAGAATCTCTACTGTAGATAGAGATATGTATTTTCAAAAAGAAAAACAAAGGAATAAAATTTTGTTTAATACCTATATACAAAATTTATATATTTACATAGATATATATTATTATATTTAAAGAAAATATATGAAAAATCAAAATTATATAATTGAAAATTTACAAATTTTTTTATTTTTTCAATTTTCTATCATTTGATTAAAAAATGTCATTAGTATGTTCATTCTTATTTACATCCAAAGCAGGTATATTTTAAATTATGAAATATAAAAACAATGAAAAATGACCCAATTTCTAAGTCTCTCAAGTTTTATTTTATTTTATAGACTATATAGGTATATAAATATATATTATTTCTAATATAGTGATAGTTAGGGACAGCCTACTGTCCCGTTTTTTAAACATTTAGGACATTTCGTACTTTTTTTCTAAATTTTTTCAATTTGGTTCTAAAATAAGTTGACCTGTGGCCAGGCGCAAATCTATTTATTAAAATAATTCGTATTAATTTATTTGTCGTATAGTACGTAGTATAATTAACTTGTATATTAATTTCATTTAACGAGGTTAAAATAATATAATTTATTCTGAAAATAAAGTCAAAGGCAGTTGAATCTCATCTATTGGGGGTAATCAAGAGATTGCTATGCTCTCCCCTTCAAGGTCACGAGAAGCAAAGCATTGGAGGTGCCCGCCAATCGACATGGCGGCGAAATTTATCAATCGTATATAATTCATATAGCAGTAAAAAGTTATCAATCTATCATTTATAAAATTAAATATTTATTTGAATCTTGTCTAAAATTTATTAAACTTCATTTAAATTAATAGGAATAAATAAATTTACAATTCATTCTTGATGGAGGAATGATTTCGGTGGTGATGCCGGTCAACGTCTTCCACTGGAAAGGGAATGGCAACTGATTGCGCTCGAAGCAGGCAGGCAGGCCAGGAAGGAGGGTGGGCGGGTGGGGGGTGAGATGAGGCGACGGAGGGAATCAACATGGCGGCAAATGTTTTCAATCTGTCAAAATTCAATAATTAATATTTAATCAACGAAGCACCGTAAACTTATATAATCGTAGTGAAAAAGAATCTACGTTTCATAATGAATCGATTCGTATAGGTTTTACCTTTGTTATCAGGCAGTATTTTTGTTCAACTGTAAAAATAAACCGATATTAAAATTAATTAAAAATTTCCATTTAATGATACAAAAAATCAATTTTATTTAGAATCAGGCTAAAATTATGGTCAATGGATTTGTCTTGATCACCATTTACAAGATTTAGTCCAAAATTTTACTAAAATGAAAAACATTGATTTGATTGGTTTTTCTAATTCTCCAAATCGTACTATAAATATGAGTTCCAAGTTTTATACTAATGTGAAGCGTTGGAGAGGTGGGTCCTCTCAGAGGCATAGAAGACATGTCTCACTCGTGAATTTACAGGGTTTTGCTAGTCGAAGAATTGACGTAACCTGGATATATTTGAATTAATCCCCCGAAGGGGGATTAATTCAAATATATATAGAAGACTCTAAAGAGTCTCCTATAAGAGACAAGATTTAATTTTTTTTTCTTTTTAATGAATCTATGCTAGGTATTCTCCTTCATCCAAATAAATTTGATTTTTTGAATGATCAGGGGAGGGGGGGAAGAGTAAGCGTAAGGGAATTGATGGAAAGGAGTCAACGGGTAAAGGACATGATTCCTCCAGGTAGAAGAGGGATCTAGAAGAAATCATGAGCTCACGTGAGGGCAGGGACGCCAATCCCTGAAATAGAATTCTTTTCTACTATTTATTAAAAATTAATTTTACATTTCATGAAATTTATTCAAATTTTTCTTATTTCTTCATAAATAAAAACAATAAATTATTTCCTTCCTTTTCAAGGAATAATTATGTTATTTTAAGTTATTTATTTTTTAATATAAAATTTGAAAATAGAAATATAGCAGTAGAAATGTTTCCATGTTAAAATACAATAAGTTGATCTGTGGCCAAGCACAGAACCGACCGTGGGGTTGAAATAAATTAATTTCCAGCTACAGAAATAATTTAAAATAATTTAAATGTATCTATTAATGCAATAACAATCAGATATGGATTTCACATAAATATTTTTAATTTTATTTTATTTATAATATATAAGTAAGACTGGCTGTGACGTCATATAATTTTAAATTAAGAAAAAACTAATGAAGTTGATTTTTTCCGATGATAAAACCAATACACAGTGATTCGTGGAGATATGTAAAAAATATCCTCTTGTGAAATTTGGTGTGAAAACAATACCTCCCTTACTATCGTCGGCCGGTAAAAAACAATCAAAAGTTAGTTTATTAAATAATTGAAATTAATTACTAGTTACAAATTATTATAAATTTTTCATCAGAATACATTTATTTTTTTATTCAATCATATACCAATTTAAACATTTTCGTATGTAACATGTTTTACAAAAAAAAATTTGTTTGTGATAGGGGTCTGCTAAAAATAGTCATAAATCACAATAATATAAGAGTATATATGGATTATATTTATGTACGTACCTACATATATTTTATCATGTAATAGGTTCACTTTTATAATATATAATATAATATTTAATTTTATTAGTAATAGATACCTATAAATAGGGTGACCATATTTCGAAAACAGTTTACAAACGGTTTACCTCTTTTTTAGAACCAAATTGAACAAATTTAGAAAAAAAGCCGGAAATGTTTAAGAGCCTAGTCTCGAAAACGTTTTCCTTTTTTTTACACCGGCTCAGGGCACCTAAAATCGGGACAATCTCGGAAAACCGGCACGTATGGTCACCCTAAATATAGATAGATTTTAATTATAAAAGATTATTTATTTAAAAACAATAACAGATCAACAAAAAAAAAAAAATGAAAATTGCAATGGTAATAAATAAATAAATAAATAAATGTGTGAAAAAATTTTTTCTACTTAATAAGAAAATATCTGCCTATATTTACTCAAAGTAAAAGTGATTTGTATAGATTTTATATAACTTGAATGATATATATAGTTGTACTTATTGTTAAATATAGTAGATAATTACATATATATCTACATTACATAAATAACATGTTAAGATATATATATTACTTTCAGATTTATCAGGGATATAATCACGTATTTTTGTGAGATTGTTTTCTCGACGTTTCGGCACCCATTTTGGTGCCATTTTCAAGAGATTATTTAGGTGGGAATATTTTTGTGATTCTGGGTCTTAGTCTGTGTGACCAAGGGTTAATATCGGGATTTTGGGTTGATAGGTTGGGTGGTTTTGTACTCACTGCGTTGCTGTGGAGCTCCGAATAATTCTGGGTAATCCTGAGACTGGCACTCATCCGCACTGGACAACAGCCCGATTCCCACCTAAATAATCTCTTGAAAATGACCCAAAATGGGTGCCGAAACGTCGAGAAAACAATCTCACAAAAATACGTGATTATCCCTGATAAATCTGATAATAATAATAATAATAATAACATTCACGGGAATCTAAACCAACATATATATATATATATATATATATATATATATATATATAAATAAATGTTTCCATATCTTTATTCATTTATTAATAATATTTAAATATTTTAAATAAATAAATAAATTTTAAAATTAGCCTAACGCGTACACACACACACACACACACAAACAAAGAGTTATTTTATGACAAGAGGAAAGTCTTAAAACTTCGAAGAAAACTTTTCCATTCCGCCCACAAGTGTAAATGTTAAAGTGAAGGATGAATTAAAGGAAGAAAAGAGGGTGGAGCGGTTTGATGGAAAAAAAAATGTATATCATGAAACATAAACCATGCGAGTATTACTGTACGATTTATAACCTATAGAAGAACGCAACTACTCAAGAAAATGTACCGAGTTTACAACAGAAAATATAATATTATAGAATAAATAAATGATACACATACACACTTACATACCAATTGGTACGAGAGTTTTGTTTTATATCTATCTTATAATAATATTTTTCAAAATATACATAAAACTTACCCTACATTTTTTTTTCTTTCTTTCAATTTAAATTCCTCACAAAAAATCAAAAAATAAAATATTCTCCATTTCTTTTCGTTTTTTCATTTTAATAAAAAAAAAGCTGGAGTGTCTCCACTCGACTATTCCGCAAATTTGAATTGGATTAATTAAAATATATTATTTTAAAATTAAATTTAATAATTATATATTAAAATTAATTAATAATATTTATTAAATCAGAGCATGTTTGGCTCTTTGTTGATGGTACCACGTCCCGTGTTGGCGCGTGATTTGCAGTGTTAAAAAATTAATTCTGGTACTTTCAGCCATTCAATCAAGCTGAAATTCTATATATAGCAGTTTTATACAATTATTAATCATAAGAAAAACTATCAAACATATATCTTTATTTTTACGGTCACTTTAGAAGAAAAAAAATCAAAACTTTGTAGGTAATGACCCTTTTCCGATTGAGCTACATTTTTCAAAAGTTGGTAGAAAACTATGAATTTTGAATAATGAATATGTACCAAATTTCATCATTCTAGCTCAAACCGTTTTTGCGTAATCTTGGTTACATACATACACACACTCAGACATTTTTCTCAACCTTAGTGAAAATAATTTAGGAACCTTCAAAACGAATAAAAACATCAAAATCTCAACATCGAAAATTTTCGTGATCTGGCGAGATAGTATAAAGTACCAAAAGTTGAATAACCACCACATTTTACAAAATTTCTTTTTACTTGTGGTAGAAAAGTGGGGAAAATTGGATTACAATTTAAAATTTTTAAATTAATTAGTAAATTGATTCAAATAATCTTATTTTTGGCCACACTTATTTTTTCCGCTTAGTAGGGCTCCACCTGGTAAAATGCAATGAATAAAAACTACAAATTTGTTAAAACATCTTCGGTTTATTATAATGTTAAATTATTATATTTTCAATTAAACATCTTTTCATTTTTAAGCTTGAGTTGTTCACACACACACACACGGAGTCTAGAAATATTAAAGTAAACCATTCTTATTTATAAGCTATTATCAGAATCCGCTCTAGAAGGCGGCAAAACGGGTATTTCTCCAGGGCGGAAAATCTGAAGAGCGGCATTTTGTTTATGAATGTAATAATTTTTACGAATATAAGGGCGCCAATTTATTCATTTGCCTGGGGCGCCGTAAATACAAGAGCGGACCCTGCTATTATTATTACACTTGTATGATAATAATATATTAAATGTTCTTTTGAAATATTTAGAAAATCTTTATAACCTTTTTCATTTGTTCTAATAACAAAAATCAAATCCAATTTATAATTGGTTCAAAAAAAAAAAAAAATTCCTTGACGAAAATTTCTTTTGACATTTACTCTTGATCCTTTTTTCTCTCTCTCTCTCTCTCTCACTCACACACAGAATCTTATACGAACACGATTCAAAAAAAAAAAAAAAAGCAAAAGAGGGAGATATAGCATTTCTTTCGCACTCGATCATTTCTTATATATATATATATATTATGTCAGAATAGTGAGTTAAAAATACGTTTCATTTCCTTTTTCACATTTTCGTTCCAAGTTAGCCATTTTTATAAATTATAGTGACCATGTGTTGGCGTTCACATTGATATTGCATTGATTTATTGAGTTTCAATGATAAAATAAAGATGGCTGGATGACTGCCCAAGTAATACATTCATATTATCCATTCCCTCATTTATTTATTTATTTATTCATTCGCCCCTTTTTTTACTTTTCTCATATTCATAATCAAATTCATTTTTTATATAATAATAATTATAATAATAATAATATAATAGAGATAAACATCCCCTTGAAATGAATATAGATTTTATTTATTTATTTATTAAAAGGCGCCATTGGGTGTGTGGGTAGCGAACCTGCCTCACATTCAAATGGTCCCGGGTTGAAATCCCGGGCCTGGCAAGGGAATTTCCCTAGCTGGGGATTATGGGACGGAGTCAACCCAGCCTCCGGGAACAACATTGGGGAAAAGCTACTTGATAGGCCTCCGATCAAGAAAATCAAGGTAAAGGTTGAGAGGACCCGTTCTACTGATCATAGGACACCTCATTGATAGAACCGGCTTGATAGGCGTTGTCCTTGCGTAGGACGTACAAAATCAGAGGTTTTTTTATTTATTTATTTTAATTTATAAATTTAAATTCTACTTACTATTACTATTACTATTATTGAATATTTTATTTTTCAATTCTAATTTTACTAGATATTAATAAAATGTTTTTCTTTACAGTTCTGGTCTGCTTATGTTCCATGTTCCACACAACATTTGGATGCTGTACAACTGGCTCTCGAACAAATTGATGTTATACGCCGTTTAGTAGACAAATATCCAAAACAAATGGCACTCGTAACCACCTCTCAAGGTATCTAATAAATAATTGATTACCTTACTATACAATTAACTATTATCATCTGTTTAATATAATTATTAATAATAATAATTAAATAACATGAATGAATATGAAATGTAATTTTTATTAAAATAATAAAAAAAAAAAAATAATCTTTAATTTATATTTTAAATTAATAAAAAAAAAAAATTGGATAATGATAATGTCTGTATTAATAGTATTAAATTATTATCTAAATCGATATTTCATAATTACAGCATTTATAGAAGATAATTATTTTAAAAAGAAAATTAAGTTAAAATTAAAAATGAAATGGTAATCTTGATAAATTTTGCATTCATTCATTCATTCATTAAAAACTAATAATTAATATAATTATAATCTCTCTCTCTCTCTCTCTGTTCATCATCTTTTATTACTTTTATATTCTTATATATATATATATATATATATATATATTTATATAAAATTAAAACTTATAAATTATTTAAATTATTATACCTTTCCTTATAAATACCTTTAATTAATACCTAATTTCTATCTAAAAAAAATATATATATTTTTCTTAAATTTTATAAATTCTTGTTAGATATTTTCTAATTATGAGTATAACTTACAATACAATTTTTACTATCTCGCCAGATTACGCAAAAACGGTTTGAGCTAGAATAATGAAATTTGGTATACGGGCAATATTCAAAATTCGTAGTTTTCTATCAACTTTTGAGAAATGTGGCTCAACTGGAAGAGGGTCATTACCTACCACATTTTGATTTTTTTTTCCTCTGAAGTAAAAATAAAGATATATGTTTGCTAGTTTTTCACATGATTAAAAATTGTATAAAATTGCTATATATAGAATTTCAGCTTGATTGAATCGTTAAAAGTACCAGAATTAATTTTTTAACACGATTGCAAATCACGCGCCATCACGTGACGTGGTTCCATCAACAAAGAGCCAAACATGCACTGGTTGAATAAATATTATTTATTAATTTTAATTTATAGTTTATACTTAATTAAATTTAATTTAAATATAATATATTATGTTATTTAATCCAATTCAAATTGCGAGATAGTCGAGTGGAGACACTCCAGCTAATTTTTATAATATTATTATAAATAAAATTTTTATATTATTAAATTTTACTTTTATCAACTATTCTTTATGATATTTGAAAAAAGATCTTAATTAAATTTTTTTTTTTTTTTTGTTCTTTTAGTTATTTCAATTTCATTTATTTTTTCGTAAAATAGTAAATTGATAAATTAATTCTAAATTAAATTTAAGCATCTCTAGATATAGTTAGAATTATAAAATCGAGAAGGCAGCGATTGGCAGGGCACGTGGCTAGAATGGGAGAGGAAAGAATGGTGAAATATATATTGGAGGGCAGATCAAGTGGGAAACGTACGTTTGGAAGACCAACCACGCGGTGGGTGGACAATGTAGGAAGGGACGTGAGAAATATGGGAGAGAGTAGAGATTGGAGGGTTGTGGCTGAGGATAGGGATGGTTGGAGAAGTGTGGTAGCTGCGACCAAGAACTTTCGAATTCCGTAAAGCCATAGAGATAGATAGATAGACAGAGATAAAAATTAAATGAAAATTATTAAATGATCAAAGATTATTATTATTATTATTTTTTATTGTTTCCACCAATCATTGATAAATTAATTATCAGTTTCGGTTGTTTTTTTTTCTCAATTTTTCTTTTATTTTTTTTTCATTACCACATCTTTCTCTCTCTCTCTCTGTCTCACACACATACACCCTGTATATATATATATTAATAATAATAAAAGAACGATGGTATTTTTTTGGGGAAGGATTCTGCCAAAAGAGAGCAGTGAAGAAGGAGATGGGAACAAATCGGCGCTCTATTCACACACATTCCGGAAATTCTCGCAACGCGGAAAAATATCGCCTTGGGGCTTACGTTTTATTCGTAAAAAGAAAAATACTTAAAAGGGTTGGGTGTTTGGGAGGGGCAAAAAGAATGAAAGGGGAAGGGAAGAGAGAGAGAAAAAAAAATGTGAGTTGAAATAGTTGTGAGTGGGCACAAGAAATGGTTTGTTCTCTCTTCCTGTCTATTTGACTGCTTGACGGTGGTGGATGAGTGGCTGAGGAGGAGAAGGTGAAGGAGGAGGGGAAAGGTTGGCATGTAATATATATATATATATATATGAATGTTTGTATGTGTTTTTATTTTATTTTTTTTTTTTTAAAAAAAAGAACACTCACTCACCCAACAAGTTTATTTGTGACTTTTTTCACTTTACACATCCATTTGAAACCGAGATAAACCATCACGGAACTGTTCTTGTTTTTTTTTTTATTTTTTCGTTGAGCAAAAAGCTGTGTTTTTACAAGCTTAATTAGCCCAAGTAAAAGAGAAAAGTAAAAATGAGCCCATATGTATTAAAAAGGTTCTTTTAAAATATGCATATCCATAGATATATATATATAAAGAAATGAAAAATGTTAGGTCAAGCTATTTATTAGTTTTAATAATTTATATACCCTCCTTTTGAATATATAGATATATAAATTAGTAATAGAAATAAATTGAAAAATCTGGAGTGTCTCCACTCGACTATCTCGCAAATTTGAATTGGATTAACTAACACAGTGGTTTCCAACCTTTTTGTACCGGAGCCCCCCTTTTTTTAAAAAAAAAAAATTCTTGCGCCCCCTTAATTTTTGTAATAATCTAATTTCCTTTTTCAATAGGCGGGCACATTTCTGAAATAATATAATAACAGGAGTGGGCCAATGTTTCAGAGCAACACAAAATCATCTGACAAATTTTCAAAAGTTTACGGGTACTTGAATTGCCTTCGCGGGCACCTGAAACTGGTTCTAATACCTTCGCGCCCCTCTTACAAGTCTCCCGCCCCCAAGGGGGGCGCGCCCCACAGGTTGCGAAACGCTGAACTATCACATATATTATATATTTAAATTTAATTAATTAAATAAATAAATAGTATTTATTAAACCAGGGTGTGTTTGGCTCTTGGTATTGATAACACCACGTCACGTGCTAACGCGTGATTGGCAGTCAACGTGTTAAAAAATATAAAAATTTATATCCGGTACTCTTTCAGCGATTCAATCAAACTGAAATTCTATTTTAGCATGTTTATACAATTTTTAATCATGTGAAAAACTATCAATCTTTATTTTTAAGGTCATTTTAGAGGAAAAAAAAATGAAAACGTGGTAGGTAATGGTCAATGAGGTATTGGTAAAATAAGAAGTAAGGGAACGCATAGTGAGAGCAAAAAGTCCTATTTTCAGCAAACTATTGTTTTCCATATAAGTTTTTATCTTTTCTTATTCTTACTATATACAAAATATTAACGAACCCAAAAAAAAGAAATTATAGCAGTAGATTTAAGTGGGAGTTGTCGGAACATGAAAAAGTACTGGAACGCGTTCCGGTTCTGAAAAAAGGTAAGGGAACGTCATTCAACCGTGTTCTCCTCCCCGTACACAACTGGTAATGGTACTCTTCCGAATGAGTAACATTTCTCACAAGTTGATAGAAAACTACGAATTTTGAATAATGCCCGTATACCAAATTTCATGATTCTAGCTCAAACCATTTTTGCGTAATCTAGTCTACTCACACACACACACAGAGAGAGAGAGAGACATAGACATTTTTTCAAACGTAGTGAAAATGACTCAGAGATCTTTAAAACGTATAAAAACATCAAAATCTCGACATCGAAAACTTTCGTGATCGCAATACTATCTCTTGCGAGATAGTAAAAATATAAAAAAAAAAAAAAAATAGAGAATAAAGGAATGGAATAGAAAACCATTCCAAGATATTTTTTTGTTTTTTATTTTTTGTATTATTTGTTATTTTGTAATGGTTGTCACACTGGATCCGTTTTTCTATTGAATTCAAGTCACATTGGGTTATTTACAAAGGATGCTTCTTAGTGGATTAAAAGAAAAATTGGTGGGGTTTTGCTTGCACTTGTCATAAAAATAATACCTCAACATTTATTATATGTATTATCAAATATATTATCAACATGACAGAGTATTTACATATTAATCTTAATCTCTCTCTCTCTCTCTCTATTTTATTTTTATTTTAAAAGATGATTTAAAAAAATAATACAATAATAGGATTTATTAGTAAAATTCTAATACTGATGAGAAATTTAAAACAAAACAAAAAAAAATGAAAATGAAATTAAAACTAATTCAATTAAATACTTATAAGAAATAAAAAGTTTTTGTTTTTTGTTTTTTGTTGATATTCATTTCATAATTAGCTGGAGTGTCTCCACTCTACTATCTCGCACTTTGAATTGGATTAAATAACATAATATAATATATTTAAATTAAATTTAATTAATTCTAAATTATACATTAAAATTAATAAATAATATTTCTTAAACCAGCGCATATTTGGTTCTTTGTTCATGATACCACGTCACGAGTTGGCGCGTGATTTGCAGTGTTAAAAGATTCTGGTACATCAACGTTTCAATCAAGCTGAAATTCTATATATAGCAGTTTTGTACAATTTTTAATAATGTGAAAAACTATCAAACATATATCTTTATTTTTACGGTCGAGGAAAAAAAATCAAAACATTGTACGTAATGAGCCTCTTTTGATTGATCTAGATTTCTCACAAGTTGATAGAAAACTACGAATTTTGAATAATGCCCGTATACAAAATTTCATGATTCTAGCTCAAACCGTTTTTGCGTAAGCTTGTCTACATACATACACACATAAACACACACAGATATTTTTCTCAACCTTAGTGAAAATGATTCAGGAACCTTCAACCCTGTTCATGCTCGAGACAGGCCTTTGGTAACGGCCAGGAGAAAGTCTCCCACCCCCTTCTACCGACAACCGATGCTCGGTAGGGGCGGGATTAAGTTATAAATTGGAAAGCAAACTCCCGCAAGGGATTCTCCTCTTGGATTCTTTTTAGATTCGTGTTGGCTATGATGATAAGAGAGTATTGTATTTGCCTAGGTATATTTATTTGTAAATAAACCATTTTATAGAAAAGCCCAAACAAGAAGTCTTCCTTTTCGTCCTTTTCGTGTTCGTATCGAGATAATTTACCACTAGACAACGAACCAGCCCTCTTCCATAAAACTATATATATTTATATAATAGTAAAGAAAATAAAAATAAAAAAGATGATAGAGAGAAAAAAATTAAATTCTTTCTTCATAAATTAGTCAATGACTTACAGAATAATTTTAATAATTTTGATAATATAATTATTTAAAATTAAATTTAAATTTTTAATCTATACATACCTAAGTACATAAATATTTCAGAAATATCATTCATATTCAAAGTAGCAAACTTTTTTTTTGTTAATTTTATTAAAATAAGATAATAATTTATTTTTCATCAAAGATTAATCAAATGATAATAATTATATAATTTTATAAATTTAAATAATTTTCTTAATTTATTATTATTATTATTATTATTATTATTATTATTATTATAAATAAAATAAAAAATCAATTTTCATACAATTCTATTATAATGTATTAAGTAAATATACATATAAAAATTGTATAAAAAATCTTATAGTTATTATGTTTATTATATATTTTGTTAGAAATAAAAAAACAAACACAAACAAACGTAATATTATTTCATAATCTTAGATTAGATAGATTAGAATTAGGAACAAAAAAAAATATAAAACATTTCTTTTTTGTTAGTTATTAATATATGAATAGATAATTGCAGGCAGTTTGATAGGTAAAGTAAGTAGAGTTACTTTTTACATTTATTATTTGCGTGTAAAATAAATTTATATTTTTGACGTCAAGTTAAGGAAGAAAAAAAAACTAGGTATAATAAATAAATAAATATACGGTTTGTAACCATTCCGGAAAGTTGGAAACATTCATTTCAATTGTAAGAGGATGGAAAAATAAAAAATAAAAAAAAAACTTTTACTCGTACCCCCTCCCCCCCCCCCTAAATACACATACATACAGACATACTCTGTCATTTATTTTACCTTTCCTTCTTTCAAGATAAATGTTGCTATTGCATGTTTATGACCCGTAAATACTTTATTTTATGTTTTTTTTATGTTTTATTTTATTTAAATTATCAATTTCCTTACAGGAATTGAGGAGGCACAGACTGCTGGACGTCTAGCAAGTTTAATTGGTGTTGAAGGTGGCCATGCCATTGGCAATTCTCTCGGTGTATTACGGATGCTTTATCAATTGGGCGCAAGATATTTAACACTTACACACACATGCAATACACCTTGGTGAGTATTAAAGCAACTTTTATATAAATGTAAATCAAAATTTTGTAAATTACTCTTAATTGTGTTTTTGATATCTATATCTATATCTATATTTGTAAAGATGTTTTATTTTAGAAATTTTATTCTGTTAAAAGAATATACAAAATATATTAAAATTATTAAACATTATTTACATTAATTAAGATTATTTAAATTACAAATAAATACCTGTTAAAAGAATTAAATTATTTGTTAATTAAACAGTAGTTTACATTATTTACACAATATATGGGAATATTTTTGGGATTCCGGGTCTTAGTCTGTGTGACCAAGGGTTAATATCGGTTTGGGTTGATAGGTTGGGTGCTTTTGCACTCACTGCGTTGCTGTGGAGTTCAGTAGAATCCTGGGCAATCCTGAGACTGGCACACGTCCGCACTGGACAACAGCCCGAGGCTGACTCGGCACACCCAAAAATATTCCCACCTAAATTAGAACACCGTTATGAGAAATGTATCAGTGTTGATGGAGATTATGTTGAAAAAATAAAGAAAAAAAAAATTTAAAAACATCGTTTTTTTTGGTCAGGCCGGAAACTTTTCACCCCACCCTCGTATATTTCACCATTCTTTCCTCTCCAATTTTAGCCACGTGTCCTGTCCATCGCACCCTTATCGATTTTATAATCATAACTATGTCTGGAGATGCATAGAGCTCATGCAATTCCTCATTATATAATCTCCGCCTCATCTTTCTTTGACCCGTAAATGCCTCGAAGAATCGTATTCTACTCTCGTCCCCAAGAGTCATAGACCATACCACAACACAAAAGGCAAAATAATTGTATTTTATATTTTAATTTTGATCCCCTTTGATAATAATTTGAACGAGATAAGCCCCTTTACTGCATGATAACAGTCGTTACCCGATTGTAACCTCGAGTTTAATTCTTCTCGAATATTATTACCCTTCGTGATTACCACAATTTATCATAGTAGCTACTATTATATTATAAATCTAGTTAAATTTTGTTACTATATTTTATTTTATTTAGTTTATAATCTTTTAAGATATTATATTAGTATAAAATTAGATATACTTTTATTATTATATTAATTATTTAATTATTTATTTTATAATGTTTTCTGTTGAGAAAAATTAAAAAAAGAAGGAAAAAATAAATAGATATGTGTAGATAAAGCATAGAAAGTAGAAAATTGAAGAGAATTTTTTTGATTAATTAAAATCAGTGAAATTTGTTATTATAAAGTAGAATACAAACACAAACATACAAAAGGTAAAAAAAAAATACAAAAATAAAGTTTTATAAGAGATGGTAGTTTAGGAAAATGAGTTGAATTTCCATTTTGACTTGAATGTTTTTCTATCCATCCACTCAAAATGTTTACTTATCCTCTTGGATTTAAATGCAACCGACATTCTTTGTATATATATAAACTCATCCCTAACTAAACAGTAGCGTAACCAGTAACTACCCGACCTCGACCTCTTTTTTTTTACTTTTTACTATTATCAAAGATTGCTTGTTGCCTAAAGAAACGACCAAGTCATTAATAATCCACTTTTTTTCCTCCTTCTTTACAATACAATAAGTTTATATCTATATATAGTTTGTTTGTTTTTTTTTGTTTTTTTTAAAGAAGATAATATCATCTTGTAGATAAGACTTTGCTCTTGTTACTGTTGTTTTAAAGATGATAATAATTGAATTAAAATGTTAGCAAAGATTATAAAAGCATCGCTGTTCACTTGAAGAATAATAAAAATAAAAAAAAAAAAAAATGTTTATACTTAAAATTAAAATATTTTAAAATAAGTATAAATTGTAATTATTCGTATATGGCTACCTGTCTATATCATAAATAGAATTACTTAAATATAATAATATAATAATATGTACATCTAATTTTTGTATGCAATTTGTATGCTTAGAATTTAAGAAAAAAAAATTATTATATATCTTTATGTTTTATAGTCTCTAATTAGGGTGACCATATTTCGAAAACACCAAACTGGGACAAATGGTTTACCTTTTTTTTTTTAGAACCCAATTGAAAAAATTTAGAAAAAAAAGTACGAAATGTCCTAAATATTTAAAAAAAAAACGGGACAATAGGTTGTCCCGAAGACATTTTTCGGGACGCCGGGACAGAGCACCTAAAAAAACGGCACGTTTGGCCACCCTATCTCTAATCCAGTGATTCTCAACCATTTCCGCGAGATTATGAGGCTCTTAAACATTTCTGACTTTTTTTTCGAAATTTTTTTCAATTTAGTTCTAAAAAAAAACCGTTTTTGGGACCACTTTTTTTCAATATGGTAAACTTTTACGCTTATCTTTTTCTTCGTGCGCCACTAAATTTTTTAACCGTTAAAAGTGTGCCACGGTAAAAAAAAAAGATTGAGAATCACTGCTCTAATCTATTGTAAATATTGTAATGATTTTTTTGTATATGGGGGGGGAATCTAAGAAAAAGAAGGGTTGGTCACAAATGTGTAATGGAGGGTGGACTTTGAATTGCGTGAACTGCCCCGGAGATCTGGACTACAAAAAAAAAGAAAAAATTAAATTTATCATAAAAAAATTTATAATCAGATTTATTATATTTAATGTTTAAATAATATTTTTTTTTAAAAAACCTTTTAAATTTAAATTTAAATCTTTAAATTATAATTTTATATACAAAAAAAAATTATATCTTATCTTATTATATTTCTTTATATAAATAAGTTGACCTGTGGCCAGGTCCGAACCGACCAACGGTTTGAAATAAATTAATTTCCAGCTACAGAAACAATTTCAAATAATTTTAATATATCTATTAATGTAATAAAAAACAGATATAAATATAACATAAATATTTTTAATTTTATTTTATTTATAATATATAGCTGAAGTAGCCGGCGTTGCCGGCGTTACCCGAGGCTATGATGTCATGAAGGGCTGGGTGACGTCATATAATTTTAAATTAAGAAAAACATAATGAAGATGATTTTTCCCGAGGATAAAACAAATACATTCGTGGTGATATGTAAAAAAATCTCCTTATGTGAAATTTGGTGCGAAAATAACCCTTCCCTTCTTATCGTCGATCGCTAATACTACCACTTCCGGTTTCCGGATTTGCACCAAAAGTTGATCCATTCTTCCCACTGATGCATTAAGTAAATATACCAAATTTCATCAAAATCCGTTCAGCCGTTCAGGCTGTACACATCTATACGGACGGACGGACGGACAGACGGACAGACGGACGGACGGACAGACATCATGCTAAAAATACTTTTTTCTGTTAAGAAAATGCATGATTCGTGGAGATATGTAAAAATCTCCACATGTGAAATTTGGTGTGAAAACAATACCTCCCTTACTATCGTCGGTCGGTAAAAAAAGGAAGTTATACAAAAATTAAAGAGATACCAAATATTTTTTAATTCTTAGATAAAAAATCAAAAAAAAATTATAAAAAAAAACTCCTTCTTGAAAACACAATATTTCTTGTTAATGATGTAGCCGGTCCTTATAAAAGCGATAATCAGTGGACTGGTGAAAAGAATGGTGGTCCTTTTTTCTTTCCAATAAAGTCCGCCTGCTCGGGACGCTAGCTCCTGAACGAATGCCGTTGTCTGCTTTTTCAACAACTCGTCTCTTCAGGGGAAACGTATTACTATATAATCTCTTCCAATGAAAATAAATTTATATTTAAAAGAATAAATTTTATTTTTAACGGATTAATTATATTTTTGGAATATCATTACAATATAATATTAAAAAAAGAAAGTATTTTATGTAAACTTTAGCAAAAATAGCAATAAGTCAATTGATTGGGATTTTTTTGTTTTTTTTATTTTTGAAATTTTAATGAAAATTTCGTTTTGTTTATTGATATTCATTTTTTCTTTATATTTACATTTGTAAATTTTGTTTTGTTTGTATTTGAAATGAAATGATGCAAAGGAAATACTATATTTAGAGAGAGGGAGAGAGAGAGAGAGAAAAACAAAACAAAATTCCTGCATTTATAATTAAGGTGACCATATTTTTTTTTTTAGAAGCAAATTGAAAAAATTTTGGAAAAAATTCGGAAATGTTCAAAAGCTTATCCAAGAAAACGTTTGACCTTTTTTTTAGAGACAAATTGAAAAAATTTTGAAAATAAGTACGAAATGTCCTAAATATTTCAAAAAACGGGACAAATATCAAAAAGAAGTACAGTTAGGAGGACACTTACAAAAGAAGGACAGAGCTTACAAATGGAGGACTGTCCTCCCTAAAGAAGGACGATTGGTCACCTTTTTATAATACATATAATATAAATATTAAATTTAGATTAGTTTATATAAAGAAATTGAATAGAAATAAAAGATTTTCAAAATCGATTTTATTTTTATTTATATTGATATTTACTTAATTGTAAATATATTTTTTTTATATTTAGTTATAAACATATTTATATATAATATTTTTTTCTTCTTCCTATTCATAGAAGAATATATATATATCTATATATACAGTGGTGTTGTGAATGAGTTTGACACAATTGTCTTCCATTCCTCTTCATTGTGGTATGTGTGTTGGTTAATGTCCTCCATTAGAGTGGGATGACACTAACAATTTATCCCATTTTCCAGTTGCATACATCATTCATACTTTGTTGGATCAATTCTATTCTATTCTATTCTATTCTCTCTATACTGCTTGCTTTCTTTTGCCATCCAACATCACAAGATGAATTAGCGCGTTTTGGGCTCACACAGCCATTCTTCTCGATTTTTTTTTTTTTCTCACATATCTCCATCTTTTTACATACTCTGCATGGTACACACATACCAATCTACACACATTTATATCAACATATATATAATCATTGGTGCTGGTGGGTGAGAAGAGAAGAGAAAAAAAAAGACTCTTCTATCACCATATAATTTTTATAATAGATTACATCTTTTATCATGTCACAAGATTAAAAAAAAAAAAAAAAAAAAAAGAAGTAGATAAAAAAAAATGAATTTCCCTCTACTTTCACTTCACATCATTCTTATATTATATTATAATAATATAATAAATTTTAAATTATAATAAATATTTTGCAGCACATAGACATACAATAAAAGTAAAAAATAAAATATATATAAAAAAAAAGAATATTCAAATTTTATTTAAAATTTTAATTTATATAAATTTTTACCGACCGACGATAGTATTGTTTTCATACCAAATTTCACATGTAGAGATTTTTACATATATTCACGAAAAAAGTATTTTTAGCATGATGTCTGTCCATCCATATTGGTTTTATCCTCGGGGGAAATCATCTTCATTCGTTTTTTCTTAATTTAAAATTATATGACGTCACCCAGTCCTACATGACGTCACAGCCAGCTCTTACTTATAAATTATAAAATAAAATAAAATTAAAAATATTTATGTAATATCTATATCTGTTGTTTATTATATTAATAAAATTATTTGAAATTGTTTCTGTAGCTGGAAATTAATTTATTTCCAACCGTCGGTTGGTTCTGCGCCTGGCCACAGGTCAACTTATTGTAATTTCTTTGTAACATTGAAAAAAGAATAAACATATGCTATTACAACCACTACGACTCTACTGCTACTACTACTACTATAGATATAAATAAACCACTTGTTTTATTATCAAACAAATAAGATATAGATATATATATATATCTTTAATGGTATATAATATAAATATAAGGTATTTATACAATTTTTCAATTTTTCTATTACAATTTCTATTATACTTATACATTATATACAATATATATCTATATTTGATAAAATTTTATAATAAATTGTATTTCAAAAAGAAAAAAATCAAAAAAAAAGAAAAAAACGAAATGAATCTTGAAAATGAAATTCGTCGTCTTTTAGAAAATCCACAAGCATTACCAAAAATGTGTCCATTACCTAAATCCAATCTATTTGATAATGATAATTTTCAAAATAATCGATTAAATCAATTTCATTTACAAAATATTTATAAAAAACGTTGTAAAGTTGTTTTACGTGAAAATGCGAAAAAAGATAAAATACATACTTGGTTAACAAAAACAACAAGTGAACAACAACAACAACCTACCTATTTAGTTGAAAATGAAAATAAATATCATGAGAAAATACGTGAAAATGCACGATTAGTACAACCACCGCCATTTCATCAAAATTGGCGAATTCATATACAAAATACAATGCCCAAATGGTTAATAAATAAATATCGTTATATATTTAATGAAATGTTTAAAGAAGTGGAAACCATGTATTTAGAGAATCAACAAAAAGAATTATATTCGAAAATCTTTCATCCCGTTTATATGGAAGTATATACAATTGCACCACCACCAAAACCATTTAAATTAGGTGGCCGTTCACAAAGGTATAATATTTTTTTAAAAAATCGTGAATATATTAAAACGCATTTATTTACAATTAATAAATTTATTGCACGTGTTCATATGTTGGGTGTTAAACGTTTACCAGATACAATTATCAATTTAGAATCTTATAATACTGGCGAGTTTCTGGATGTTGCCAATTTAAATATGCAATTTATGGAATTATTGTATAATATGGAAGATTTTGTTACTTATGTATGGTTCCCCGAAATCATGTATCCATTTCGTGAATTACGTCCATTACGTCCAATCCCTATAAAAGATCGGCCACAATTTATGAATTGTTTTTGTAATATTGTAGAATGTCAATTGACTGAATTAATGCGTCGTACAATTGATTCTATTTTGTATGTATCACAAAATGAACGTACAATGATACGTATGATACTTTATGTGACATTTACGAAAGAAGAGCCGTATCGTTTAATTTTAAATCCAACATTAAATTCATTAAAAGATACATTTCATTCATTGATCGATTCGATTGGAATGTTATTTCAAAAATTACCATCGATAAGACGTTTTTTAACAAAATCTCAATCGAATGAACGATTTTTACCGGTACGTCTAAGTGAATCTTATTTAAATAAAGCACATTCACAATTAAATATCAATTTTTCTGTAATTTTTAAAGATGTTATTAATTACATGGCCAATTTACATAATCGTTTTAAAACACTTTATGATATTAAAGAGTTAAAATATTTTAATGATTATCTATTGATCCAATCATTTGAGAAAATTAAAAAAACTATTCAGGGTTTTCATGCAAATACTAGTAATATTTTAGATTTATTAGGCAATGAACCATTTACATTTGTTCTATTAAATCAAGAGGAAGCCAAACAATTTTTAGAAACACAAACTCGTGTATTAATTGATAAATTAGTGGAAGCAATTGTAATTAAATTTAATGAAAATAGTGAAAAAATTATTAATGATTTTGAAGTGATGAAAATGAAAGCATTAATTGTACCAACAAATACCAAAGATTTACTTGCACAAGGTGAATATATGCTTTGGGCAAAAACGACATTTATGGAAATGCAAAAAGAAAAAATTAAAAATCAAATGAATTATTTAGTGGAATTAATGGAAATGGCTGAAATTACACAAGAAGAAATTGATCAGAATACACGTCTTTTACGTTGGTTGAATGATATGAAACCCGTTTTTGATATCAATTCATCCAATTATGAAATGAAAAAGGCGGAATATGATGACATTTTAACCGATAATATTAATCAATTGCAAGAGCAAGTAAATAATTTATTACCATGGGTGGCTACATTTAATCGAATGGATTGTGTTGATAATGTTTATGATTATGTAAGAGAAATGAATGAATATTTAATCAAAATTCGTAATCTTGAAAAACAACACGATTGGATTCGTGTTGAACAGGCATTATTTGGTAGAGATCCATTAGAATTTCCACTAAAAGAAGAATTAAAAGAAGCTGTATTTCCCATAACACGATTAGTGAATTTAATACGTGATTGGTGTCGCTCCTGGAAACTTTGGATGGATGGACCATTTGAACTTTTGAAATATCCAAATGTAGAAGAACGATATGATTTCTATATAAAAGAAATATCGAAATTGCAAAAAAATTTTAAACTCTCGATACGTGAACAAATTAGTTGTGAATATCCTTTACGATTGTTAGGCAATCCAGATGATGCCGATTGGACACAATGGCCAGCACCAATGCGTTTATGTCATTCTACATTGGACAGAATTAAAGAATTTCGGCCATATTTACAATTTGTTGAAGTATTATGTAATCCATCATTAACGCAACGTCATTGGGATGAAATGTCATCAATTATCGGTTTTGATTTAACACCCGATTTTGGTACAACGTTACGTAAAATGATTGCATTGGAATTGGAGCCATTTATTGATCAATTTGAAATTATTAGTGTCAGTGCTAATAAAGAGCGTGCCTTAAAGGAGCTTCTTGAACGAATGAAAGCCGAATGGGTGCCACTTTGTTTCACGGTTGGATCATTTAAAGAAACTGGATTACCAATTTTAACACAATTGGATGATATTCAAGCAATTTTAGATGATCATTTAATTAAAACATTAACGATGCGTGGTTCAGCATTTGTTAAACCAATTGAGAATGAAGTTAAAGAGTGGTATGAACTTTTAGTACGTGTAAATAAAACAATTGATGCATGGGGTAAAGTACAATCACAATGGCTTTATTTGTTGCCAATTTTTTCATCTCGTGATATTGTTGCACAAATGCCAGAAGAGGGAATGCTCTTTAATGATGTGGACAACACTTATCGTGGATTAATGCAAGCAGTGGCAGCTGATCCACATGTTCTTATAACAGCTGGTGGACCAAATGTTCTTGAATCACTTGAAGCAGCATTAATTCAACTTGACACAATCAATGATGGTGTTAATAAATATTTAGAAAAGAAACGATTATATTTTCCACGTTTTTTCTTTTTATCCAATGATGAGATATTAGAAATTTTATCTGAAACCAAAAATCCATTACGTGTTCAACCACATTTACATAAATGTTTTGAGGGTATTTCAAAATTGGGCTTTGATGATGGTTTATATATATATTCAATGTTTTCTGGTGAAGGGGAAGAGATTAATATTGTCAATAAAATTGATACAATTGCTGCAGGTGGTAGTGTAGAAAAATGGTTAGTACAAGTGGAAGATCAAATGAAAAAATCGGTACGTTATGTAATACAACAAAGTTTTAATGTATATTTTGATACACCACGTACTGAATGGATGACACTTTGGCCTGGTCAAGTGGTACTCTGTGTTAGTCAAATTTATTGGACAAGTGAAGTGACATTAATCCTTCAAACTGGCTCCAATGAAGAAATTAAAAATCATTTTCAAATTTTGAGTAAACAATTGAATTTGACAGTGGCACGTGTAAGAGATAAATTATCAACACAAGCACGAATAACTCTTGGTGCTTTGGTTGTTCTCGATGTTCATGCACGTGATGTTGTTGAAGAGCTCTATTTAAAAGAGTGCAAATCAGAGACTGATTTTAAATGGATGGCACAATTGCGTTATTATTGGGATAATGATGTTTTTGTAAAAATTATCAATGCTTCTGTTAAATATGCATATGAATATCTTGGAAATTCACCAAGATTAGTGATAACACCATTAACAGATCGATGTTATCGAACATTAATGGGTGCCTATCATTTGCATTTAAATGGAGCACCCGAAGGACCAGCAGGGACTGGTAAAACGGAAACAACAAAAGATCTTGGCAAAGCACTTGCTGTACAATGTGTTGTCTTCAATTGTAGTGACGGACTTGATTATATAGCAATGGGAAAATTTTTTAAAGGTTTAGCAGCAGCTGGTGCTTGGGCATGTTTTGATGAATTCAATCGTATCGATTTAGAAGTATTATCTGTAATTGCCCAACAAATATTATGTATTCTTCAAGCTATACGTAGTAATTTAGAAAAGTTCATTTTTGAAGGGACTGAATTGAAATTAAATCCAAATTGTTATGTTTGTATTACAATGAATCCTGGTTATGCTGGTCGATCAGAATTACCAGATAATTTAAAAGTATTATTTCGTACAGTAGCAATGATGGTGCCAGATTATGCACTCATTGGTGAAATTTCACTCTACTCTTATGGATTTATTGATGCACGTAATTTAGCTGTAAAAATTGTCAGTACATATAAATTATGTTCAGAGCAACTCTCATCACAATCACATTATGATTATGGTATGCGTGCTGTTAAAACTGTTTTAATTGCTGCTGGAAATTTAAAATTAAAATTTCCTGAAGATAATGAAAATATTTTACTTTTACGTTCAATCATTGATGTAAATTTACCAAAATTTTTAGCACAAGATATACCATTATTTGAAGGGATTGTTTCAGATTTATTCCCGGGTGTTGTCTTACCGAAACCGGATTATGAAAATTTATTAAATGCATTGAATCGTGTTATTAAAAAATTATATTTACAACCACATGAACAATTTATATTGAAAATTATACAAACTTATGAAATGATGATTGTACGTCATGGTTTTATGTTAGTTGGCGATCCATTTGGTGGTAAATCAAAAGCGTTACAAGTGTTATCAGAAGCGATAACAAATATGCATAATGCCGGTTTACCTGAATTGCCAATTATTTATGAAACAATCAATCCGAAAGCAGTAACACTTGGCCAATTGTATGGTCAATTTGATCCAATTTCATATGAATGGTCCGATGGTATATTGGCAAATACATTTCGTGATTTTGTTACACGTGAAGGTATTGAAAGACGTTGGGTAATTTTTGATGGTCCAGTTGATGCCGTTTGGATTGAATCATTAAATACTGTCTTAGATGATAATAAAAAATTATGTTTAATATCTGGTGAAGTGATTGCAATGACATCAACCATGTCAATGATTTTTGAAGTAATGGATTTATTACAAGCGTCACCAGCAACTGTCTCACGTTGTGGTATGATATATATTGAGCCAAAAACAATGGGCTGGGAGGTATTAATTGAATCGTGGCTTGATCAAGGCAATCCCAATTATCTTGATAAAAATAATAAATATATTAAACAAATGTGTTATTGGCTATTACCACCATGTATGGATTATATCTTAACCAAATGTCATAAAGAAATATTTGCCGGTGAAGCGAATCTTATTAATTCGTTTATAAATTATTTTGATATGTTAATAAAAGAGGCGTTAGTAATTAATAAAGGTGATACAAAATATATAATCCCATGGATTCAAGCAACATTTATGATAACAATTCCATGGATTTTTACTGGTATTTGTGATCAGCCGACACGTGAAATGTTTGATATCTATTTTCGTACATTCTGGAATAATATTAATGAAGAACATCCAATGCCAATTGATATTGAATTATCAATGGATGTTGCACCACCATTAGAAGGTATTCTCCTTGATTATACATATACATTTAAAGTTAAAGGTAGTTTTAAATCATGGACTGATTTAGTCAAAAAAAATATGATACAAGAACGTTTAAATTTAGAACAAAGTTATATACCAACAACAGATTCATTAATGTACATTTATATATTGGATTTACATATAAGATATAAAAAACCATGTTTAATTACGGGCCAATCAGGTACTGGTAAAACATTTTTTATACAAAATCATATTATGTATGGATTAAATAAAGATATTTATACGCCAGCATTTTTAATGTTGAGTGCATTAATTACAGCAAATCAAACACAAGATTTAATAATATCCAAATTGAATAAACGTCGTCGCGGTTTATATGGTCCAGAAAAAGGAAAAACGGCTATTATATTTATTGATGATATAAATTTACCAGCAAAAGATATCTATGGCTCTCAGCCACCAATTGAATTGTTACGTCAATATTTCGATTATAAAAAATGGTACGATTTAAGGACAACAGAGAAAATATTTTTACTAGACACATTAATTTTAGCTGCAATGGGACCACCAGGTGGATCACGTCAAGTTATTTATAAACGTTTTCTACGTCATTTCACCCTTTTAAATATCAATCCATTCTCTAATCAAAGTTTAATACGTATTTTCTCCAATCAAATGTTGTTGTTTTATAAAGTCAAAGGTGGTTTCTCATCTGATGTAATGAGCTCTGTAATGGTGATGGTTAATGCGACATTGGAACTTTACAATTTATCATTTATTAATTTAAGACCGACACCAGCAAAATCACATTATATATTTAATATGCGTGATTTTTCACGGGTTATAAGAGGATGTGCTATGATTAAAAAAGAATCGATCACTGATAAAAATACATTTGCACGAATATGGGTGCATGAAGCATTTCGTGTATTTGGTGATCGTCTTGTTGATAGAAATGATACTATTTGGTTATTTAAAACAGTCCAAGAGATTGTAAAACAATTTTTTCATACAACATTTGATGCTGCGTTGGAACAATATCAAAACGAACAAGGCATAGTGACACTTGAATCGCTTGATAATTTATTTTTTGGTAATTTCATGGATCCGGATGCAATTGAAGAAGATAAACGATATGAAGAAATTGTGGACAAAGATGCAATAATAAATATTGGTTATATGGTAATTGAAGAATATAATGCGTCACATAAAAATAAATTAGATATTGTGTTGTTTGATTATGCGGTAATACATTTGGTACGTATCTGTAGAATACTAGTTTTATCACAAGGTAATGCTATACTTGTTGGTATCAGTGGCTCTGGTAGACAATCATTAACCAAATTAGCCACAGCAATGGTTGGTAATAATTTTTTTCAACCAGAAATTACAAAAAATTACAATATTAATGAATGGAGGGATGATTTAAAAAAGTTATTAAGAATGTCTGGTGGTTTAAATAAAGATACAACATTTCTATTTACAGAAAATGAAATAGTTGATGAAAATTTTTTATTAGACATTGATGCACTTTTAAATTCTGGCGAAGTACCAAATTTATATGCAATTGATGAAAAACAAGAGATTCTTGAAATGGTACGTTTAGCTGCCCAAGGTGGTAATCGAAATCTGGATATAAGTCCATTGGAGGTGTTTGCCTTTTTTACAACACGATGCAAAGCAAAATTACATATTGTACTTAGTTTTAGTCCATTGGGGACTAATTTTCGTAATCGAATTCGTCTTTATCAGTCGTTCGTTAATTGTTGTACAATCAATTGGATTGTTGATTGGCCTGAGGAAGCCCTAGCACTTGTTGCTAAACGTTTTATCGAACCTGTCAATTTAGATGATAAATTAAAAAAATTGGCTGTAAAAGTATGTCAAACATTTCATATAACTGCTCGGGAAATTTCACAACGTTTTTATGTTGATACCAATCGTAAAACATATATAACCACTTCAGCGTTTTTAGAATTAATTCGTGCATTTACAAATTTAACTAATTTGAAACAAACTGAAATTATGGATGCAAAAATGCGTTATTTAGGTGGATTGGAGAGATTAGAATTTGCCGCGCAACAAGTTGCACAAATGAAAGCTGATTTGAATCTTTTGAAACCACAATTGGAAATTGCTGCAATTGAATCAAAAGCAATGCGTGATATGATTGAGAAAGAAACAAAAGAGGTACAAATTATTTCGGCAACAGTGAAAAAAGA
Source organism: Labia minor (assembly GCA_963082975.1). NCBI lineage: Eukaryota > Metazoa > Arthropoda > Insecta > Dermaptera > Spongiphoridae > Labia > Labia minor. The sequence goes on along the minus strand of OY720346.1, from coordinate 81,014,905 downwards.
TGAAGAGGTAGCAAATGTGAAAGCAAAAGTGGCAACAGAATTGAAAGAGGATTGCGAGGCAGATTTGGCACTTGTCATTCCTATATTAGATGAAGCTTTAGCGGCATTAGACACACTCAAACCGGCCGATATAACACTTGTAAAATCAATGAAAAATCCACCAGCAGCTGTAAAACTTGTTATGGAAGCAGTTTGTGTTATAAAAGGTATTGCACCAGAGAAAACAAAAAATACCCAAACTGGTGAGATGATCATTGATTTTTGGGGACCAAGTAAACGAATGCTTGCCGAAATGGGCTTTTTAAATAATCTTAAAGAATTTGATAAAGATCATATACCTGAAAGTATAATGAAAGTTATTCGTTCGAAATATTTAACCAATCCTATATTCGTTCCGAAAATTGTTGCAAAAGCATCAAGTGCCGCACAAGGTTTATGTAAATGGATCATTGCTATGGATGCTTATGATAAGGCAGCGAAAATTGTTGGTCCGAAAAAAGAGAAATTATCTGAAGCGGAAAATGAATTAAATGAAACGATGCGATTATTAAATGAAAAACGGGCAATGATGAAAATTCTTGAGGAACGTTTAGAAGTATTAAAAGAGAATTTAGAAATTGCAATTGAAAAAGAGGATCGTTTAAATGCTGAAGTCGATAGTTGTATATTAAAATTAAGTAGGGCAGAGAAATTAATTGGTGGTTTGGGTGGTGAAAAAGATCGATGGACAATTGCTGCCAATTCATTACAAGATGATTATGATTCACTTGCTGGCGATTTACTTGTATGTTGTGGTGTTATTGGTTATCTTGCACCATTCACTTCAATGTATCGGATTAAATGTGTAGAGGAGTGGCGTGAATTAGTTACCAATTTGAATATACCACATTCAAAAGATTTTAGTTTTAATAAAATACTTGGTTCCGATATAAAAATTCAAAATTGGAATATTCATGGTTTGCCCAGGGATGGTTTCTCTGTTGAGAATGCAATCATTGTTGATATGTCAAGTCGTTGGTCATTGATGATCGATCCACAAGGTCAAGCGAATAAATGGATTAAAAGTTTAGAGAAAATGAATGAAGTGGCTATATTTCGGTTACAAGATAATTATGTGAAAATACTTGAACATTGTGTTGAATATGGTAAACCGGCATTACTTGAGGCTGTTTTAGAAGAACTTGAAACACCATTAGATCCAATACTATTTAAACAAACATTCCTTGTTGGTAATCAATGTTTCATATCACTTGGTGACAATGTTGTTGAATATGATCCGAAATTTCGTTTCTATATTACAACGAAATTGCGCAATCCACATTATTTACCAGAAGTGGTGAATAAAATCACTCTAGTGAATTTTGCATTGACATTAGAAGGATTGGAGGATCAATTACTTGGGATTGTTGTTGCAAAAGAACGTCCCGATTTAGAAGAGAAACGGCAATATTTAATTATTCAAGGGGCTGAGAATAAAAAAAAATTAAAAGAAGTGGAAGATCAAATATTAATTATTTTATCATCAACAAAAGGGAATATTTTAGAAGACGAGGATGCAATTGAAACATTAGATAATGCTAAAATATTATCTATGGATATTATACGTAAACAGGGATCAGCAAAAGAGACACACGAGATTATTGAAAAGTTTCGGATTAGTTATCGGACAGTTGCACGTCATGCAAGTTCATTATATTATTGTCTCACCGATTTGCCAAATGTTGATCCCATGTATCAATATTCATTAGTCTGGTTTATCAATTTATATATTTTATCAATTGAAACGAGTCCACGTGTAAAAGATATTAATAGACGATTACAATTTTTACATGATAATTTTACATATATTTTATATAGTAATGTATGTCGGTCATTATTTGAAAAAGATAAATTACTATTTTCATTTGTACTATGTACAAATATACTTATGTCAAGAAATTCGATAAAAAAAGAAGATTTTATGTTTTTATTAACAGGTGGTGTAATATTAGATAATCCTAAAATTAATCCAACAAAATGGTTAACAGACAAATCTTGGGATGAATTATGTTTATTAAATAATCTTGCATCATTTCGTGGTATTTTAAATGATTTTATTAATGATACAAATAGTTGGAAATATTTTTATGATTTAACGGAACCACATCAATCGTCATTACCATCTGGTTGGGATAAAAAAATATCACCATTTCAAAAATTGTTAGTATTACGTATTTTTCGTATTGATAAGATTAATGTAGCAATAAGTGCTGTAGTTGAACATGAATTGGGTAAACAGTATACTGTGCCACCATCATTTGATTTAGAAAAATCGTATGCCGATTCCAATTGTTTATCACCATTGGTGTTTATTTTGTCACCTGGTGCGGATCCAATGAGTGCATTATTAAATTTTGCTGAACGTAAAGGTTATGATAAAAAATTTCATTCAATATCATTGGGTCAAGGGCAAGGTCCAATTGCATATGCATTAATTAAAGATGCCCAAGAGAAAGGTGATTGGGTGTGTTTACAAAATTGTCATTTATCTGTATCATGGATGCCACATTTAGAAAGTATTTGTGATTCATTTGATTTAACTAATACAGATATGTTGTTTCGTTTATGGTTAACAAGTTATCCATCACCAAAATTTCCTGTCTCCATATTACAAAATGGTGTCAAAATGACAAATGAACCACCAACAGGACTTCAACAAAATCTTGTACGTTCATTTTCATCGGATGAAGTGCGTGATCCAGATTTTTTCAATTCATGCATTGCTAGTGGTAAACAAAAAGAATTTATTAAACTTTTATTTGGTATATGTTTTTTTCATGCAATTGTACAAGAACGTAAAAAATTTGGTCCAATTGGTTGGAATATTCCATATGGATTTAATGAATCGGATTTTCAAATTTCTATAAAACAATTACAATTGTATATTTTAGATAATGATGATATACCATTTGAAGCAATTCATTATTTAACTGGTGAATGTAATTATGGTGGACGTGTTACAGATGATTGGGATCGACGTACACTAAATACAATATTAAAAAGTTTAGTTAGTATAGAAGTGATTACAGATGCACATTATCAATTTTCTAATGTTGGTAAAGAATATGGATTACCAGCACGTTTAGATTATGACAGTTGTATAAAACATATTAATTGTATACCAATATGGCAACCACCAGAAGTGTTTGGTTTTCATATGAATGCTGGCATATCACGTGATATGCAAAATGTTTATGCATTTATTGATTCAATGATGTTGCTTCAAGGTGAAAATGCTGGTCTTCAAAGTAATACAGAAGAATTTATTTTTGATCTTTCTACTGATATCTTATCAAAATTACCTGAATTATTTGATATTCAATTATCATATAAAAAATATCCAGTAACTTATAATGAATCTATGAATACTGTATTAGTACAAGAAATGGAACGATTTAATAAATTAAATACCTGTATACGCAATACATTTATTATGATTCAACAAGCAATTGAAGGTATTGTTGTCATGTCTGAAGAATTGGAAACAATCATTGCGTCATTATTAATTGGTAAAGTGCCTAGTCAATGGGCGTCTGTTTCATATCCAAGTTTAAAACCACTTGGTGGTTATATTTTAGATTTTTTACAACGTTTAAATTTTTTACAAAACTGGTATGACAATGGTAAACCGGCCAATTATTGGTTAAGCGGTTTCTTTTTTACACAAGCCTTTTTAACTGGCACATTACAAAATTATGCCCGTAAACATATAATTGCAATTGATAAATTGGATTTTGATTTTAAAATTATGGAAATGGAACGTCAAGTACAACCACCAGAAGATGGTGTCTATATTTATGGACTATTTTTAGATGGTGCCAGATGGAATTTAGAAACAAAATTATTAGATGAACAACGACCAAAAATTTTAAAAGAACCAATGCCAATTATTTGGCTTATACCAATAATTAAAACAAACATAAAAATTGGTAAAAGGTATAATAATATATCTTTTTCTTCTTCTTCTTCTTCTTCTTCTTCCTCTTCTTCTATTATTATTATTCTTTTAAATAGAATTATAATAAAATTTATGTTTTTTTTTTGTTTTTTTTTGGTTTAATTGATTATTATCTATCTATCTATCTATCTATCTATCTCTGTGGCTGTACGGAACTAGAAAATTGTTGGCCGCAGCAACCACACTTCTCCAAGTGTTCCTATTCTCAGCCACAACCCTCCAATCCCTATCCTCTCCCCTCTCTATCACGTCCCTTCCTACATTATCCCCCACCGCGTCCTTGGTCTTCCAAGCGGGCGTTTCCCACTCGGTCTCCTCCTCCCCCCCACAATATATTTTTCGCCATTCTTTCCTCCCCCATTCTAGCCACTTGTCCTGTCCACCGCAGCCTTCTCGATTTTATAATTCTAAGTAATATATCTGGAGATGCATAGAGGTCATGCAATTCCTCGTTATGCAGTTTCCGCCATTCCCTGGTAACCTCATCTTTCTTTGGCCCATAAATGCTTCGCAGAATCCTATTCTCAAATACTCTAAATCTACTCTCGTCACCCAAGGTCATAGACCATGCCTCACAACCCATATAATACAACCGGTAAAATAATTGTTTTATATATTTTAATTTTTATCCCCTTTAATAATAATAATTGATTATTATTATTAGTATTATTTTACAAATTTGTACATTCTCAGCATTTTTTTTTTTTGCTGGAAACTATCCACCTATCCCATAGATGTTAGGGTCTTAGGCTAGGTCTAAATGGGAAAGGAATTCACCTTGGCCCATTTGACTCTTCAGATATCAATCCGTTCTTTAGCCTCTGTAATGGATTATCTTCGTATTGGTTTACACGGTAGAAGATTCTCATGACTTCAGTGTTCATCTCGTGCGTCCATTAAATACGTCGATTACGAGCTTCTCTGCGGACAGTCTTCTCTTTCAAAACTTGAGTAGACGAGCCCGAAGAAAAGGTGGCTTCAGTTTGATTCGCCTCTGTGAAATCCATTACATCAGTTGGTGTTTGTTGGGCTAATTTTCAATCTCAATTTCTTTTATATAAAAATGTAGAAATTTCAAAATTTTCCTAAATTTCTTTTCAACCAATGTTTACTTTTCGGTTATTATTATTATTATTATTATTATTATTATTTTTAGGTATATATGTCCATTATATAAGACATCGGAACGTCGTGGTGTATTAAGTACAACAGGCCATTCAACAAATTATGTATTACCAATTTTATTAGACACTAATCTAAGTCCAAATCATTGGATTTGTCGTGGACTTGCACTACTCTGTCAATTGGACCATTAAATCAAAAACAAAGACAAAAATCAAAGAATAATTGTTAATTAATCTTATATACCTATAAATAAATATTTTTTCATAAAATAAAAATTATAAATAATTTAAAAAATTAATTATTATTATTATTTTTATTATTATCTTATATGAAGAATTAACCGATAAAACATTTTATTATAATATAGACACAATATTGTTTTAATAATTATATTAAATAGGCAGTAGAAAAAAACAAATAAACCAAGAGTATTGAATTTAATAGTACAACTAGAGTTTTTACTCTGAAGCAAATAAAATGTTTCTCAAAAGTATTAATCAATTTATTAAATTTAATTTTCAACATTAACTTTTACTTGTTATTATGTTATAATTATTCTCTGTCTTACGAGTATAATATAATACTACCATTCTGACTATTATTATCATTATATTTACAATCTTCCCAATATTTCTATAATTCAAATAAATTTATATTGACAATTTTTCAAATCTGTGTGAACCAATCAACCAAGTCTCACAAAGAAAATTCATAATAACCATAATAAAAACAAAAAAAAAAAAATTGTTCGTAATTGTTTACAAAACGGAAAGCTTCAGAGATTTGGATGAAACTTTTCCAATGGATTCCTTTTTTAATTCCAAAGAAACTTACCTGCGATATTTTTCAGTTAAGAGATAAAAATTATTAAAATTTGCATATAAATCCATTGACATTCTATTTAGCTACCATGTATTATTCATTTGGCCAGCAGAGGGTTCCTCTAATTTTCAGGAATTTTTTTTTAGTTCTCGGTTTGGATATATGAAAATTAAAAAAATAATTAATTAAATAATTTTTCTATATCCAAACCGAATTGAAAAAAAAAATCAAAAATTAATGAATAAGTGAATAATTAGTGAATTAGTCAATAAAATATTATTAAATGGTTGCTCATTCATAAACTAGTTTATATGTAAAACTTTAATAAATTTTATCTCGTAAACTAGAAGAGACCGAGAAATATTGCATAAGGAAAGTTTCTTAGGAATCCACAGTCAAAGTTTCATCCAAATCCCTGAAACTTCCCGTTTTGTTAACAATTATCATATTGTTTGTTTATGAATAACATAAAAATTTTACTACAAGTTTAACATTATTTTCTCAATGAAATTAACAATATATATCTACATATCTCTGAATATCGGAGTTTTTATTTTAGATTTAATTCTTCTTGACTTTTTTTTTCAATAATGGAGTAGACTACTTAAAAGATGGGAAGAAGAAAACTTGTATTAATGGTTTAACAATTAAAATGCGCATAAAGCAAATATTAAATAATAATATCAATCTAATTTTTACTATTTTTAAAATAATTTTAAAATAATTATATATATATATATTAATATGTGTGTATGTGTGTGTGTGTGTGTTATTTGTTACATTTTTATCTAAGAGTTGATGTTTTTTGTTAGGGCAGACTGCTCGATAGCGGATGAACCTGGTCAGATGCCACACATCGGTGGCCTCTCTACATTTGGAAAAGTAAGTAAAATTTTTTTAAAAAAAAGAAAAAATATATATTGTATTTATTTTATATTATATTACATTACTATAAATTATAAATTCATCTTAATTGATAAATATATATATATATATTTGTGTTATTGTTGTTGTTGTTGCATCTCTCTCTTATTTTGATTTCAAAATCAAATTGGTTAACATTAATCATTCTTATTTCTTCTCTCTCTCTTTCATTCTCTTTTTAATTGAGTTGTTTAATTAAGAGAGAGAGAGAGAGATCCACCCCCTCTTTATCCACCCTCTCTATATGTGATTGATTACTTCTCTCTTTCAATTTTCATCCACCTCCACTCCCTTTACTACAACCTCCAACTCATTCCAACTTCCCCAATCTCCTCTTCTCATCCTCGTCCATCACTTTACAGGATATATATGTCATAATTTATCAAAATAGACCAGTGGCAAGAGTGTGCATATTAATTGTTTTCTACTTGTATTCCCCAATTCTATTATCCCATTCATTGCACTGTCACATTTCCACAGTTGATATTTACTTTAGAAATCAATTTAATTTGGTTTCTATATTTTTCATATTCTATTATTATTATTTTTTTTTTAAATTAAATTAATTTATTAAAGATTTATATATATATAATATTTTTTTTTTTTTTTTTTTTTATAAAATATACAATATAAATCATTAAGTGAATATGTACAGTAATGGTTGAGAAAGGCCATTGTCATTGCCCCGATAACACAGCCCTTACATGGCGTTTACATTTTTCCGTAACTATATGTACAGGATATATGAAAAATATGTTAATTTATTAATTTCTTTTCTATTGAATAGAATAAACAAGTAAATTCACTTATAAAATACATTATATCGTATTTTATCAATGAAAATGAATTGAATGAATGGTAACGGGTGGAGGACTTGTGGAAGGGGGAGGGGGAAATAGAATGGATTGATAAAATGTTGTAGTAATAATGTATTAGAGTAGTAGAGAGTCATAAGTCATAATAATAATAATAATAATAATATGGATAAATTTTCTAAAATATATGACAGCTCATTTATTTTGATTAATTATGAGAAAATAAAAAAAAAAAAAATAAATAAATAAATAAATAAAAGGGAATTTACTAGACTGGAGTATATGGATTGGCAATTATCACATGTCATATTAACAACAGAAATGAATATAATGCAACATCCAATCATAAATTATTCAATTTAGTGACAAACTGTTTTCTCTCAACTATATGCTATATATATATATATATATATATATATATATATATGCAATATATTATTGTAATAATAATTATTACTGTTTGGTGACAAAGAAATTTTGAATATTTTAGAGTGAAATGGAAAGTGGGAAGAGGGAGAAAAGGGGGAAGAGAGGGGTGGAGCCATTGGATATTGGAAAATTCATCAAACCAGAATTGTAATTCAAAATATAAATTTATTAGTAATTGTGAATATGTCAAATTGTAATAACTCATCGTAGCCTTATCATTTATATACAATAATATATAAATGGGTATATTTTCAGTTCAATGAAAAATAATTATCTACTAGCCTATATTTATATATAATTTTCTATAAAAATATTAATTTAAAATGTAATATATATTTATAATTTTTATTTATATATCAAAATTTTAAAATAATTCAATATATATCTAAAAAAAAAATATTATTTTTTTATCACTTTCTTTTTCTCTTTCTATATACTAGTATATACTTGTATATAGGAACACTAACGATACTTCGATACTATCTGAGTATAGATACTTTGCTTCCGATACCATGGATTCTTGTACTCGATACTTTAACTTCCGATACTACTACAGCATCGATACACATGCTTGTGGTATCGAAAAAAAGTATCGAATGGTACTCAGCGCACCTAGAAGCGTACTTTTTTTCAATTTGGTTCTTAAAAAAAAAGGTCAAACGTTTTCTGGGCTAAGATTTTTTTTCCAATACCGATAGTGTGATACTTTGGAGTCGGATACTATCGAAGAATCGATACTTAGCCTTTCGATATCGTGTCCTTACTTGGTATATACGAGAGTGGGGTGAAAAGTTTCCGGCCTGACCAAGAAAAACGATGTTTTTAAATTTGTTTTTGCTTTATTTTTCAACATTCAAGATAGCTGAGACCTGCACGATGTCAGCTGAACGTGTGCGAAATATTTTGCACAAGCCTTTGAATATCGAAAGCTGTGTGCAACGTGGGTGCCGCGTTTGCTAACGTTACACCAAAAACTGCTTCGGAAAAGCATTTCTACCGACAATTTGGCGCTGTAGGCCTAATCCAAACGAATTTTTGCATCGATTCATAACTGTTGATGAGACTTAAATTAAATTAAATATAATTTAATCAATTATTGAAATAATTAGAACACCGTTATGAGAAATGTATCCGTGTTGATGGAGATTATGTGGAAAAATATAGCAAAAAAAAATATTTAAAAACATCGTTTTTCTTGGTCAGGCTGGAAACTTTTCACTCCACCCTTGTATATATACAAATCAATAACTGTAATACTACATATAAATTTTGAAATTTAATCTCCAATTTTATGAGTTTCATATTTATATTTAGTTATATTGTATGATATATTGTCTATAATATATGTATGAAGTTAATAAATTATACATAATATACAATTTAGAATTGTAAAATAAATAAATAAAAAAAAAAAAAAGGAGTGTTAACCAATGATTGGAAATGAAAGAATTGATGAAGTAATAGCAAGTAATTGGATATGTTTGTGTGAGGGGGTGGAGTGGGCGTGGGGGGAGGGGGAGGGTGCACGATTGAAATTGGTCTGTTTAAAGTGAAATTAAATAAACTAACCAATTTCTCTTAGAGTTATTTATTATATTTTCTCATTCAATTCGTTGTTAACGTAACATTGTCGTTGTTTTGTTGTTTGTATAGTAACCCGTTTTGCTTCACTTTTCCGGGGGGGGGGGGGGATGATAGACGACTGACTGGTTGTGTTTCCTTTCAATCCTTTTTACTTTTTTTTTTGTCTTTTATTTTTATTCTTCTTCTTGTTCTTTTTCTTCCAATTACGATTCGTTGAGCTTATTAGAAAAGATGTTTGCTATAAATCGTGTCTTTTTAATTGAATCGTTTCTCTTTTAAAATTATTAAAGCCTTTTTCTTCATTTGAAAATCTCTATCATGTTAATTAATAATAACTCAAAAGAGTGAATGAAAGAAAGATTCATCTCTCACCCTCACTCTCTACTTTCACACACACACACACACACACATACCTCCTTCCCCCTCCCCCCTAGCTCATTGATAACATTGGAAACCAAATGATGTAAGAATTTTGATAGAATAAATTCTAATTATATATTCATTTTAAAAATAAACAAAATTTAAATATGAATTATAAAATATAATGACAGACAAATAAAATGTCTTTGTTATGAGAGTTTAGGTGTTGTTCTTAGATAGGAGAAGGAGAAATATATTAAAATGAACAATTGATACCTAAACTCTGCCCATTTTCAAATGATGATGATGATGATGATGATGATGATGATAATGATGACAGATTTCATTCTGATAAAAAATAGAAAATTATGAAAAGAGAATATTAGAATAGATCTTCATTAAAACAGACATTGTAATGAATTTAAATTAATTATAAGAAGACGTCATTTCATTTTTTCAATTAATGAAGAATGAAAATGACTAAGGTACTACTATATAAATATATTATATATATATATATATATATATATATTTAAATTTATGAGTATAATTGGTAAACAATTATAATTTGATTTTTATTTATTTATTTATTATTCGATATATCAAGTTAATAATTAATGATATGGCAAAATTTAAAGTTTTTTCTTATATTTCAATCATATAAAACCCTTATAAAACACTTAATGATTAAAGTTTAAATCTTGATTACACTGTTGGTTGAATCGATTTATTAAAATAATTATTTGTCGTATAATACGTAGTATAATTAATTTGTATATTAATTTCATTTAACGAAGACGAAATAATATAATTTATTCTGAAAATAAAGTCAAAGGCAGTTGAATCTCTATTGGGGGTAAGCAATGCATCATTGCTATACTGTCCCCTCCAAGGTCACCGAGAAGTAAAGCATTGGAGGTGGGGCGAAATTTATTAAATATATATAATTAATATATCAGTAAAAAGTTATCAATCTATCATTTATAAAATTAAATATTTATTTGAATCTTGTCTAAAATGTATTAAATTTCATTTAAATTAATAGGAATAAATAAATTTACAATTAATTCTTGATTGAGGGATTATTTCAGTGGTGAAGCCGGTCAACGTCTTCCACTGGAGAGGGAATGGCAACTGAATGCACTCGAAGCACACCGCAGGCAGGCAGGCCAGGAAGGAGAATGGGCGGGTGGGGGGTGAGGTGAGGCGACGGAGGGAATCAACATGGCGGCAAATGTTTTCAATCTGTCAAAATTCAATAATTAATATTTAATCAAGGAAGCACCGTAAAATTATATAATCGTAGTGAAAAAGAATCTACGTTCAATAATGAATCGATTCGTATAGGTTTTACCTGTTGTTATCAGGCAGTATTTTTGTTCAACTGTAAAAATAAACCGATATTAAAATTAATTAAAAATTTCCATTTAATGATACAAAAAATCAATTTTATTTAGAATCTGGCTAAAATTATGGTCAATGGATTTGTCTTGATCACCATTTACAAGATTTAGTCCAAAATTTTACTAAAATGAAAAACATTGATTTGATTCGTTTTTCTAATTCTTCAAATCGTACTATAAATATGAGTTCCAAATTTTATACTATTGTGAAGCGTTGGAGAGGTGGGTCAGAGGCATATAAGACATGTCTCACTCGTGAATTTACAGGGTTTTGCTAGTCGAAGAATTGACGTAACCTGGACATATTTGAATTAACCCCCCGAAGGGGGGTTAATTCAAATATATATAGGAGACTCTAAAGAGTCTCCTATAAGAGACAAGATTTAATTTTTTTTCAATGAATCTATACTAGGTATTCTCCTTCATCCAAATAAATTTGATTTTTTGAATGATCAGGGAAGGGGGTAAGGGGGAAGAGTAAGCGTAAGGGAATGGATGGAAAGGAGTCGACGGGTAAAGGACATGATTCCTCCAGGTAAAAGAGGAATTTAGAAGAAATCATGAGCTCACGTGAGGGCAGGGACGCCAATCCCTGAAATAGAATTCTTTTCTACTGGGTTTATAGAAAAGAATCTACTCGCTACCCGGGATATTATTTTTAAATTTATTAAAAATTAATTTTACATTTCATGAAATTTATTCAATTTTTTCTTATTTCTTCATAAATAAAAACAATAAATTATTTCCTTCCTTTTCAAGTAATTTTTATGTTATTTTAAGTTATTTATTTTAAATTAAATTTGAAAATAGAAATATAATATATAATCTCTTATTATTTGTGTTCTAGTGATAGGGGGCCAATGAATGTTTACTTTACCCTATAATACTTTTTCAGTTTTTAAAAATGATTATGAGTGGTTATTAAAAAAAAATAAAAATACATGAATAATAAATAAAATTTTCATTCTCTTTAAACTTTAATTTATGATAATATTTCTAAAGAGAAGGCTAAAAATTAAAAATTAATAGTTTTTACATATTAATAAAATTTACTCTACTATTTATATACATATATATATATTGCCAATGACATTTTTTCTATAACAATCCTTTTTATTCTCAACACATAAAAAATTTAAATCATAATATTTACTCATCTATAAAACTTAGTCATCAGAATAAAGTTTCATCTTTCTTTATTGTGTCAAGACAAACATACAGGGAAAATGTCAAAGTTTAAACTCGCTTAGAATAATTTGACAATACAAAGAGATATAGACTCCATGTAAAAATATAGATATATAAAACTATTCTCGAAGGACAAATGATAGATAGAAACTTAGACAATAAGAAATATGAAAACTTTTCCGAGTATTTATTTTTTTTATTTTTTATTTATAACTAAAGACCATCGCTTAATATAACAAAAATTATTAGACATTTGGTAAAATAATAATAATAATAATAGTTATTATTATTATTATTAAAATTTGATTATTTAAAAAAAATAAAAGATTTTAGATTATAATATGTACCCATAATAGATATATTGTCGTATATGGGTTGGGTTATGAAAAAAATGAGTTTATAAAATTAATAAATTTAATGTTGAATTTTTAATTTGGTAGCACTCTGCTATTTATGAATAGAAAATAGTTTGGTGAATCCAGCGATGGATGATAAGGGAGATTAAAGTTGAATTCATTCAGAATTAAAAACAAATATTAAATTAAGATAAAATTTATATTTAATAATAATTTAAGAATTTAACATAATTATATTTGGTATCATAAGAGGTAATCGATGATATAATAACGTTATTTATTTAATATTAGAAATTTAATCAAATTTTGTATTTAATAATATGAATAGTTGGAACAATTAAAAACATGAGTCTTTAGTTAGTCCTTCGGTTTTATTGAGACATCTTCTGTGGTCTGGCGACTGTTTTGGGGGTGGAACCCACTTAGTGATGATTTGTCTCTCTCCTATCTATTCCGAGAATTTTAATTTGTCATTACAACCATTTTCGATTCAGCAATTGAAAATATCTCCTTTATCTTGTCGGCTTTCCAGGTCTTTGGTTCTATTATAGTTTTAAGAAACTTGTCATGTAATTTATTGAGGTTGTTGACTTGATGAAGTTAATGTTTATTATAAATGTCAATTGATAGTACATATCTTATCTTATTATGCTAGCTAAAATTGTATATATCTATCTATATATATTTCTATATTTCTATATATATATAGCCATTGGTTCTCAAAAACCGCTCTAACGATTTTTTTCAAATTCACACTAGATATAGTATTTATAAAGAAAAATTAAGTTTTATTGATCATATCTCTTGAAACATACAGCTTCATTATTTATTTCTTAATTAAAAATTATATATGGGTGACGTCATTTGAAATTTTACTCCCGCCTTTTTTTAAAGGATATTGTATTAATATTTATTTTATATTTAAAATATTTTAAAATTTATTATTTAATTTCGAAATAAAATTAAAAATATTTATTTTTAATAAAATATATATATATATTTATTAATCTCTCTCAAAAAAAACAAAAACAAAAACAAAAAACATATACGTCTTGCTAAGAGAGTAAAAAATGTCATTTTCATCATCTAAATATATTAGTCTAGGGGGTAGAGAGACTGTTTTGACGAGTCAACTTCGCAGGATCGAAACCGGCGGAAAATAATTTTTTTTTTTTTTAATCTATTATTTTTTAATAAATTACTATTTTATATTTATTTATATTTTTTTATTTTTAATTTTTAATAAATTTTCTTTTTTGATATGAGATTTTATTAAAAAATTGTATATCAATATTTTTTAAAGGGTAGAGCGAGAGCTCGGTGTCTCAGGTATTAATATTACCAGCCAAATTCAATAATAATGAATCATTTTGTTTAACTTAAGTACCGAGCCGAGGCTCGGGGTCCCGGTACTTTTCATTATATTTCTCTATTAAAGGGCATTTTTAAGCTAATATAAATAAAATGTAAATAAAATTCAAATCTATTTAATTTCTATCTATATATTATAATTGATAAAGATAGTTAATAATAAAATCATATATGTTCATATGTATTTATATATACTATTAGTTAATTAAACGTATAAAAAAAATTGATTTTGCTCCCATTAAATAACATAGGAAATAAATGAATGAATAAATAAATAAATAAATAAATACATTTACAACAAAGAACAATTAATTCGAAAATCCAACACTTTATTAAATTTAATCTATTCGTATAATAATTTGATTTGTGTTTTTGGATATTAACAAAAAAAAATGGAAAAATATCAAAACGGAATGGAAATTGAGATAGAAAAATTTATATTTAATGGATTTATTCATTTTTTTTTTTTTTGCACTTGTCTCATTCAATCCTCTCTCTCTCTCTCTCTCCCTCTCTTCCCATCCACCACCACCATTTCTCATCCCCCTCTTTTACTTATTTGATACCTTGACTGTCTATTTCCAAACGAATCTGATTAAAATCTCTATAGAATGGAAAAAAAAAGAATAATAAAATAATATAACGAGTGCTTTTTGAATATCTATTAGGATATTGAAACTGTCACCTGTTCATCATCGTCATCATCGTCATCAACGTCATCAACGTATGCCAGTGCCAAAAATGTTCTCCCTTTCTCACTTACATTCATTCAATAGTATAAAATTAATTTTATTAAAGGTAAGTAGAGTGAGAGAGAATACTATAAAAAACAGAGATCACCATAAAAAATAAATTAAAAAGAAAAAGAATGTCCAACGCAAATTGAAAATTCAATTAAAAGTGTTTAATCATTTATTTACTAATATTATTAATATCTATTATTTTTAAAAATGGATAGAGGTAGTGGAGGGGGAGGAAAGGATATTAATTATATATTTTATCTTATTATACTAGCAAACTTTGTATATATATATATGTATATTTTTATATTTTTGAGATAAGGATTTTTTTGAAATTCACATCATAGATAATATTTATAAAGAAAAATCAATCTATATTGGTTCAACCTCAGGAAAAACCAACTTTATTAGAATTTTCTTAATTTAAAATAGTAAATTTAAATAACGTCACTATTTCATCCATATTGAAATTTACCACCCGTCTTTTTTTTAATTGATATTGTATTAATATTTTTTTATATTTAAAATATTTTAAAATTTTTTATTTAATTTCGAAATAAAATTAAAAATATTTATTTTAATAATATTTTAGAATAAAAAATTACGAAATATATTTATCATTCCCACACCCAAAAAAAAAAATATTCATGAAGTTAGCAATATAATATAGTCATGTGAACAAATATAAAGGAAGGAATTTCAAATAAATTGTTGAATAAATTTGATGTATATAATAATATTCAATAAATTATATTATATTAATTAAGATGTTTTTTAGATTAAATTATCTTTCATAATATAAAATGGATATTTGATGATTATAAATAAAAAGAACAAATATATAACCTCCTTTCTTAATTAAATTATAGACAAGTACAGGTGTTAATACAATTTCAGAATTTATATTATTATCAGTAGTAATCCTTGGTCGAAACAGTCTATAAGCTATTGCTACTTTGAAAAATATAAAACTGAAGCCATCTAATTATTACAACACCCACACACACATATATGTACGTATATCTGATTAATATAGGATTAAATATTTTATCAAGTAAATTTAAATATATTTTTCATCACGAAATGAGAATCAAGTTATTTTAATTAATTTGTACCATTTTAGGAAACAAATTTTTGATGAATTTTTGATTGAATTGTAAGATTTTAAAAGTTTATAATAATCAGTGGCGTAACTAGGGGGGAGCAGGGGGGACATATGTCCCCGGGCGCCAAATTTAGGGGGCGCAAAATTAGGGAAGCCAATTTGGAACAAAAGAAGAATTAATATTTAAAGTTTAACTGTATTTTGCGTAAGTCAATAAATATTATTTATACGCTTATTAAAATCTGTTAAACCTGTTTCGTTATTCGTCATTAATATTCTTTAAAAAAAATTAAATTATATATATATATACGAAAGGGGGCGCTGATTTCTCAGTTGCCCCCAGGCGCAAGAACCTCACGGTACGCCACTGATAATAATAAATTGTATAAATTTGTTAGAGTCCAGGTACCTTACTATATTATAAGAAAAGATAATTTATATCGAATTTATCATTTAGGGTTTAGGTTTAGGGTAAGATATCATCATTGAGAATAAGACAAATTTATAAAAAAAATTCAAACTCAATTACATTCAACTTTAAATTAAATTTATTTATTATAAACAAATAAATCTTTTTTAATGTTTAACGTTTTGGTAACCTATTCCACTTCTCCTCCCCCTCCTCCTCCTCCTCTCCCTCCTCTAACACAATGAAATATTGTCAATTAACTTATGGATCATGGATCATTAGTTCCGAAAGTAATAAAAAAAAGCCTCTATATGGAGAGAATAGCAAAGGCCACAACTCGAATTATATTAATAAAAAAAAAAATCGAATTTAAAATAAAAAGTACAAATGTAGATAGATGTACTACATATATTTTAGTATTATAGTATTGTTTAGTATAAAAATATAAAATATAAAAGATGATTTAAAAAAAAAGAAAAAAAAAACCCGAGATAAATCGTTAGAAAATTACATCAATTGAAAGATGGATGGTTTATTTACAAGCCATTAATTTTGATTATATAGAGAAATCAGTATGTTATCGAGATGTGTTATTGAAATATTATACCTATTTTATATAAATAGAAAAAAAATAAAAATTCAATAAAATTGTAAAGAAAATATATATTTTATATTAAAAAAAAAAAAAAACATTAAAATTTATTTCGTTTTAGATTGTATATTTATAAATTACATTTTCAAATCTCTATTATTTTTAATGACAAAATAAAAAAAAATAAAATAAAATAAAAAACCGATAAAATTCCTTCTACATAGCCATTCATCAATTAACATTGAAATTTTGATTTTTTTTTTTTTTTTTTTTTGTTTTATCATGTCATTTACAGTCTTCCAAAAATGTATTATTTAATAAATCAATTTAAAATCCTATGAAAATAATATATCTACCATATTCGTATATAAAGATTTTATTTTTGCAAAGAAAATGAATACAAACCAATTAAATTATGTATTTTTTCTAATTTATAGTAATAATATTGAAATATAATTCAAAATAACAAAATAAATAACTAGTAAGTAATAATCTTTTTATTTTTTTATTTTATTTTTTATTTTACTATAAAGTTAAATTCAATTACAGTATAGGAGATTTGTTGAATAGGATAATTAATTTTTACTTTTCAAATGAATGTATTCATAACAAATTAACGAAAAAAAAAAACTAAACAAAACAAAACAATAAAATAAAACATCTGAGATGAGAATGTGAATAAAATTAGAGATTAATTTAATTAATGTTTTGTTTTAAAATTACATAATTATTAAACTTTCTACTTTTTAGATTACTTACTTTTATTTAATTATATAATTTATATATATGGTATATACCTACTCGTATATTAAAATGTATAAGAGGGAATGAGATATAAATATTAAATGTTTTGTGTATTGTTTTACAATATAAATATACGTGGGTGGGGTGAAAAGTTTCCGGCCTGACCAAGAAAAACGATTTTATAATTTTTTTTTTTTTTTTGCTTTATTTTTCAACATTTAAGATAGCTGACCCCTGTACGATGTCAGCTGAACGTGTGCGAAATATTTTGCAAAGCCATTTGAACATGGAAAGCTGTGTGCAAAGTGGGTGCCGCGTTTGTTAACATTAGACCAAAAACATGAGAGTAAATTAATTAAATTAATTAACTGAATTAGAACACCGTTATAAGAAATGTATCCGTGTTGATGGAGATTATGTTGAAAAATAAAGCAAAAAAAAAAAAAAAAAAATTTAAAAACATCGTTTTTCTTGGTCAGGCCGGAAACTTTTCACCCCACCCTCGTATATGGTATATTTATTCCTACATATATTAAATCGATAAACAAAATCACATTTTAATCAACTAAAAAAATTTTTATTTAATTTTTTTTTTTTTTTTTAAAGTTAAAAAATAATATATTTATATTTATAATAGAGATTCCATATCGAATAGACTTGAATAATCGATGGATGATAAAAATAATAATAATTAAATTTGTTATATATATATATATATATATATATATATATATATATATATAATATATTTCTTAATTATAATAATTATGATCATAACAAACAACACTTCGCTTTGTATGAATAATAAATGAATTGAAATGTTGAATCTTGACACATATTGAGCTAAAATAAAGAAAATCTAGTTTAACATGTTGAGTGATTAGTGAATTTATTAGCTTTTAAATATACATAGATTCTTAACCACCCGTTATATTATTTCTCTTTGATTTAACTAAAAACTCAAAACCTATCCTCTCTGTTATATATATTAATATAATTATTCTTAGAAACATTTTATAGACTTTTAAAACAAAACAACTATATGTACATATTAATTGATTTCGAGTTAAACAAAAGAATATATGAGCCGTTTCTTTTGAAAGTGGCCTAACTCCATTTATCTTCAAATCGAGATATTTAACGGTTTGCGTTTCAATGAGTTTAAAAATATACGTTTAGAATCCTAAAATTAACAACCAAATAAATTATAAAATCTGAAGATGCCCAAGTCCTTACAACATAATTTAAGAAGCTTCAAATTGATAAAAAAAATAATACTGAATTTATTTTATATATCTTCAATTACATTTATGTGATTCAAAACATTTTTTAATTGCAGACCAAAATTACTAACAAATTTATTACAAAACAATAAATAATTCATATATATTTTGCGCGTGTGAAAGGGATTTGAAGAAATCATCATATTCCGGTCGTATATATATTAAAATTGAATTTTGGTGTTGTAATTGGTCTGATATTTTTATAGAGTGGTGTCAATACAAAATTTTCGAATTTTCTTCATTCATTGATGTTTTATAGAAAATTTTAAACGGTTCATTTCTGACAAAACGCATCCAACATATTTTTAACCAGTTTACTGATGCTCCATCAGAATTCTTTGCCCGTTTAAAAATTGCGTCAGCTAATAATTACAATATAATTATTACCTTTTAGAAATTTTTTAATAATCTCGTAATAATTTTGGGAAACGAACCGTATATTATTTTTTTTAATGACATTTCTACCACGCCAAAATCTTGATGTAAGTATATAATACAGTTAGGCCACTTTCAGGGTTTAGTTATTGAACTAATTCTGAAAACTTATGTGTCAAAAATGTATTGTATTTGCTTGGAATAAAAATAACATGAAATACTTCCCTGATAAATAACATGAAGTTGTACATGTATCCATTGTAACCGGCAAAAAAATGAAAATCGGAGTTAGGCTACTTTCAAAATAACAGGATCATATATAAATTATAATAATAACTTTTTTATTAATTAATTTTCCCATATATATATATATATTATAGGGTATTACTTAATAAAATAAATACTTAACAAACAAAATTAACAATCTTTAATCGTAAATAAACATAAACATAAATCGTCCGTTACATTCATCTGCAAACATAAGAGTGGCCAGTGCATAAAACAACCACCGGTCGCAAGTATCGTAACATAGAGGTCGCTTACATAGCCTTCACACAGCGCCCTCACTTAACTTAAGCTTTAAATGAAATAATTTAAATTATTTCCTACAGTTTCGGCCTTCCTGACATCAATCGACCTCGATTGTTTATTAATCACTTAAAATAAAAGTTTAACAAATAAAAACATTATAATACTTATTACTTTAGATTCACAATTCATACACAATTCATTACAATATCACTTTTTTTTTTTTATTTACTTAATTAGGTGAATTACAAATCATGGAAATCATTGAAGTTCACGCTCTGACAAGTTCACTTCAGAAATAATATTTCCAGGCAACCAAGGCCTGATTCTAGAAACATCATAATTACCCTTATTAAATGGGACTCGCGAATGCTGAAATCCCTGTATGTCTCTCAATATGTACCTATCATTTGATAAAACGGTTTCCTTAATTGTATCTTCTTTAAATTTTTTCTTTTTCTTTTTCACTTGAATAATATCATTTTGTAATTGTTCGTCAAGTTTAATTAAATTATTATATTGTTCATTTAACTTGTCACTATTTACTTTCAATTTATCATAAATTTTATTTAAAGATTGAGTTTCTTTCATTATTTTGTTTTTACTATCTTCTAATTCTTTTAATTTTTCTAAAATAATTTCATTTTCTTTTTTTAAAATATTTATTGACTCTTCTAATTCTTCAATGGTATTTTTATTAATAAATAAATATTTTTGAAATAATACATTTTTCATCATAATAATTTCATTTTCTATACATTTTTTGGAATTAAAATTTTTCGATAAACAATCTAATTTAGTTTTATATTGAGCGGACATACCAGGATTTACGACATAATTTAAATCATTACCCTCGAATAAATCTTGATCTATTAATAATAATTCAGATACTGAGGTGGACTCGTCAGCGTTCCCTTCTTCTATTTTTTTAGATATTTTCAATTGGCCATTAAATTCTACTTTCACTCCTGGAGAAAATATAAAGTTTCGTCCTAAGAGCAAATCATGACTCATAGTGTGATCTGGAACTACATGAAACAGAATTGAGAACAATTGATTATTGATGTAACATTTAGTTTCAAAAATACATAAAATTTTCAATGTCGAAGAATTAATTCCAATAAATTTTTTTGAATCTAAATATGGTTTTCTTAATGAACTAGGCACCAAATAAGATTTGATGATATTAATAGGGCTACCCGTATCAATCATTCCATTTGCTTTTACCGACCTTGAGCCATTTTCATAAATAAGTTTAGTTTCCACGTCGCACTCGGTTTTTGTATCCACTAAATACGTAGATGAAGGTGTAGATGTTGAAGATTTGTTTTCTTCCCTCCTATACATTGGTTTCGATGGACAATTTTGGCTTATGTGTCCCATAACTCCGCATGTAAAACATGAACCAGGGGCCCTTTTAGACTTCCAGCATTGAGAGACAAGGTGTCCAATTTTATTGCAATTAAAACATCTCTTCTCCGCACTTTGAATGTTAACTGTTTTAATGGCACTGGGTGGATACTTTTTCTCGGGTTCATACTTCTTTGTTGTTTTTCGCTCCGAGTCTAATATTTCTTGGTAAATATTTAATTTTTCTTTAAATTCTCGGATATCTTTCGCTCCATAAAGAATAATTTTATTTGCCTTGGTGTCGGGAATACCCTCAATTATATATTGCATGAGGGATTTATTATCAATATTACCCTTCTCTGCAATTTCCTTCATAATAATAAAATATTCCCGCACTGTTTCTTCCTTTCTCATAGTTCTTAAATTTAAATGTTTATGAATATCAGCAGGACTTACTTGTTTTTTGAATTCTTGAAGCAAGATTTCTTTCATAATCTTCCAAGAATTTATCTGCTTTTCAGAATTAATAAACCTTTTAGCAAGGCCCTCTAATTTCTTTTTTGCATAAACTTGCTTTTGCAAATCAGACCAATTAAATAAAATGGCATTTTCCTCAAAATCTCGAATAAATTTTTCTATCGAGTAATCATTGGTGCCATTGAAAGGAGATATGGTATCCTCTATGTCTCTAAAATTGAAAGAAAAATTATTATTATAACTCTGAAAACTAACCTCCGATACCGTTTCGTGATATTGTGTTCTTTCCATTTCAGATTCATAATGATTTTGTTGATTAAAATTTTCATTTTTATTTTCCCTCAGTTCTTCTATATTATCAAAATTCACCAAAGCAGACTGGATTCGAGTTGCCAGTTCTAGAGAGGTTCCATCTGTTTTGAGGGTTAATAAATAAGCACATGCTTTCAATTTTTCTTCAGAAAAAGAAGAAGCCATTTTTCCAACTGCCGTAATAAAGGTCTCCGAATCTTCTTCAATATCGTTGAATTCTTCAAATTTTAATATTTTCTTGCGGTTGAGCCTTGCATCGGATCCAAACACAATAACTCGTGCACTTCTTCTCTAGAAGCATCAAAAATCCTTTGTTTAATTCCAGGAAATGCTTCAAGAGTTGCCATAATAAATTGAAATATTAAATCTTCTTAATTCGTAAAAAAATTGTTCTCACCCCACACCTGAGATAATTATAGGGTATTACTTAATAAAATAAATACTTAACAAACAAAATTAACAATCTTTAATCGTAAATAAACATAAACATAAATCGTCCGTTACATTCATCTGCAAACATAAGAGTGGCCAGTGCATAAAACAACCACCGGTCGCAAGTATCGTAACATAGAGGTCGCTTACATAGCCTTCACACAGCGCCCTCACTTAACTTAAGCTTTAAATGAAATAATTTAAATTATTTCCTACAATATATATATACGGTGGCGTAGTGTGATCTATTATGTTGGGGAGCAGGGGGGTCCGGGGGTTTCCCCTGGAAAACATTTTGACTAAATAAATTATTTATTTATTCATAACTTTTAGACTATACTTATACGTAATTTAAAGATGTTTTTGTTTACTTTTTGGTTCTCCCCCCGCCCCCCGGTCCGATGACACTTTTATTTTTCAAAATCCAAGATAATTGAGACCTATACGATGTCAGATGAACGTGTGCGAAATATTTTGCAAAAACATTTGAATATGGAAAGCTGTGTGCAACGTGGGTGCCCCATTTCCTAACGTTAGTCCAAAAATAACTTCCAAAAACATTTCTAACGACAATTTGGGGCTGTAAGCGTAATCCAAACGAATTTTTGCGTCGATTCATAACTGTTGATGAGACTTAAATTTAATTAATTAATTAATTAACTTATTAATTAATTAAATAATTTATTAATTAATTAAATTAATTAGAACACCGTTATGAGAAATGTTAATGGAGATTATGTTGAAAAATTTAGCAAAAAAAAAATTTGAAAACATCGATTTTCTTGGTCAGGTCGGAAACTTTTCACCCCACCCTCGTATATATATATATGAATAATTAGTAGTAGTAGTATTAAACTTGAATAGCTATTGGAATGTAACCAACCAACCAACCCAACCATTACTGTGTAACTTATAAACCATTAAAACGAACATCTGTGTGTAGTTTATTGTTCTTAACTTTAACAATCATTTTATATAAGATGAATTTATATATATATATATAATAGATGTGTCTTAATTTACACTCCTTCATCATTTTATTTATGTAAATGAAATGAATATATTCCATCTCAATGATTGATCTCAAAACTTGTTAACTCAATTGCATTCAATGTTAGCCAAAAGTTTTCCATCTACCTAAAAGCCCCCTTCACGAAACATCTTTAATATCTAATAAGACTAATTATTAATATACTAGTTAGTTGATGGTTGTTATTCAAGAAACAATACAACAACAACAACAACAACAACAACTTGCCCTTGCCCTTACAAATGAGAATCATAATAAATGAAATACCTTAACTACATTGTACTGTATATATATATATATATATATATATATATATATATATATATATTATTATTATTATTATTATTAACTTATTTATAATAAATATTTAGATAAACACCTGTTGGGAGGGTTTATTAAATATAAATTTAAATTTATAAATATAATTTATATAATAGCCATAATATTTTCGAAACTTTTAAAATATTAAAAAAAAAATAACTTTTTTTAGAAAGTTTTTTAGAAAAATAATTGAAAAAATAAAAAAAAAATATATGATATAATATTATAATAATATAATATATTGGAAATTGTCCTATCTAAATTGGTATGATATAAACTTATACCTATTTTTAAAAATTATAACCAGAAAGTGAGAAGAAGTCAGGGAAAGGTCAATTATAAATGATCTATTATAATCCATTTATAGAAAATTAGCTGGAGTGTCTCCATTCGACTTTCTCACTATTTGAATTGGATTAAATAACATAATATATTATATTTAAATTAAATTTAATTAATTATAAATTATAAATTAAAATAATAGATAATATTTATTAAACAAGCGTGTGGTTGGCTCTTTGTTGATGGAACCACGTCACGCGTTGGCGCGTGAGATTTGCACTGTTAAAAAATTAATTCTGGTACTTTCAAAGCTGAAATTCTATACATAGCATTTTTATACAATTTTTAATCATGTGAACAATTTTCAAAAATATATCCTTATTTTTACGGTCACTTTTGAGGAAAAAAAATCAAAACGTTGAAGGTAATGACACTCTTTCGGTTGAACTACATTTCTCAAAATTTGATAGAAAACTACGAATTTTGAATAATGCCCGTATACCAAATTTCATTATTCTAGCTCCTTGTCTACATACACATACACACACATACATACAGACATTTTTCTTAACCTTAGTGAAAATGATTCAGGAACCTTCAAAACGTATAAAAACATCAAAATCTCGACATCAAAAATTTTCGTGATCGCAATACTATCTCTGGCGTGTGTGTGTGTGTGTGTGAGAGAGAGAGAGAGAGAGAAGGGGGGTGGAGGGAAGGAGGATGAGATGATAGGGAGAAATGATATAGTTTATAGAATAGACCCTAAATGTAGATACTAGGAAGGAAGATAGGAAGGAAGGAAGGAAGGAAGGTAGGGTGAATAGGGGATGGGAAAGGGTGGTATGATTGTGATTATCTCTGAGAGAGTATCCTTCGTTTATCGAATGTATTTCCGTTTGCCTCTTAATTGATTGCCTGTGGGGGTCCAAATGAGACAAGTTACAACTACACACACACACACATATATATATATAAGGTCTTTGATAGAGAGAGAGAGAGAGAGAGAGAGAAAGAGAGAGTATGTATATACTCTACCCACCACACTCACTGATAAGCAATTTCAATTCAATTTGAACCCCCTCCACCACCATCATAGCAATAGAACAGGATATGTGTTAAAACAAACCGATAGAATACGTGACGGCACACAAAAGGCAACACTAAAAAGTCTATCGAGTGAATAAAGTCAGATGATGATCGTTACTCTTAATGGGGAGAAAAGAATGAGAGAAAGAAAGAAAAAAAAGAAAGTAAGAAAGAGAAAGATATTTTTGTTGTAATGAAAGAGAAAGAGAGAGAGAAGTGAAATGAGACACTCACAGAGTAATCTCTTTTATAGAAAGAATCATTTCGATCATTGATATGTTATTCATCCTTTTTATTATTCAATTTCCTTTTCCTTCTTTCTCTCTCTCTCTCATTCTTTCTTTCTTTTTTTTCTTTGTTTTTTTGTAAATAAACAAATTTAAAATCAATTTTAATTATTTTTTAATGGTTTACCTCTTTATGAGAAGGCACCACAGGATGGGAGGTAGCGTAACTGGCTCACATTTTCGTGGTCCCAGGTTCAAATCCCTGGCCTGGCAAGAGATTTTCTCTAGCTGGAGTCTATGGAAGAGTGTCAACCCAGCTTCCGGGATCAAAATTGGGAAACTAATTGATAATAAGTAGCGTCTACGATCAAGAAAATCAAGATAAAGGTTGATCAGGACCTGTTCTACTGATTATAGGACACTTAATTGATATCACCGACTTTTTAGGCCTTGTCCTTGCGTAGAGGTTTTTTTTTGCTTCTTTCTAATATCCATTCACATAAGAATTAAGTTTTTGTAAGGTGACCAACCGTCCTCCTTTAGGGAGGACAGTCCTCCGTTTGTAAGCTCTGTCCTCCTTTTGTAAGTGTCCAGTTAACTGTTGTCCTTTTTTTCAAAGTTTTTTCAATTTGTCTCAAAAAAAAAGGTCCAAACGTTTTCTGAACTAAGCTTTTGAACATTTTTCAAAATTTTTTTTAATTTGGTTTCAAAGGTAAAATGTCCTGATTTGGTGTTTTCAAAATATGGTCACCTTAGTTTTTGCTTAAAAAATATAAAATTATATAGCTCTCTAATGTTTTTTATCATTAATCAAACCCCCCAAAACAAAAAAAAATCACCTTAAATAATTCTAATATATGCATATATAAACATATCAAAATAGTTAATTGAGAAAATTCAATTATCGATTATTTTTATTTTTTCTTATTTTAATTCTTAATTTATATCTCCCAAATAAAATTATATTATTATTTACATATTTGAACATTGTATTTAGTGTAATTAGAATTAAATAAAGTAATGAGATGGATTATACTTATCGATGTGACAAATCCATCTCCTCCAATTCTTTGTCAATCTTTTCTTTACATTAATTCAAATCACTTTGTAACATTATGAATGAATTATAATATGTCCCTGACAAATGATGATTCTATACGTGAAATATTGATGTCATACCATTTTTATGTTTTTTTTTTTTTTTATTTTAATGTTCATACTGTAAATGTGACTTTATCTTTTATTCACTCTGAATATTCTATAAAAAAAAATAATAAATCAATTTTATTTATTTATATATTTTAAAGGGAAAATAGCAATTAATATTTGAATTATCTCTCTGTCTCTGTTCCACTTCTAATTTTGAACCCTCTCATATACATTCTATTTATACATATATATATATATTTATTAATTATCCATATAATTATTCATTATAATTATTCATTCTCTCTCAATCTGTATCCTATTTGCTAATGACATACGGGATGTGGGCAGATTGTTTTGTATTATTTTTCTTATTATACCT
Source organism: Labia minor (assembly GCA_963082975.1). Lineage (NCBI taxonomy): Eukaryota > Metazoa > Arthropoda > Insecta > Dermaptera > Spongiphoridae > Labia > Labia minor. The sequence goes on along the minus strand of OY720346.1, from coordinate 80,987,707 downwards.
ATATAATAATTTATACTCTATTTTGTTTTTGTTTTTTAAGGAAGTAAAAAAAATAGTAAAATAGTAAAATAATAAGTATTTTTACTATCTCGCCAAAATTCATAGTTTTCTATCAACTTTTGAGAAATGTAACTCAACCGGAAGAGGGTAATTACCTACAACTTTTTGATCTTTTTTTCTTCTATAGTGACCGTAAAAATAAATATATACGTTTGATAATTTTTCACATGATTAATAATTGTATAAAACTGCTATATATAGAATTTCAGCTTGATTGAATCGCTGAAAGTGCCGGAATGAATTTTTAAACACTGCAAATCTCACGCGCCAACACATGACGTGGTTCCATCAACAAAGAGCCCAACATGCGCTCGCTTAATAAATATTATTTATTAATTTTAATTTCTAATTTATAATTAATTAAATTTAATTTAAATTAATATATGTTATTTAATCCAATTCAAATTTGCGAGATAGTCGAGTGGAGACACTCCAGATATTTTTTTAAATGAATACGTAAATATATTATACCAGGTACAATGAAAATAAAAATAGCAAATAAATATATTAATCTTCTATTTTCTACGATTTATATAATAGTAATAATAATAATAATTATAATAATAATAGAAAATCCTCTCATTAAGATGCTAACCAAGATTGATGCGGATTATACACCTTTAAAACTAAATAGTGCAATTATTCAATTCCAAAAAGAAACTCTTATAGGCTACTTGATGAGCATACTCTCCCATATTAGAAGTACTAGCCTGTCCCACACAGTTCTAGAGTCTAAAATCCATATCCTATATTGGGAGAAACCCATGTTGACCGAAAGAATCATAGATTACAAATTTCTATAATAATGATAATAATAAACGTACCTACAAAGGATATAGAGTTTTAACGAGCGAAACTTATTTAATTTATTTATTTATTTAATTTTAAGATAAATTGTTATTTTTAAATTTGGGTAATTCTTCCGCTGGGTTTGGCTCCCGTGAGGTGCTGCCCTGTGGTACAGCCCAGAACCATGGAGGGATTCCCAATAATGTGTTGTCCGGCCCCACTCTCTGTCATGACAAGAGAGTGGGGATCAGATCACATGTGACCCCCTATTATTATTTTTTTCTAAACCAATCCTAACTCAAGCCAGAGTTATTTAACAAATTTTATTTTTTGTATTTCTTTTATTATTTACATTTACATATATATAGTGTTTTTTTTGATCATTTGAAATATTATGATTCACTTATTTATATATTAAATTTATATTTGAAGATTTTCTTTTTATAAAATTTTAAATTTTCTTTTTTTTTCTTTGTTCCAATTAATTAAAAATTTAAATGATGTGTGATGAATGAACCAAAAGTATACATTTAAGTTTAGACACATTTAAAATTTATTTTTATTTACTTATATTTAGTAATTTTATTTATCCACTTTAAAATATTTATTGAAATAAAATGTGAATAGAATATAGATCAGGGGGTGGGCAAATACTTTTAAGCGCGGGCCAAAATGAAATTTTCAAAATGCTCCAGGGCCGGAGGACCATATTTCAAAAACACCAAACCGGGACATTTGTAAAAAAAAATTTACCTTTTTTTAGAGCCATATTGAATGAATGAAAGATCGAATCGAAATAGGAGCCAAACTTTATCAACGGGCCGGATCCGGCTCGCGGGCCGACTTTTGCCCACCCCTGATGTAGATCGTCTATACTTCAATTTTAAAATACTAGTAGATTTCATTTTATTTTTGATAAATTTATTATTATTCTTATTAACATTTAAAAATTTCATATTTTTTCTTTTTTTCATCTCAAACGTAACATCTTCCCTGCTAGTCTCTTTCAATAAATTAAAACCTAATTGAGAAAACATTCAATTTTTATATATATATATATATATATCTTTTAAATATTTTAATAAACAATATTAATATATAGGCCTATGAGTAGATAATATATATACCTACTCATATTTTAAAATAAATATTTAAATATTCATTCATATTGAAATCAATTCATTGTAATATTAGATAAATATTGAAATTAAATTGAATATATTTATTTATTAAATTATCATCAAAAAGTAATCAAATAAAAGAGAAGTGCAAATGAATAAAAACAGAAACATGGCTGAGAGAGTTTATATTATACCTGTATAATAATAATAATATTATTATATATTCACATTTAAAATAAATAATTATTTATGATTGATTACTTTTCATTTATTATTATACGTAAGTAAATAGTTAAAGTGAATAATAATAATAATAAATAAATAAATAAATAGGAGATATCAAGTGTAGAATGGTTTAGAAAGAGAAGAATAATGGAATGATAAAAAAATTATTAAAAAAAAAAAAAAGGTGAAATCGAGATAAATCATATTGTAGGAAAATATACAAGTGAATGAATTTATTTCCCCTTTTGCTGTTTTGCTCTTGTTGAATAAATTGTTTAAGTTAAGTGCCAATTTGCAAATATAATTTGATACTACAAATAATAATAATAATGATAATGTTTTACTCTTATTTAGAGAACGCTTTTAGTTAAACGTAGTTACTACATAAACAAACCGCTTTTACAAAATGAATGAATAGATAGGTATACTTACAAAAAAATTAAAAAAAAAAAATGACCGCAAAGAGTAGAAAATCGTTCATAGGGTTGATTTTTTTTTTTTAAATTTATTTTGGTGGTTTAAAAGTGGTGGTATGAGAAAGAGTGGGAGAGAAATGATGGGAGGGGGGGTGGGGGAGAGTGTTGAAATTATTTTCCAAACGATCTCTAATTTACAAACACACACCACAGACACACACACACACACTCGCATAGAGAGAGAGAGAGAGAGATCATTTTCCTTTTATTCATTCTCCCTTTCACTCTAGTAAATCCGGAATTGAATTATTTAAAAGTCAAAAGATCCGTTCAATTATACATTCATCATAGATTATTTATTTAACATTACAAACATAGAGATATCCATCTACCTACATTCAATCTAGAAACAGATTTTCACTTGAATAAGTATTCATATTAATAATTTATGAAAAACATAAAAAATTATTTATTAAATTTTAATTTTTGTAATATATATATATATTGATTATAATTAATAATTAAATGATTTGATGATCTAATATATAATTATATATATACAGGGCGGGCGTGAACGGGTATGCAACGCATGCTCCGCATGCGGGCGCCTCATCGAAGGGGGCGCCATCACGAGATTCGGATATATACTATAATCTTATTAAAATATAGAATCTATAGAATACTTAATAAATTATAATAAATAATCTAACTTAACTATGAAGACAGAGAGATAAAATACATATTTTGTTTGTAATGTGATATCAGTAGATACCACACTTAATTTTAATTTATCATCTTGGTAATAATTTCTAGGGTTTGTCGGGTTTTGAAAACCCGGGTTTAAAATATATATATTCTTAATTTTATTTTATTTGTTAAATTATAAACATTTAATGTTAAAAATAATAATTTCCCACAAAACATAATAGAATGTCTAATACATATATAATTAATAATTCTATTTATAATTTTTGCAAATTTGTATAATACTCACTCAAATAATAAAATTCTTGTCAATTTTATTTTTTATTTATTTTAATTAAAATACATTTGTATCTCTAAATGTAATGTACTTATTAATAGGTAAAAAAGTGCGGAAGAGACCGAAAAACATACAATGGAGTTAGAAAAAAACGTTATAAAAAGGGAAATTTTGAAAAAAAACACCCCTGAACGTATGTATGAAAAGAGAATAAGATTCACAGGTAAAATAAAAAGGTCCCCCGCACGTGGGTAGTTGGGAGGAAATGGGGGAAAATGTAAAAGATAATATATAATATTAAATTAAATTAGTGTGAATAAATTTTGACCGTGTATGTCCGCAATGATATTTTACGAGATATAAAAATAAAATAATTATAACTGGATAAGGATAAAGCTAACACACAAATAATAAAAATAATAATTTATCCAAAATGATAGAAATGAAAATTTGTAACTGGATCAAAGTGGGGGTTTTCAATAGTTAAACAATTGGGGTTTGATTTTATATGATAAAATAAACAATTTAATAAAACCTCTGACTTTTTGTACGTCCTACGCAAGAACAACGCCTATCAAGCCGGTTATATCAATGAGGTGTCCTATGAACATTAGAACGGGTCCTCTCAACCTTTACCTTGATTTTTTTGATCGGAGGCGCTACTTTTTATCAAGTAGCTATTCCCCAATGTTGATCCCGGAGGCTGGGTTGACCCTGTCCCATGGACCCCAACTAGAGAAATTCCCTTGCCAGGCCCGGGACTTGAACCCGGAACCATGTGAACGTGAGGCGGGTTCGCTACCCACACACCCAATTATTCAATTAATTAATTAAATTTGGTTTAATCATCAACAGTTATGAATCGACGCAAAAATTCGTTTCGATTACGACTACAGCGCCATATTGACGGTAGAAATGGTTTTTCGAAGCAGTTTTTGGTTTAACGTTAGCGAACGCGGCACCCACGTTGCACACAGCTTTCCATGTTCAAATGGCTGTGCAAAATATTTCGCACACGTTCAGCTGACATCGTACAGGTCTCAGCTATCTTAAAAAATAAAGCAAAAAAAAAAAATTTAAAAACAGGCCGGAAACTTTTCACCCCACCCTCGTATATGTTGGTTTAGATTTCCATGAGTTATTTTTTATTATTATTATTATAAGATTTATCCGTATGTTTGTGAGATTGTTTTCTCGTCGTTTAGGCACCCATTTTCGCGCCATTTTCAGGAGGTTAATTAGGCAGGAATATTTGTGAATAAATGGTTGGAGATGAAGTTAATTTTTGTAGAAATTATTTTAATTTACAAATATGAATTGTACAAGTATAAACGTTAAAAAAATAATAAAATAATTTTAATTGGATTAAGCAAATTAATGTAGCAATTAATTAATACAGATTTTCACGTATCTAATATTTATAATTGTAAGTAATTTATATCTTTTTGTTGCAGGTTGTAGTATTGGAAATGAATCGTCTTGGCATGATGGTGGACCTATCGCATGTTTCAGTGCCAACAATGTTGGATGCATTGCGTGTCTCTCGTGCTCCAGTCATTTTCTCTCATTCCAGTGCACATGCACTTTGTAATTCATCACGAAATGTACCTGATCATGTGCTCAAACTTCTTGTAAGTTCATTTATATTTGTTTGTTTGTTTTTTTTCTTTTTTATCAATTCAATAAAATATTGTATTATGGTCAATCAATAAATAAATATGTTGAATAGCTTAAAGCTTAAACCATTGAGATTACAAATTATTAATTATTTATATTATTTAATTTAATTTTGTTTACAAAATTTTTAATTTTGTTTTTTGTTTTTTTTTCTAGGCTGAAAATGGTGGTTTAATGATGGTGGCATTTTATCCACATTTTATAAGCTGCAGTGAAAAGGCTACAATGCAAGACGTTGTTGGTAAATAATATTTATTATTATTATTATTATTATTATTACGATAATATTTTCTTAATAAATAAATTATTATTTAATTTTTTATATAAACTTTTTGTTTGTTTGTTTGTATTATGTATTTGAATTGGTTAATAACAAAAATATCTTGAATCTAGTGTGTTTTAAATTTCAAAATAGATTTTTAGAAAAAAAAGAATTAATAATTAAAATTTTGTTATTTATTAAGAATATAATTAATAATAATAAGTTTCAATCGGTCAAGAGTAAAATACATTTCATTTCATTTTATTTTGTATGTTTTGAAGTACATACTTTTTCTTCTTCTTCTTCTTCTACATATTAAACGATATTTTAATATCAATTCAATATTGAATGTTTCGAAGGCGCCATCGGGTGTGTGGGTAGGGATCCTGCCTCACATTCACATGGTCCCGGGTTCAAGTCCCGGGCCTGGTAAAGGAATTTCCCTAGCTGGGGTCTATGGAACGGAGTTAACCCAGCCTCCAGGAACAACATTGGGGAAAAGCTACTTGATAGCGCCTCCGATCAAGAAAATCAAGGTAAAGGTGAGAAGACCCGTTCTACTGATCATAGGATACCTCAGTGATATAACCGGTTTGATAGGCGTTGTCCTTGCGGAGGACGTACAAAGTCAGAGGTTTTTTTTTATTGAATGTTTCAGGCAGACAGAATATCAAGTAAATTCAAATCAAATAATTATTACCCATATTTCTCACTCAGTTCATACATTTCGATAATAGAAACATTTTTTTTTGTCTTTAATTTTGTTTTTCCTTTTTTTAATGAGTATTTTATATTACAATTCGTATATAAGAGAAATTTATGTTTCTGAATAAGTGGAGGTGGTGGTGGTATGAAAGGGAAAGGGAAACAGCTTGAGTTTAAATATATATTAGACATTAAATAGAAAGAGAGAGGGGGGTAGGAGGGAGAGAAGAAGAGGGGGGAGAGGATAGAATAGGAGAGAAGAGAAGAAGGAATGGTACCCTTAAATGAATCCAAAATGAGACCACCAAAAACGTTTCTTGCCCTGTTCTGTTTGTCTTAAGATTCGTTGCATTTATGTTAGTGATTCACTTGGCCAAAAGGAATAAGAAAGCCTTGAAGGGTGGTGATTACAGAGTATAAAATGGGTAGGTTATGGAGGATGGGAGTGGGGTATGAAGATTTAATGTCAAAGAACCTTCTCTCTCTCTCTCTTCAAATATATATATATATATATAGAAATGAAAATCTTTGTTTGAATTGTGACGGTGTTTTGTATTAAATAGAATCTAATCTCTCTTCTCTTCTCATCTCTTCTCAATTGCACTAACACCACCACCACCACCACCATCAACAACAACAAAATAGTAACCATCTCTCTATTCTCTATTCATGATCATGTGCGAAAATCATGGAAAAAAAAGTCAAAGACTAATCTTGTCTCTGTTTTTTTATTTTATTTATTTATTTATTTTAAAAATAAAATTTCCCTAAAATAATCCAATTGAAATTGAATATGTCTAGATTAGCGTTTCTCAAACTTTTTGGAACAAACGCCCACTTCGTAAGGCCCGCTTCATAATTCACCCCCCCTCCCCTCCCCTATAAATTTTAACAGATAAAAATTGCATGATAATCTCTAATATAAGATAGGTACACTTGGTGATACTTAGAGCCATATTGAAAAATCGAGTTTCAGAACCTGATCACCTACCTGATCGCAAAATCATTTTACCTTTTGTTTTTTTTAGAACCATATTGGAAAAAGGCGGAAATGTTTAAAAGCCTGATCGCACAATCATCTTACCTTTTTTTATAGTTGAAAATGATTACGCCCCCAAAAAATAACTATTGCCCACCAAAATCGTATTGTCAAATAATCGCCCCCTTTAAGATGTCGATCGCCCAGGTTGAGAATAAAGAGAGAGGATAAAGATTATAATGAGATTTATATGGTAAGAGACGAAGAAGAAGGAGGGAGAGGGAGGGGTGAATTAATTAATTTTTTAGCAATTTAATTTAATAAAATAGAAAGAATATTAATTTATAGATTTATTTGGAGGAATCTTGTAATGGTTTTTGCTAATTTTTATTATATCTAGAAATAAATCAATTAATGATAGATAATTAGATTAGAATATAAAATTTTAAAATGATTTCATTTTGATTGTTTTTGTTTTTGTTTTTGTTTTAGCACATATAAATCATATACGAGAAGTGGCTGGAGTCGATCATGTAGGACTCGGTGCTGGCTATGATGGCATTAATATGTAAGTCAAATGAAATCAAAATGGTTATTAATATTTTAATATAAATTGTATTTGCAATATCACATTGAAGGTATTCTTACAAAATGATGATGATGATGATGATTATTATTATTAAAATTATTATTAAATACAAATATAAAATAATTTTTTTTTATTTAAAAATTAATTAATTTGATTAATTTATTATTATTAATATTATTATTTTTATTATTATTGAATATGTATCTTTTTATTATTTCTAAATTAAAAACTTTCTCTACACTATATATAATTAGCTGGGCTGTCTCCACACGACTTTCTCGCAATTTAAATTGGATTAAATAACATAATATATTATATTTAAATTAAATTTAATTAATTATAAATTATAAATTAAAATTAATAGATAATATTTATTAAACCAGCGCATGTTGGGCTCTTTGTTGATGGCACCACGTCACGTGTTGGCGCGTGAGATTTTATAGTGTTAAAAAATTAATTCTGGTAGTTTCAGCGATTCAATCAAGCTGAAATTCTATATATACCAGTTTTATACAATTATTAATCATGTGAAAAATTATCAAACATATATCTTTATTTTTAAGGGCACTTTAGAGGAAAAAAAAATCAAATCGTTGTAGGTAATGACCCTCTTCCGGTTAAGCTACATTTCTCAAAAGTTGATAGAAAACTATGAATTTTGAATAATGCCCGTATACCAAATTTCATTATTCTAGCTCCAACCGTTTTTGCGTAATCTTGTCTACATACACACATACACACACTGAGACATTTTTCTCAATCTCAGTGAAAATGATTCAGGAACCTTCAAAATGTATAAAAACATCAACAAAAATTTTCGTGATCGCAATACTATTTCTGGCGAGATAGTAAAAATCTCGACTGTCTCCAGTCTACTATCTAGCAAATTTGAATTGAATTTTCACTGATAACATTTTATTGAAAAAAGAAGGTACTTGACGGGGACGTAGCAATAATTGATGTACCCATTACATCTCTTATATGGGATGTTCCATGTGTATGTTCAATTACTTTTCTATTTTAGTATATGGATAGTGCAATTTAAACACGGATATTATTTTATAAACATATACATATTTATATTACCATTATTATATTATATTAACTTCCTTCGATACTTTGAAAAATAAATGGAGAAATTTAATTTTAAACTGGCTTCTGAGACAGAACACCTCAACACGCGCCAGCGCGTGTTTGGTCCTTTGTTGATGTCACCACTTCAATTGCTGGCGCGTGATTGGCAGTCAACGTGATAAAAAAATGGTAAAAATTAATTCCGGTATTTTCAGCTAATCAATCAAGCTGAAATACTATATATATAGCAGTTTTATACAATTTTTAATCATGTGAAAAACTTTTAAACATATATTTTTATTTTTACGGTCAGTTTAGAGGAAAAAAAACAAATGAAAACGTAGAGATATAACGTATATAATTAAAAAATTATCATTTTTATTTTTCTCAAATCATCTTTGAGTTTAAAATCCAAGGATTCTACAAGATATTTATCACTTTTTTCCTTTGCTTCTGCTTCTTTACTCTCCCTCTTTTTTTATTCTTCACCACCCTTCATGATACTTAACCACCCCCCTCAAAAAAACCTCCGTTCGCTTCTCTTTTACCCTCACACACACACACACATATTTTTCGTCGTTTTCGCTATTTAAGCCATTTAATGACAAATCGTTGCTGTTTTACTTCCCCTTCCTCCCCCTCCCCTTCTCTCACTCTTTTCCTTCCTTCTTCTCTTACTTTACGAAAAAAAAACGATTTCTTTTTCCGTTTTCTTCCCCACCAAAGCTAATTCTTTTAATTAATAAAGCGGATAATTTGTCGGCATGTTTCAGAGTAAAAACGATTTATATTCACTAAAATGGCCAAGAAACCAGTGATGAGGAGAAAAATTAAGAGAGAAAAAGAAACCAAAATAAAACAAAAAAAAAACTTAAAAGCTCCAAGTTAAAAATGTTTACATTAAAATATTTGAGAAAATTGATTATTTTGAAAATGAAAAGAAAAAAAATCTAATCCTTATTTATGAGTATACATTTTTTTTCTAACCCTCGGTGATGAATTTTATAAAACCACATTCCATCTCTTGTGATTTATTAAAAAAAAAAAAAATTGTCTTAAATGATAATAATCTTTCTATATTTAATTTTAAAAATTGAATCTCTGGTGGTGTAATATGGAACTTGAAATTTTCGTAGTTATGACGACATTTCATATTCCAATTGTTTCATATTTATTATTTATTTACTGAATATTATTATTATATTATTATTATTAATGATTCATCAAGAGCAAAGATTCATAAGAGTAAAAAATAATCATATATAATTCCTAATTACAATTTAGTTAATAATATTCTTTCTATATTTAATTTTAAAAATTGAATCTCTGGTGGTGTAATATGGAACTTGAAATTTTCGTAGTGTTATGACAACGACATTTCACATTCCTATTCTTTCATATTTATTATTTATTTACTAATTATTATTATTATTATTATTATTAATGATTCATAAGAGTAAAAAATAATCATATATTATTCCTAATTACAATTTAGTTAGGTATATCGTATACCTACCCACTTATTAATTTTAAATAATAGATAATAATTTATTAAATATTCTTATTATAATTATCAGCTAATAAACTAAATTACTTTAATTCATGGTGGATATTATTATTATTAATAATATTAATGTTTAGGAATCGTTTTAATCGTTTTTTTTTCCTTTCAATGAATGAAATTAATTAATATTATATACCAGTATAATTAAATTGTATCAAATAACCATTTAAATTCTACTTGATTGTATATGAAATGCTAAAGTTTAAACTGGATCTATGATATTACTTAATATATAGTTAAAATAGATTAGAATTTATTAGAAATTATAGATAAGATAAATTAATTAAAATTAATATTTAAAAAAATATTTATATAATAAATTTTCTTACCGATTTCAGCATCTTCAGTGGTTCTAGAAGACCCATTTCATAGCATGACTTATCTTTTCTCGACCCAAATTGTAGTCACGAGAGCTCCCCCATTTCGCTTGTTAAATATTGCTTATATTAGCTTTTCCAATGTCTTCCCTAAGATGAGAAGAAGGCATATGAGACGGAATTTCTATTCTTCTTCTTGTTGATTAGGAAGAGTTTTTACTATGCGATAACTTTCACTTTATGGTCTAGAGTTGACTTCGTCGCATATCTCATCTCATTTTTGTCATTTTGAGGTTCTTATTGTGTTACGACCTTTTGGTCCGATTATTCAAAATGTATGCTATTTGAGTAATTTTTGAAAGATTTGTTAAATTTATACTGTATTAATTATTTTCTAAAAGTGCAAATTTAAAACATCTTATAATATATTTTCAAAAAGTAAAAAATCACGTACTGTTTACATAAGGCAGTGGTTTCCAACCTTTCTGTACCGGCGCTCCCCTTTTTTAAAAAAAATTATTGGGCCCCCCTTAATTTTTGTAATAATCTAATTTCATAAATACTCCCATAATATAGTAATTTATTTAATGGGCTACAAAATAACACATACACTTACACGCCCACATCAGATGGTCACTAAAAATATTGATGGTTTAATTAGTGCAGTAGAAACAGTTTTCCAACAATTGGTTCGAGATGAATATAAATCATTTGCAAATTTAATAATAAGTTATTTATTGTTGAATTCTCTTACTTGTGGTGAGCAATGAAATCGGATGGATACAAAATCTTTAGCTGAAGCAGCATTTTCAGCAAGCAAAATTCCAAATTCGAGACAACTTTCTTGAATTATTTTATGAGCTTCACCAAACCAATCACTAAATTTTTTCATTTCATTTCTGGAAAGATATTTAAAAAAAAAATTATAAAATAGTAAGAAATATGTAATCCTAATCTCAATAAATGGTAGATTATTTGAAATAATAATGATCAACAAATAAATTGAGGTATATTTTTTGTTTTATAAAATTAAAAAAACAAAAAAAATTATTTATAAATAGAAAAAACAAAAAAGAATTAATAGTTATTAATGTGAAGTATTCTATTCTACTAATAATTACATAAATGAGGAAAATGTTAAAAGTATATAGCAATAAAAATTTTTTTTGTGTGGTAAATGATAATATTAGTTGTTGTTATATGTTAAAGAAGTATAATTTCTTAAACAAAAAAATATGGTAATCCACAAATGATGAAAATAGATAAAAAAAATATAAGAATTAATTACTTGAATTTATCAATGAAGTCGTTTTAGAAGACGAGCAGCACAATCTTGAGTCTTTTCAAATTCCACACTCAAAACATCTTTGATTGCCTAATTATACAAAAAAGAAATAAATTATTAGATTATTATTTGATTAGAATTTTTCTTCTGATTGTATAAATGTTCTTACTCTAATAAAAAAAAAGTAATTAAAGGCAGAATTAATTTTTCTTTTAGGCAAGGGCGCGCCTCCCTTATTAAAGAGAGCATTATAAAATTGATAAATTTGTTGATATAGCAACTTTAAGAATCGATTTCTTTTACAGGTAAAAATCTTGTAATATTGTAAATTTTGGTAGATGTAATTAATTTATATTAAAAATGTAAATAAAATTATTTTACAGAGAAAGGAAATTGATTTAAGGTAGTTTGTGACCCGCATTCCAAAGTCAAAAAAATAGCTTTATTATTTTTTTTTTTTTTTTTACAAATAATTATCCAAAGCATGCTATAATAATTAATGCAAATTCACATGAGAATTTATTCGATTCAATTTAATACGATTTATAATTAAATAATTATAATAATGTAATAAATAAAATATTTATTGACTAGTACTCAGCTGTCACCAGATGATATCAACTTTAAATGATTTTTAGGTTGGAATTTGAACTATAATAAACTATAATTGTATTTAATTATATCTTTCGAATAAATATTAATACATATAAGGTCAAGTTTAAGTCATTTGGGTAACAAACTACCTTAAGTAATACCCAATCCTAAACATTCTTATATACTTATATATAAAATAAATTTCATTTTAAATTATACATATAGCGTCTTTTAGATCAGAAATATTTGAACTACGACTTGATTGAATCTCTGAAAGTACCAGAATTAATTTTTTTAACACTGTAAATCACGCGCCAGCACGTGACGTGATGTCATCAACAAAGAGCCAAACACGCGCTGGTTTAATAAATATTATTTATTAATTTTATATAATTTATAATTTAATTAATTAAATTTAATTTTTAAATTTAATTTATAAATATAATAAATGTTAATTAGTTCAATTCAAATTTGCGAGATAGTCGAGTGGAGAATCTCCAGATTTTTTGATTTTCATTAAGATATCCTCATATGACTTGCTATATTGGCGTCTCACAAGTAACTTGTTTTTTTGTTTTTTTTAAGTTATGCATATCAATTTTTATTTTAATTTGATGTTAAATATCACATAATTTATGCTATATTTAAATCTATAATATTTTTATTTTATATATTATATTTATATATAATAGTAATATTGAATTTAATTAAAAAAATGTCAATGCTTTGTTCAATTAGTCAAAAGTAATACATGTAATTGACTAACATCATTAATTAATTATAAATGAAAATGAAATTGAATGATGGTTGAATTATAAGTGTGTAATTTTCATGAATACATTTGTTTTGTTTTGTTTTGTTTTGTTTTATTTTATTTTATCACCTGTGATCAAATAAATACATATATACTCGTACTTATTATATATTCTCATTATTTTCGAATCCGATGATGAAAATGAAAATGGACGTTTGTCATTGTGCTCTCTCTAATTACGTTTCTACGCTTCTTATTTTTTGCTCCCTTAGTGCAGAATAATTATGCTAATCTGAACAGCTTTATTAGCTTATTCAGGTGATTTTTCTTATACATACATATATATTGTAGTATATGTATAATTTAAATATTACTTATACATTTTTCAATAATTGACAATCATTTTTTTTTTTTTATTTTTTTTTTAATTCATATTTAATCATCATCTTATTATATATAGTCTCCTCGGTAGGTCTTGAGAGGGCACAAAAGATTTTTAATTCTCCCCTCCACCTTCTCACCCTTCTTTTTACTATCTCGACATCGACGTTTTGAAGGTCCCTGATTTATTTTCACTAAGGTTGAGAAAAATGTCTGTGTATGTGTGTGTGTATCTAGACAAGATTACACAAAAACGGTTTGAGCTAGAATCATGAAATTTGGTATACAGACATTATTCAAAATTCGGAGTTATCTTTGAACTTTTGAGAAATGTAGCTCAACCGGAAATGTCATTACCTACAACGTTTTGATTTTTTTTTCCTCTAAAGTGACCGTAAAAATAAAGATATATGTTTGATAATTTTTTACATGATTAAAAATTGTAAACAACTGCTATATATAGAATTTCAGCTTGATTGAATCGCTGAAAGTACCAGAATTAATTTTTTAACACTATAAAATCTCACGACCCAGCACGTGACGTGGTTCCATCACCAAAGAGCCAACCACGCGCTGGTTTAATAAATATTATATATTAATTTTAATTTATAATTAATTAAATTTAATTTAAATAGAATATATTATGATATTTAATCCAATTCAAATTTGCAAGATAGTCGAGTGAAGACACTCCAGCTAATTTAACATCAATTCAATCCTCACACCACTTTATCTCTAATTATTAATAATAATAATTATATTAATTAATTTAAAAATTAAATAAACAAATAAAAGAATTATTGATTCAATAAATTAATTATTAAAAAAAACAAAAATAAAAAATGACCGAAAAAAACATTAAAAACCAGCTCTAATTTTTGTCCCTGGAATAGAAAACATTCAACTCTTAGTTGATTTATTAAACGAAAAAGCTAAGAATAATTATTTTATCAAACGTTTAATTAACAATCACAGGTTAAAATACAAATTAATACAACAGATATTTTTAAGAGTTATCTTAAAATTCATGGAAAACAAAAATATGCAATTGCATACATATCAACGTGAAAACATGATCGTACATTCCGTGTTGTAATTCGAAATATTCATCCTTCTTCTGACACTAAAGAAAGAGATAAATAAGAAGGGACAGTGAAGTGGTAAATATTTCATGTATCATTAGCAGAGCTACAAAAAAATTATTGCCATTGTTTAACGTTGAATTACATAAAAACTAAATTCGACTATCTCGCAATTTGAATTGGATTAAATATCATAATATATTATATTTAAATTAAATTTAATTAATGATAAATTATAAATTAAAATAAATAGATAATATTTATGAAACCAGCGCGTGGTTGGCTCTTTGATGATAACACCAGGTCACGTGTTGGGGCGTGATTTGCAGTCGTGTTAAAAAATTAATTCTGGTTCTTTCAGGGATTCGAACAAGCTGAAATTCTATATATAGCAGTTTTATACAATTTTTAATCATGTGAAAAATTATCAAATATATATATTTATTTTTATGGTCACTTTAGAGGAAAAAAAATAAAAACGTTTCTATCAATTCTATATATAGCAGTTTTATACAATTTTTAATCATGTGAAAAACTATCAAACATATATGTTTATTTTTACAGTCATATTAGAGGAATAAAAATCAAAAAGGTGGTAGGTAATGACCCTCTTCTGGTTGAGCCATATTTCTCAAAAGTTGATAGATAACTACGAATTTTGAATAATGCCCGTTAATTATAAATTATAAATTCAAATTAACAAATAATATTTATTAAACCAGCGCATGTTTGGCTCTTTGTTGATGGCACCACGTCACGTATTGGCGCGTGAGATTTAAGTTTAAATTTAGTGTTAAAAAATGAATCAAGCTGAAATTCTATATATAGCAGTTTTATACAATTTTTAATCTTGTAAAAAACTATCAAGCATATATTTTTATGGTCACTTTAGAGGAAAAAAAATCATAGAAAAAATGGTTTACACAATCAATATTCCAGACTTTCTAGTCTCTCTCTGTTATTCGTTATTCTTTTTAAGCTTAACTATATGTATATATATATATATCTATATATATCTACATAATATGTATTTAAATATGTATTACTAATTTATTTTATTATTTTGTTTTTCTTGTTTTATGATAGAACACCGCTTGGGCTGGAAGATGTTTCCCGGTATCCATATTTATTAGCAGAATTACTAGCATCGGGTCGCTGGTCTGAACCAGATTTACATAAACTCGCTGGACGCAATCTCATTCGAGTTTTTCATGAAGTTGAAAAGGTATGTAAAAAAAAATTAAAAAAAATTCTTTCTTTCTTTATTCTATGTACATCCTCAGGTGGTATTTGAAAGATTTTAATTGGGAAAAGAATTAAAATGTAAGCATTAGGACAAAGAAAAGAAATTGGATAAGAATAGTTGATGATTTAGTTCAGTTAAACGATTGTAAAAACGATTAGATTATGTAAAAAAAATAATTAGATATGGTAGATCAGCGGTCGGGGAACATTTTTAAATATTTTTGTTTAAGTTGATATTACCCCATGTGGTAAAGGGCAAAAAAAAAAAAAAAGAAATCCCCTCTTTTTAGCATATTTCCTATTATAGCTCCCCCCCCCTCATGATAATTTTGAAAAGAAAACAATAACTAAAAATTTAATTTGTAAAAATACTAACAGGTTAATAACATAGCAAATTAAAAATATATACTTTTTATTCACAAGTTTCATTTTTACCCCATTTGGGGTAATTTACCCCGGTTCCCCGACCGCTGATATATATATTTTCCATATATTCAATTAAACAAAAGTAATTAAATTTTGTTATTTTTTTTTTTTGTTAATTTTTAAATAATTCAATATATATCTTTTTCAAGAATTTAATATATATAAATTTATAATAATAATAATAATAATAATATAATTTTAATGTTTTACAATGACGTAAACTTTGTTATTCTCTTAATTTTTCGTTTGTTGCCATCACAATTTTCTCTAACGAATATCCATTAATTTAATAAAATCTTATTGGACAGCTTAGAATAATTTTAATAATTGGTATTGTAACAAATATAATATTATTATATTTGTGTTGAAATCTGATACAGGAAATTCTCTTTTTACGTTTTTTTCTGTTAAAAGTTAATCGGTTACTTTAAATGTTCATGAATACCTACTTTTCTTTTTTTCTCACATAAATGAAGGGGGGCCATTCACTCAAAGTTTTTTTTTTATTTATAATAAATAATCAAGAAGTATTAGTCATTAATCAAAAAAAAATAATTATCGTAATTAATATTATTATGATTTAATAATTCAAGTTTTTTTATTTTTATTCGATGGTGAGAAAGAGAGAGAGAGGGGGGGGGGGGATAAATAAATAAATATACTAGTAAGTTTACATAAAATTCTTATTTATTTATTATATATATATAGACTTACCAGTATATAAACTTATATATATATATAAACTTACTAGTATATTTATTTATTCATTCGCCCCCCCCCCCCTCTCACTAACGAATTTTTATAATTTATTTTGAAATTAGTTAATAAAAATAAAAAAAGCTTGAATTATTAAATCATAATAATATTAATTACAATATTTACAATACAATATTTATCCCATTTGGAGTAATTTACTCCGGTTCTCTCCGCTGTGGTAGATAGATAAAAAGTTAAAGTTTATTTTTATTTAATGCGTTATACAGTCTCAGTAATATCATCTTTCTATATTCTATGCATACTACTCTCGTAAGGGGAATCTTATTTTCAACATATATATCTACTCTAAATCTATCCTCCTTCCACAAAGTCATAGGCCACGCCTCATATTCAGTGGTGTATTGGGAGGGGAACGCGGGAGAACGACGTTCCCTTACCTTTTTTAGAACCGAAACGCGTTCTAGTACTTTTTCATGTCCCGACAACTCTCACTTAGATCTACTGTTTGAATTTCTTTTTTTGGGTTAGTTAATATTTTGTATAGTAAGAATAAGAAAAAATCAAAACTTATATGGAAAAAAAATAGTTTGCTCAAAATAGGACTTTTTTTTGCTCCCACTATACGTTCCCTTACTTCTTATTTTACTAATACATCACTGCTCATATTCATTCATATATGATAATACAACTGTTAAAATAATAATATGAATTATTTATTATACCACTTAAAATTTTTTTTTTTTTTTTAATAAATGGATTTCGTTCAATTTATCACCAATGGATTTAATCATGGAAGTACCTATACTAGATTAAATATAATTAATGATAGTGCATGTCTCTTTATTTAAATCCATTTCGTATTTGAAATATTTCTCATACTTCTTTTACTACCCCTTAAGACATATACAATCTGACATATCAATTATTTATTTATTTATTTTTAATTTATTTTATTTTTAGGAAACTTCTATTAAAATATGTATATATTATATTTATTATATTCTCTTAACACGTTCCCGCAGGCACCATAATTTGTCTATTTATTTTATGTGGCGGCATGAGCCACCGGTGGTACATGCCGGCGGGAACGTGTTAATCCCAACCTCAAATCATATAGATCGTATTATCTGTTAATAGTCTACGAATAATTGATATATAGAAATATTTTTATATGTTAACAAAAATATATGATTTAATTTGAATTGTGATCGAGGTTTTAATCTGTAATGAATCTTTTCATATGATGGTAATTCTAATAATATACAATAGAATTCGCTAATATAAAAAAAAAATAATTAGCTGTGAGTAAAACTATAAAAAGTAAATTTTAATTTTGAAAATGTTTTTATTTTATTTTTATTTCGATTTCGATTATAATGTAAAATAGATTATAAAAGTATAGAAATTCATGTGAGTTAGAAATTGGAATTTCTTTACCCAATTGGTTAAATAAATAAGCTGGAGTGTCTCCACTCGACTATCTCGCAAAATTTGAATTGTATTAATTAACACATATTATATTCAAAATAAATTTAATTAATTATAAATTAAAATTAATAAACAATATTTATTAAACCAGCGCATGTTTGTCTCTTTGTTGATGGTACCACGTCACGTGTTGGCGCGTGATTTACAGTGTTAAAAAATCAATTCCGGTACTTTCAGCGATTCAATCAAGCTGAAATTCTATATATACCAGTTTTATACAATTTTTAATCATGTGAAAAACTATCAAATATATGTCTTTATTTTTAAGGTCACTTTAGAGGAAAAAAAATCAAAACGTTGTAGGTAATGACCCTCTTCCGGTTGAGCTACATTTCTCAAAAGTTGAAAGAAAACTACGAATTTTGAATAATGCCCGTATACCAAATTTCATGATCCTAGCTCAAACCATTTTTGCGTAATCTTGTCTACATACATACACACACACATTCACAGACATTTTTCTCAACCTTAGTGAAAATGATTCAGGAACCTTCAAAACGTATAAAAACATCAAAATCTCGATATCGAAAATTTTCGTAATCTCAATAATATCTCTCGTGAGATAGTAAAAATGAGAATAACTGTTGGTAAGGGTGAATTCCCTCTCCACAGCGTCCGAGCCTAACCCCACAAAAAAGAAAAAGAATGAGTGGGGTAGGTCAAAGTTTACCATCACTTGTGCTGAGTAAATGTGAAAAATAATAATAAAATTTACTTTTTCAAAAGATTCAATTATTAATTTATTATATTTTGTTTTCATTATTTAAAATAAGAACAATATTGTAATCTCCAACATTTCTTTTTTCAATAAATCATTAAAAGTAAAAAGGAATACAAAAAAATAAAAAAAAATTATACTCGCTACATTTTTAGAGATTTATGTATATATATATATGTATATATTATCAAACGGAATCCAATTAAACAAAAAAATTCAATTATTAGGTTACGCAGACGACATAAATATAATAGGAGATTCGGCAATTGTAATTAAAGATAGAGTAGAAAAATTTTTCGAAGCAGGAAAAGAGGTGGGGCTGAAAATTAATAGTGCTAAGACATAGTATTTACTAACAGAGAGGAATAGTATTAACACACAAAGTATACAAAATATAGCTTTCGAAAATGTAGAAAAATTTAAATACTTAGGTTCTGTAATCACGAAGGATTATAATATTCGAGAAGAGTTTAAATCGAGGTTGCAATTGGGTAACGCCTGTTAACATACAGTAAAGGGGCTTATCGCGTCAAAATTAATATCAATATATCTATATCTATCTCTGTGGCTCTACGGAACTCGAAAGTTCTTGGCCGCAGCAAGCACACCAAATTATTATCAAAGGGAATCAAATTAAAATATATAAAACAATTATTATGGGTGTGAGGCATGGTCTATGACCCTGGGGGACGAGAGTAGATTTAGAGAAAATAGGATTTTTCGCAGCATTGATGGGCCAAGGAAAGATTGCATGACCTCTATGTATCTCCAGATATATTAGTTAGAATTATAAAATCGACAAGTGGCTAGAATGGGAGAGGAAAGAATGGCGAAAAATATTTTGTTGGGAAGATCGCGTGGGAAACGTCCGCTTGGAAGACCAAGAACGCGGTGGGTGTACAATGTAGGAATGGATGTAAGAGAGATGGGAGAGGGTAGTGATTGGGTGGAGGGATTACTTGGAGGGGTGTGGTTGCTGCGGCTAAGAACTTTCGAGTTCCGTAGAGCCACAGAGATAGATAGATAGTATATATAAATATATATCCTTTTGATGATGTGTATTTTTTTTTATTATTAAAAATCAGAACATTTAGGTATAAGTTGGTATATATATATATATATAATAAATAATAAAACCCACTTCGTTTCTTATTCTAATTTCATCCCCTACGAGCAGATTGTTTTCCTCTTCGGTTGAATTCAACAGCGATTATTAAAATGGTGAAAAGCAGTTACGCCAAGTTGCGTTCTGATATAATTTCAAGATGAATTCATTCGCTTAAAAAGAGAGGGGAAAGTTCATACTAGCGATTTTCAACTTTGCTGATTTCCGTTTATATTCTCTTTACATTTTTTTATTTTTTTTTTTTTTATTAGTATTTTACTTTTTAATTTACTCCCTCGAATAAAATAAAAATAAAAAAAATGAAAATCTCTCATCTCTCAATTTTAATAAAAAAAAACAACTTATTTACCATAAATTAGTCCCTAAAGAGTTATAACACTTAAATATAATATATAGTATAAAAAAAATTAGCTTATAAGAATATAAACTACACTATATTACTAAAATAAAATAAATTGACTATAAGAAAATAAAAATCTCATAAATATTAAATTATTATACATGAATATTATAAGTAATATAGTAGATTTAAAAGTAATATGAAAAATTTCCATTTATAGTAGTTTTATTTCTAACATTTTAAAACGATGAAATAAATGAAAAGAAAGACACAAAGACATTTTTGGTCAAAGTTGGGGACCATAAATTGCATAAATAAATTTTTTTTTGATCAACCTGGCCAACTTTCAAGTCTTTTCAGATGAGGAATCTCAAAACATGTCGAATGTAGGTTGTTTTATGAATCCAAAGAAAGAATCATCCGATTTTGTTCAACATTTTTTTCCGACCGAGGATAGTAATGGAGATATTGTTTTCACACCAAATTTCACATGTGGAGATTTTTACATATCTCCACGAATCATGCATTTTCTTAACAGAAAAAAAGTATTTTTAGCATGATGTCTGTCCGTCTGTCTATCCGTTGTGTATCCATATAGATGTGTACAGCTTGAACGGCTTGAACGGCTCAACGGATTTTGATGAAATTTGGTATATTTACTTAATGCATCAGTATGATGAATTGATCAACTTTTTGTGTATATCCGGAAACCGGAAGTGGTAGTATTACCGATCGACGATAGAAAGGAAAGGGTTATTTTCACACCAAATTTCACATGAGATTTTTTACATATCTCCACTCCAATCATGCACTTTGTATTGGTTTTATCCTCAGGAAAAATCATCTTCATTAGTTTTGTCTTAATTTAAAATTATATGACGTCACGCACCCCTTCATGACGTCACAGCCAGCTCCTACTTATATATTATAAATAAAATAAAGTTAAAAATATTTATGTTATATTCATATCTGTTTTTTATTGCATTAATAGATACATTTAAATTATTTGAAATTGTTTCGGTAGCTAGAAATTAATTTATTTCAAACGGTCGGTCGGTTCTGCGCCTGGCCACAGACGTTTTTACAAACATTTAAAAATATTAAATGTTTGTAAAAACGTCAACTGATCCTATTACGAACTTTTAACTAGAATTTTAGAATACTAGATATTATCCCTTATCCAATATTTATAAATTTCCATTTGATAATAAATATTTATTTATACGTTTACTTGAAAAATATTAAATAAATTTGCAAATTGACATACATATAAATATTGTTTTTGCATTCCCTCATTCCTTTCTTCATCTCTAAATGATTTCATTGATTACTTAGATAATTCAATGAATATATATTGGTATTCGATAATTTGCAATTTACATTCTCATTTTGGCACAACTCATTCCTCATCTATAATATCATCATCATCCTCATCATTACCATCATTCATCTATTTAACTACTATAGTATTCGATATAGGAATTTAATATTTAAAATAGTTTATCAATCCCTTCCATTTCCACTTTGCTTATCTTTCTTCACTCATCCTCTTCATAAATAATAACGAACAAATAAATAAATAAATACAATGATACAATCAAATAATATATGTACAAATATAATATTTAAGTGGGTAAACATAAATATTGAAAAATATATAAAATAATAATAATAATAATAATAATAATAGTTAAACTATTTTTATTTATTTATTTTTTTTGATTTAATGAGTTTATTATTCCTTCATCTATATACTTGTTATCTATCTACTTCTTTCTACTTCTTATCCAAATCTTCAATTACCATATCAACATTCTCTCCTTCAATTAGTTATACATTCATTTCAACGCTTCTCTAAATTTTTAAGTTTGAGTTCCAAAAAAGATTTTACGAGATTTTTATGCTTTTATACGTTTTGAAGGTCTCTGAGTCATTTTCACTAAGGTTGAGAAAAATGTCTCTGTGCGTGTGTGTATCTGTCTGTGTGAGTATGTGTGTGTGTGTGTATGCAGACAAGATTACGCAAAAACGGTTTGAGCAAGAATCATGAAATTTGGTATACGGGCATTATTCAAAATTCGTAGTTTTCTATCAACTTTTGAGAAATGTATCTCAATCGGAAGAGGGTCATTACCTACCATGTTTTCATTTTTTTTCCCTCTAAAGTGACCGTAAAAATAAAGATATATGTTTAATAGTTTTTCTCGTGATTAAAAATTGTATAAAACTGCTATATATAGAATTTCAGCTTGTTCGAATCCCTGAAAGTACCGGAATTAATTTTTTAATATTGCAAATCACTCGCCAGCACGTGACGTGGTGCCATCAACAAAGACCCAAACATGCGCTGGTTTAATAAATATTATTTATTAATTTTAATTAATAAATTTATTTTGTGAACATTTTTTGCTTACTTTGACTACTTGTAATTTCAGTTACCAGTCAATAGTAGTTGATTTCCTTGTGATTGGAAGTTCCAATTTTACTTATCAAGCTACTGTTTTGGCTCCAAGAGTTAAACAGTGTTTAATCAACACACATGAAATCCCTTTCCGTCCATTGTCTTGGAAATTATAAAATTCTGCTCAATAAAACGACTAAATAGACAATCCATTCCGTGTATATCTTATTATCAAAATTCACAAAATGCGTGTTTATTGCCTGAAAGACCTCAACCTTTTCTCACCAAAACCAAACTAAAATCTCAATAAAAATCATACGGAATGAATGAATGTAAATTTAAAATAATTCTTATTTTAAATAAACGTTTACTACGCAAGGACAACGCCTATCAAGTCGGTTATATTAGTTAGGTATCCTATGATCAGTAAAACGAGTCCTATCAACCTTTATCTTGATTTTCTTGTTCGGAGGCGCTACTTTTAATCAAGGAGCTTCCCAATTTTGATCCCGGAGGCTCGGTCCCATAGCCCTTAGCTAGAGAAAAATTCCTAGCCAGGACAATATATCTAATTTTATTAAAAATTATTTTTAGTTTCTTTTTGATTTAATGAAAATATGATATTTATTTATATTTAAAAAAAACAAAGTTTTTAAAGTTTATTAGGTGAATTATTATTGTTTGTGTGACTATAACTTAGTCTTAATAAATTTACTTTTATGTGTTTATATCTGACAGAAAGAAGGGATGGAATTGGATGGGAAGTGGGAATAAAGGGAGGAAATCTCCCCCATGGGTCTCCTTGCTAGATTATTACCTCCCCATGTCAGTGTGAGAAAAGAGTACAATATTAGATTTTAAAATAGAAAATGGAATTTAGAAAGTTTCTCGCGCGTCATGGACCACCAAAGTTACAAATTCACCTGTTATTTCCATACCACGTCTATTTTACAACCCTCTCATACTTCTATTGGTGGTGGGGGTAGGGGAAGGAGGAGAAGGAGGTGGATGAAGGGTGGCAAGCATAAAACCCCATCTGGGGTGCATTTCCAATTTCCCGGTGCCTTAGTCAGAAGGTGGAGTGAAATAGATGGAGGGTAAATTTTCTTTTGCTTCTTTCTCTATTCCTTTCTCTTTCTCTCTCTCTCTCTCTCTTTTAAAAAGAGAAAGAAGAAAATAGCCTTCTTGTACATAGACATCATCAGTGAAGGGTGGTGGAGAAGGGTGGAGGGTGAGGTCGTAGGGGGTGGGGGAAGGGGGTGAGGAATGATGTTGTGGGTTGCGACATTGATGACGTTGTTGGTTGGCCCACAGCCAGTCGGATGACATCCAAATATCCAAATCGATTTCGTGAGAAAAATAAAGCCAAGTTAAGCGATGACCAAACTCACTCACTCATCTCTCTTGGAGAATAAAGAAAAAAATGTCAATTGACAAATCTTTCTTTTATTATTATTATTATCATTTCAATTAAATTGAAAATATTCAGCAGATATTCTTTTATCTATAACTAAACATATTGATTTCATTTGTTTCATTTATATATATCCTGTATATATATATATATATATATATAAACAGGATATATACAGGATATATATAAATTGTACAATTGTTGTTCCTTTTGAGATTCAATTTAAATATCATAAAATATTCAATTGAAATTCTTATATATTTATTTTATATATATATATATTATTTTATTAGAAGTAAAAAGAGAGAGAAAAGAGAATGTCTCTTCTCTCTTTAAAATTATACAATTCAATCAATATTCATTGATAGTTGAAAAATCTTACATGTAAACTTACTAGTATATTTATTTATTTATCCCCCCCCCCCTCTCTCTCTCTCTCTCTTTCTTACTATCGAATAAAAATAAAAAAACTTGAATTATTAAATCATAATAATATTAATTACGATAATTATTTTTTTTTTATTAATGATTAATACTTTTTAATTATTTATTATAAATAAAAATAAGTTGACCTGTGGCCAGGTCCGAACCGACCGACGGTTTGAAGTAAATTAATTTCCAGCTACAGAAACAATTTCAAATAATTTTAATATATCTATTAATGTAATAAAAAACAGATATGAATATAACATAAATAATAAATATAAACATTTTTAATTTTATTTTATTTATAATATATATGCAAGACCAGGCTGTGACGTCATATAATTTTAAATCAAGAAAAAACTAATAAATATGATTTTTCTCGAGGATAAAACCAATACAAAGTGCATGATTCGTGGTGATATGTAAAAAATCTCCTCATGTGAAATTTACTGTGAGAATAACCCTTACCTTTCTATCGTCAGGCTGTACACATCTATACGGACGGACAGACGGACAGACATCATGCTAAAAATACTTTTTTCTGTTAAGAAAATGCATGATTCGTGGAGATATGTAAAAATCTCCACATGTGAAATTTGGTGTGAAAACAATACCTCCCTTACTATCGTCGGTCGGTAAAAAACTTTGAGTGAATGGCCCCCCTTCATTTATGTGAGCAAAAAAGAAAACTAGGTATTCATGAACATTTAGAGTATCCGATTAACTTTTAACAGAAAAAAACTTATAAAAAGAATTTCCTGTATCAGATTTCAACACAAATATAATAATATTATATTTGTTACAATACCAATTATTAAAATCATTCTAAGCTGTCCAATAAGATTTTATTAAATTAATGGATATTCGTTAGAGAAAATTGTGATGGCAACCTACGAAAAATAAAGAGAATAACAAAGTTTATGTCATTGTAAAACATTAAAATTATATTATTATTATTATTATTATTATTATTATAAATTTATATATATTAAATTCTTGAAAAAGATATATATTGAATTATTCAAATATTACCAAAAAAAAAAAATAACAAAATTTAATTACCTTTGTTTAATTGAATATATATATATATCAGCGGTCGGGGACCCGGGGTAAATTACCCCAAATGGGGTAAAAATAAAACTTTTGTGAGTAAACATGGATCTTTTGGGAGTAAAAAGTATATATTTTTAATTTGCTAATTTATAAACCTGTTAGTAATTTTACAAATTAAATTTTTAGTTAATATTTTCTTTTCAAAATTGTCATGGGGGGCTATAATAGGAAAGATGCTAAAAAGAGGCGATTTCGTTCACCATGGGGTAATAAAAACTTACACAAAAATATTTTGGGGTAATGATTAAAAAAGTTCCCCTACCGCTGATATATATATTAAATATATATAAATTTACTTTTTGCTTTTATTATTATTTTTTTTTTAAGACAAAATTTAAATGATCATTTGAAAATTAACTACAAATTATCATGCAAATTTTATTTATTTAAAATATATATATTAATATGTATTTTAAATAAATATTTTATTTAAAAAATGACATACAATATATAAACTATTTAGGCATGTATACGTAACTACCGTAAGTTTATAAGTAAGCGAGTCTAATAATTATAATATATTTTATATAATAATTCTATAATATATAGGATTTGTTAGAAAAATGATCAATTTTAAAATTTCCATCTATTCTAAGTCGTAATAATTTATTTTGATATTATACAGTGAAGTTTCAGACATCTGCAAAACCAAATTATTAACATATATTAATTAAATGTTAAATTATTTAAAGAGAGAGAGAGAGAGGTTTCTTGTAACGTATTAACATTTGCTATTCTTTAAGTTATACATTTTAAAGGTATTCTTATTTCTCTGAATCTAATGTAGATAGATTTACCTACATTTAATAGAGATTGGAACCTATAAAATACAAATAAAAAATAGAAAACGCATTTTCACATTATAACTTCCATTGTCATTTATCTACGATTTTGTTCTAACGATTGGTTTAACCATTGATATGATTTTTTTGAAAAATAAAATCCATTTTATCCATTTTTAAAGTTGATAAATAAATTCAGTCTTTTTTATTAGAACATTGAATATTGTATATTTTTTTTTCTTTTAAAATAATTGGTCGTTAAAATTTCTGAGGTATATGTAGAATGTGGAAGGCGCCATTGGGTGTGTGGGTAGCGAACCTGCCTCACATTCACGTGGTCCCGGGTTCAAGTCCCGGGCCTGGCAAGGGAATTTCCCTAGCTGGGGTCTATAGACGGAGTCAACCCAGCTTCCGGGAACAACATTGGGGAAAAGCTACTTGATAGTGCCTCCGATCGAGAAAATCAAGGCAAAGGTTGAGAGGACCCGTTCTAATGTTCATAGGACACCTCATTGATATAACCGACTTGATAGGACGTACAAAGTCAGAGGTTTTTTTTTATGGAGGATTTGGTAAAATTTTTATTTATCAACATTGTTAAAGCTTGGTTAAAGTGGTCGTTTTTTGGGACTCTTTACATTTCTTTTTTTTCTTTATTTAATTGTATAATTAGTTTTTAGTATAAAAATTATGAATAGTTTTATTCTAAAACCATCGTTATCAAGATTAATTTACACAATTTTATAATTCTTATTATATTTGGGAATGCATAAGGATTATAATATATATATATATATATATATATATATTTCTTTTCAATTGGATTTATTGAATAGAAAATAATTTTTTTTTTTTTTTCATTTTACTTTTTAAAATATAGTCGGCCAGGTTTAAAAGGTAGAAAATCGAATCATACGCTTTCTTTTTTCAAAAATGTATGTATAGGTATATTATATACCATACTTACTTTTCTCCACGTTTCTCTTTCTCTCTCTCTCTCTTTCCGGTTGGATTTTCCGTGAATAGAAAGAGACCTAATTTTCTTCTCTTTTTACTTTTATTATCTCTTTATCTGCAAGTCGAAAAATCTCTTTTTTTCCTTTTTCTCCTGCCCCGATACTCACCACACCCTCCCTTCTTCTATCCCTCACCAACAACATCCTCGTCTTCTTTCAATTTTCTTGTGAAGGTGAATAGAAAATGTTACTCACTGGTGGTGTTTGCCACCCTCAACAACTCCTTTTTTTATCATCATACCCTTTTGCTACCATTTTTTTTTTACTTCTAGTTAGGTGGAGAATAAAAAAAAGTGAGCAACCATTTGGTCGTCAGGGAATTCATCATATCTATATCTATATAAATATGAATATATTTATTTATTTATTTTCAGGTGAGAGACCGTTTGCACGCTCATGGGGAACTTCCTCAAGATGAACGAATCCCAGCTGAGGATCTTTACGGGAGGACCTATTGCCGATTTCCTATCACGTGACCGGCGGCAATGATGGAGGCGGCATTGGTTGGTGGAGATGGTGGTGATATGACTTCAGTTGGCCCCGAGGGTGGCGGTAGTGGTGCTGATACTACCCCATCATTGGTACCAGTACTAGCAGCCGCCTCCTCACAACTTTAAATCCAAAAATAAATAAAAACATGAAAAAAGATCAAAGAAAAAAAAACCACAAACCAAACAAAACAAAAAATAAAAAAAAAGTAAAAAATAAACAAAACAAAAAAAAAAAAATATTACAATATAAATAACTAAATAAATAAAATAAAAAAAATAAACTTTCATATCCAAGTTTAATAAAAAAAAAAAAATATTTTTTTAAAAAAAAACATCGACTAAATATTATATAATATACATGCTCAGTGTTTTAAATATTATATATTATTAATGTTATTTTATTTTTTTGTAATATAAATATATACACATAATTACATATATAAAACGTTTCGAAAACAAAATATTCACACATTTCAAAAGATTGGAATTTTTATTAAAAAAAAATATTTTAAACTTCGTATTTTTATTTAATGGATACAAATGGATTCAAAAAAAAAATTACTTGTATATATTTATTATTTTTTCTTAAACTCATTTCCATTGTAATTATATTTCTATATTCGAGTAAATATCAAGGTATACAAATAGTTTTCTCTCTTTGCATTTCCTCTCAACGAAAGACAAAAAAAAAATATTTTAACTATTCTCAAAATATATATTATATCAGTATTATCAATATTAATAATCAGTATTAATATCAGTATAATCAAGGATATTTTAATTAGTAAAGTTACAATGTGAAATCAGGTAAGTAATACATACCTATATATACAATATAATAAATAAATTCTAATGAAAAACTATTACTAATACTAGTATTTTAAAATTTTATATTTTTTCACTGAGAAATGAATAGTTATGTTAAGTAAATCTTTTAAATTAAGTTATTACCATTAAAAATTTAAAATAAGAATGAAATTTTATAAAACAAAACAAAAACAAACAGAATACAAATCATTCTAACACTCTTGAATATTTATTTTATTATTTAAGAAATTTAAAGATTAAAAATGTGAACATACCACATTGTAAAAAAATTGTATATAACAAATGATAACTAATATTATTAAATTAAATAACTAAATAAATATAATAAAGGTAACATACTTTGTAATTGATTAATATTTTATTTTTAAATAAATGATAAAAAGAAAAAAATAGAAAATTTTAATTCTTATTAATTAATAAAAAAAAAGAAATTTGTCTTATGGTGAGAAATTATTTTCGTGTTATTTTCACGTTTAATTGTGAGATTTGGAGCTCGAAGTTTCCGTGCCTAATTTGGAGCCATTTGCAAGTGAGTTTATTTAGGAAAGAATTTTTGGAATTCTGGGCCTTTATCTATGTGACCAAGTGTTGATTGATTGTACTATCGGGTTGTCTCTCGTCAGGAACAGGTGTGTCAGTGCCAATGATTCTTCGGAGCTTCAGAACACAGTAAGTCCAAAATCACTTACCCATCCAACCCAAAATCCCAATATTGACTCTTGGTCACACAGAACAAATCACAAAAAGCCAAAAATTCCCTTCTAAATAACCACTCTTGAAAATGGCGCCAAAATAGGCACCGAAACGTCGAGACCCAAATCTCACAATTATAAAATGTGAAAATAACTCGAAAATAATTTCTCTTAATAAAAAAATCTTTCACGGAAATGTTAACATAACTTATATATACATATATATATTATATTTATAACCCACTAAAATTCTAAAATATTTTTTTTATTATTATTAAATTAAACTTATTAAAATTTGGTTATTATTTGCATGGTTTTTGTGAGGAAAATATATATCGATTATCGATATGAATATAAAATTATATTTACCATTTATAAAAAAATAAAAAATAATAAATAAAAACGAAAATAAATTAATAATATAAACATAACCTCATTTTAATATCTAATTTAAATTTATTTTAATAAAATATAAATTATATAAATAAAAAGAAAGTAAATTGAATATTTTGTTTTCAAAACATATATATTTATAATATTATAGTTCAATCATGTTACTATACTATGTGATATGACCTACCTATAATTTTAAAATTTTTATGAAATATTAATAAAAAAAAATATATAATACTTGTCTCTAATTAATTATAATATGAATATTATAATATTATACTCGTTTATGGTTTGTTTTAATATATGTATATATATATATATATATATATAGTAATATTTTTTGTTTGGATATTTTATGTAGATATATGTTATATTAGTAATGATTGTTAGTGGTGGTGATGGAATAGAGAGAGTAAATCGTCGAGTCGGTTTTTTACACAATTACTTAAATTTAACATTAAGTATTAAACATTAAAATATTATGAAGAAGAAATTGGACATACAAACATGTTTACAATAAAACACAGAGTAATGAAGTACATTTTAATCTCAAAATTCATTATTCAAATTACTTTAAAATTGGGTAAAGACCTTCACTTGTCAGATGATTTATAAAAAATAATCAAAATCCAGAGGGAAAATTTTGTTCTTTAAATTCATATTTTCACAATTATTTTTTATATATAATTATATAAATATACATATGTATAATGTACATATTGGCATGAAAATGAAAACAAATTTTAAATCATATTCAATACATTATCTTTTTTCAATTATTAAATAAATCTTTTGACTTTTTTGCTCCAGCAACCACATTTCTCCACTTGTCTTTATCCTGAGCTATCCATCCATCCAACTCCTACCCTCTCCCAACTCTCTCACGTCCCTTCCTACATTGTCCACCCACCCTGTCCTTGGTCTTCCCAGCGGACGTTTCCCAATCGGTCTCCCCATTTATGTAAATATTTTTCGCCATTCTTTTCTCTCCCATTCTAGCCACATGTCCTGCCTAGCCTTCTCGATTTTATAACCCTATCATGCATTCGTTATGAAGTCTTTGGCATGCGTCACACCCAACCGGCAAGATAATTGTTTTATATATTTAAATTTTGATACTTTTACAATATTTCTAAATATTATATTTCGATTAGATAATGTTTTTAAAATGTTTACTTGTTCTTTTTTTCTTCTTCTTTTTCTTTAATGAAAATAAAACTAACTTACTTTTAGTCTAAATAATAGAAAAAATAAAAAAATAAAAAACAAAACAAAAACATGAAGTATAGGGGTCAAAATAAACGGGGCGGTACAACTTAAAAGTAATTAAGTGAGATAACCTTTGCCACACTTGAACACTCTTTCCCTTTTCCCTTTCTCTTGCCCCATCCATTTTCCTTCCATTTTTTTTTATCCAACCACCCACATCACTTTTCATCTTAAAAACAAATAACACCAACAGCTTTTATACAAGTTTTGTTTTTTCTTCTTTTTTTTTTTTTAAGAAACTTTGATCAATCTGATGTACTTACAACAAGTATATATAGATAATTGTTTTTTAATAATAAAAATTGCTTCTAGATAATTAATTAATTATTAAACATTTCAAAACAATATTTTATTTTTACTTTTCTCTTTCGATTTTTTAAAAAAAAATATTTATTTATAGTTTTTAATGTCTGTAAAAGTATAAATTATATATTTATGAAAAAAAAAAACAAAAACAAATCTATAGAGATATATTGTAGTTTAGTATAGTTAAATTAAAATAAAAATAAAAAAATACAAAAACACAAAATTATTATCTACAAACAGAATAATTCATAAATTAGAGAGAATAAAACATTAAAAAATTAATATTATGCATTAAATGTTGTTGTTGTTGTTGTTGTTTTTTGTTTTTTGTTGTTGGGAATGGTGTTTTTTTTTAGAAAAGGATGGTGGTTGAGTTAGTGGATTATATTTAATATAACAACTTAATAGATAAATCAAAAGAGATACACACACACACACAAACAGAAATCAAATAAATATTTATATAACAAATAAATCAGACAAATGATTTATCTGTTATATAATAGTAAAGAATATTTACATTTACAAATGGTTTATTACAAAATTTTAATTTTCATATATAATTAATAGTTTTAATATTTTATATCATTAAATAAATTAAATAAATTCATAGTCAATTTTTAAATGTAAAATAAATATATATACTTAGCGAATTACTGAAATAACTATGTATTATAATTTTTATTATTAATATGATAATATAATTATTATTTATATATATTCTACGCGTATGAAATTTAATTTTTTTTTTAATAATAAATTAATTTTAATTGATTTATATATATATATATGATAAAAAATTAGATAAATTATACGAGTATAATATTATAAATTAAATATAATATGTATGTTCATATATAATAAATGGCATTAAATATATATATATATATATATATATAAAACAAAATACATAAATATATTAGCATTTATCAAGAAAAAAAATCACTTGTAAAAATAAAAAATAAATTTTTAAAAATATCTATTTATATATATTTACATATATATTATATATATATACCACATCGTTCAATAAGTCCCGAGACTAACAACGAAAACAACATTTTTTTCTTCAAAAATCATTTTTATTTATCAATATAATCTCCTTTTAAAGTGATACAATCTTTCCAACGCCTTTCCAACATTTCTAAACTATGTTTATGGAAGGCTTCAAAATAGGCTTCAGTTTCGGCAATGACCTCCTCATTCGAGCCAAATTTTTTTCCATGGAGCTTTTATTGAGATGAACTGAGAGCCAATAGTCGCTGGGGGCTAAATCTGGCGAATACGGATGAATTTTGGATGGAAAGGGGTCCGGGTTATGTTTTTCAAGCCATTTCTGGGCTTCTACGGTGTTTTTACCCATTAAAAAACAACACACGAATCTCCCTTTTTCCATTTTTAAAACAAATTACAAAGTGACATTACTCTAACCTCGATAACTCTGCTGTTTGTGATCCGATCGACGTGAAATTTTTACACGTTTCATGTAGTGGTTCGCACTCTATGGAAACGTGGTCACTACTACCACCATCTCTGGGTTAGTCTTGGGACTTATTGAACGATGTGTTATATAAATAAGTGACCAATAAGTATTATATACATAGTTTGGTATAAAAAACAACCAAAGTTATGTATGATTATAATTTTATTATTCCATATATATATCATAAATAAATGTTTTTTTTTAAATTTGTATAATAAATAAATTAAAATAATATAATATTTAAATGATAACAACCATATACTTATACATATTTGTAAAATTTAAATAGTTACATTTATAAATAAATAATAATAATAAATAAAATCATCATAAGACATAAAATATACTACTTAATGTATATAACTTGTTTAATTGATATTGATATTGACTTATTGATTATATTAAACTATAAAAATGCTGGACATTTTTAAATTATTATTATTATTATTTATACTACAAAAATATAATTGTTTTATTATTATTATTATTATTTTCTTAAAATATGATAGATATTATATTAAATATATTTGAAAATATGTTATATATACTTTCTCATTCTCTTTTTCTCATATTTCCTACTTAAATATACTTGTATACTAAATATTTCTATTTTTATTGCACTAAAAAATAAAAATAAATTCACTACATAATACATATATATATAATAAATGATTTCCAGGTTATTTTCACTTTATAATTACGATATTTGAGTCGCGACGCTTCGGTGCCCATTTTGGTGCCTTTTTCAAGATTTTAATTAGCAGGGAATTTTTTTTTTTTGAGAAATTGAATATTATATGTGTGGCCAAGGTTTGAATTTGGGGTTGAATGGGTATATGATTTTGGATTTATTGCGTTCCGGAGCCCCGAAGAATCCTTAACACTATCACTGAATCTGACACAATACTGTCGACCTTGGGCTGTCGTCAGAAACAGATGTATGGAAGTATATATATATATATATTATCTGATATATATAATCGTATGAGAAAATAAATAAATACATTTATAAATAAATTTATTCCATCAGCCGTTTAAATGAAATTTCATAATTCTAATAATAATAATAATAATAATAAAGTAAATATGTATACATCAATAAGAACAAGAACAGAACTTTGAGAGCCAGGGTGAAGTCTCTTTTCACACATTCCGAGCCTAATCCCACACCATCTAACAAAAGTAAAGCCTAGTTTACACGGGCTTAGTACTTGCCATTAGTTCAGGGGTGGGCAAATACTTTTAAGCGCGGGCCAAAATGAAATTTTCAAAATGTCTTGCGGGCCGGAAGACCAAATTTCGAAAACACTAATAAAAAAAATTTCTTTTTTGTTTTTTAGAGACATATTGAACGAAAAATCAAAATAAGAGCCAACTTTTTCAACGGGCCGACGGGCGTTCAAAAAGCCCACGCTTAAAAGTATTTGCCCACCCCTCAACTAATGACAAGTACTAAGCCCGTGTAAACTAGGCTTAAGGGATAGGTGAATATTTCCAGCATTTATACTGAAAAAGTGCGCTCAAATCGCATAAATAATAATAATAATAATAATAATAATAATACTAATATATCAAATGAATATCCTAATAACAATTGAGTGAATGTTTATTGGAATATTCATAATTTGAAATTATTTCATTAACTTTAATGTTTTGATTTATAATTGAATAAACCATTTTAAAGATAGCACAACTCTTAACTAATATATTTCATATTTCTGATTTTATACATAGATATATAATAATATTATACATGTACATACCTATATCCTATATTATATGATAATTTTTATTTTTATTTTTTTTTTAATTATAATAAAATGTATATGTAAATTGTATATATAATCTAAATATAATATAATATATTACAATATATATATGAAAATGAAAATATTTATTAATAATAATTTATAATAATATTATAATTTATAATTAATTTTATGAATGTTATTTTGTAGTTTTTATTTAATAAAAAACATTATATATAAATATTATTTATTTATTTAAAATTATCTTCCCAAACCACCTTCTGTATACTTTTCATAATACGAGGGTGGGTTGAAAAGTTTTCGTCCTGACCAAGAAAAACGATGTTTTTAATTTTTTTTTTTTTTTGTTGCTTTATTTTTCAACATTGAAGATAGCTGAGACCTGTACGATGTCAGCTGAACGTGTGCGAAATATTTTGCACAAGCCTTTGAATATGGAAAGCTGTGTGCAAGGTGGTTTGCTAACTGTTTCGAAAAAACATTTATGTGGACAATTTGTCGCTGTAAACGTAATCCAAACGAATTTTTGCGTCGATTCATAACTGTTGATGAGACTTAAATTAATTAAACTAGCTAAATTCGAACATCGTTATGAGAAATGTATCCGTGTTGATGGAGATTATGTTGAAAAATAAAGCAAAAAAATATTTAAAAACATCGTTTTTCTTGGTCAGGCTGGAAACTTTTCACCCCACCTTCGTATTTGAGTTTTTTTTTTTTGATTAGAAATTGATAAAATTTTTAGGGGCTATCTATCTTCGAATAGGAGTATAATAAAAATGAATGTTCTGTAGTGTAATTTCATTATAATGAAATAGAAAAAATAGGAAAAATATTTTTTTTTCTAATATAATAACAAATTTCCTTCTATCTTTCTCTTAAAGATGAAATTATAGGTTTTCTTTAAGGTGGTAAAAATTTATTGCTGACTTTTGAAGTCATCATTAGTCACCATCCATTTTACAACCAAGTCGATTTGCCAAATTCTCTCACTTTTTCACCCCCACCCCACTCCCCCTCTCCATCTCCCCACCATACCACAAAGACACAAACACACACTCTTTCTCTCTCTCTCTCACGCACACATACACCATTTTACCTTTTTCTAATCTTTCTTTTCCTTGTGTTTTTTCACTCGAAATGTAATGTCATTTCATTCTGTCATCCATTTCATTGCTCTGGTCCATGTCCACTACAATCACTCTCACTTTCTCTCACTAACACCTCTCATAAATTTTGGCAAGAGAGTCAAGTCATTATAAATGACACAAATTGTTAAAAGTTTTTCTTTTTTTTTAAAAAAAAAACAAAAAAAAAATCTTCAATTTTTATAAAATGTACGTAGGTGATCATAGAAACATACATTTTAATATTATTAATGAGATAATAACTATTTAACATCTATCTCTCATCTCAAATAGATTTCAGAATAAAAATTATAAGTTTTAAATATTAACATCTTGACTATTAACAACAAGAATTATAATTAAAAAACAAATTGTTATGAGAAAGCAGTGGCGTACCTAAGGGGGGGCGGTGGGTGCGGTCCGCACCGGGCGGCATTTATCTTGGGGCGGCATTTTTTATATTTCGTTATAGTTGTAAAAAGCAACTTATTCATTTCATATTTATTTTTTTTTTCTTTCTTGAATAATAAATGATTATTATGATTATTATAAGTTTACTATTTGATTTATATAAATTATGATCAACTATATGATTTCGAATATTATTCCTCTGTGTATATAAATGCATTTTAGTGTAAATTTTGAATTCTAATTCCAAGAACAGGATAATAATTTTATTTTATTGTATTCATTAAAATTCGTTGAATTCGTAAACGCATCTTTAAGATTTTGTTCAGCAAAATTATCTTCGTTCTACAATGAGTCAATTAAGACTACAAAATCTTGCAATATTGTCAATAGAACAAGAAATTACAAATAATATAAATTTTGAGAGCATTATACACGATTTTTCTAGTATGAAAGCTAGCCCTTTGGGTACATTTGACGGCTCACGCTCGTCATGCGCAAATTTTGGCGTAATAACATTTGACGAGTCTGACTCGTCATTTCAAATAACGCCATCAACAGAGTCCAAACAACACCCTACAAAAAGATGCCGAGTTTGTTATAAAAACAAAATTAGAAGTGAAACTACCTGGCAGTGCAAACAATGCCAAGTACCTCTAAATTTACCAACATGTTTCGAAAAATATCACACTTTGCAAAATTATTAGTAATTTTCTTTTTGATATATTTAGTTGTTAGTTGAAAACTACTTGTTATTATTTTTGTTTGTTTTATTTATCATTATTATTCTGTAATTATTATAAACTTATATCTTATTTAAACTATGTATTAAATTAAAATAAACAATTTGTTACATACAAAATATTGCATTATCATACATCATTCAGATAGCAACAAATTAAATACGTTTCAGATGCATGATACTCTTTAAATAATTCAGTACCCAAAGGGCTAGAAGAGTAAATATTATATAAATATGTTTACGAGTGCATACAAATATGTGTAAAAAAATTTACTCTCTGTGTATTAATTAATATTGATTAAATAACTTAATAATTTATTTATGTGCATTAATTTATAAAAACCACTATTTGATTGACTTATAATAGAAAGGGCGGCAAAAGTTCTAGGTACGCCACTGTTAGTAAAATTAAACTATTTTATTTCTACAATATAGTCTATATTCTATAATATGTATATTTTTTAAATTTTTAATTAAATTGTTGAATACTTAATTTAATTTAATTATGAAATTAACAAAAAATAAGCTGGAGTGTCTCAACCCAACTATCTCGCAAATTTGAATTGGATTAATTAACATATATTATATTTAAATTAAATTTAATTAATTATAAAATATAATATAATAGTTATATTAATAATAAGATAAAAAAAAACATTGAATTTATTATTTCCAATAGGTTGATTGTTCATAAAATAAATAAATATTTAATTTATGTAGTAAGTAGGTATATCTCCATATTTGAAAAATAAATATAAATCATAAATAAATTTAAGATGTGGTTATTGAAACATATAGTCATGTAAGTAATACTCTTAAAATTATTAATGTAGTTTTATTAATTTTATTTCTATTTATAAGATATATATTTAGTATTTATCACAATTTATGAAAAGGAGAAGAACAAAAAGAAATAAGCTGGAGTGTCTCCACTCGACTATCTCGCAATTTGAATTGGATTAAATAACCTAATATATTATATTTAAATTAAATTTAATTAATTATAAATTATCAATTAAAATTAATAAATAATATTTATTAAGCCAGCGCATGTTTGGCTCTTTGTTAATGGCACCACGTCACGTGTTGGCGCGTGAGATTTGCAGTGTTAAAAAATTAATTCTGGAAATTTCAGCGAATCAATCAAGCTGAAATTCTATATATAGCAATTTTATACAATTTTTAATCATGTTAAAAACTATCAAACCTATATCTTTATTTTTACGGTCAGTTTAGAGGAAAAAAAATCAAAACGTTGTACGTAATAATGACCCTCTTCCGGATGAGTTACATTTCTCATTTTGAATAATGCCCGTATACCAAATTTCATGATTCTAGCTCAAACCGTTTTTGCGTAATCTTGTCTACATATATACACACACACACACACACATTAACAGATATTTTTCTCAACCTTAGTGAAAATAAATCAGGGAGCTTCAAAACGTATAAAAACATCAAAATCTCGACATCGAAAATTTTCGTAATCGCAATAATATCTCTGGCGAGATAGTAAATTAAATAAATAAATAAATAAAATTTGAATCTCTAGGGCATTAGGGAACTTGGTAAAAAAATCTTTACTATTTATATATATAAGTAAATACAATATTTGTTTAAGACAAAGCACCCCCCCCCCCCCCGGAAGAGGAGGGTACTGAGGAAGCAACGCTTACCTGGTCACCGCAATTCTGCTGAATATCCACGAGATTACTTTGTTTCATTCAATATTAACTAAAAAAAAATAAAATAAAAAATCAATATACATACAATTAAGATTTGATCAATTATTATCATTCATTCATAACAAATACAAATATCTAATATATAGAAGTATTTAAAATATAAATAATCAAATTATAAATTTATTTTTTATATGAATTACTTACATTTATTTAACACAGCCAGCTATTCTTCATTTTATTTTTTGATATGTTGTTTTATTCACTGTATAAAGCAAACTAAAAATTAAAATATTTTATATCTATTTCTATTATTTATTTTTATCTTATCGAATACTAAGAAATAAATAAAATTCAATCTAAATTATTATAATTGCACGACCCCACAAATTATTTTACCCACCGGAATATAATATAATAATATATATATTTTTATTAGATATTAATATTATATTATCAGCAATATTCTTGGTAAATGGTTAGAAAGAAAGAAATAATAAACACACTTTTATTAATAAATGATTCCGTTTAATAGATAACATTTTTTTTATTTAATTCTAATATTATATTCTTAAATAAATAATTAAAATATATTATTTGTATGTATAAGTAAGTATATTGCAAATAATAATAATAATAATAATAATAATATGAATGACCCAGCAAATATGTACATATATTGATTTACTTAATTTTCTAATTGATTTTAAATTAAAATTATAATAATATTATAAAATTAAATTTTAAAATATCGATCTAATAGATATTTATTATAATATTATAAGTTGGAATAATTTTTAGTTACCTCTCGACTCTTTCTCTTCTTAAGCCCAATTTACACGGGCTTAGAACTTGCCATTAGTTCAGGGGTGGGCAAATACTTTTAAGCGCGGGCCAAAATGAAATTTTCAAAAGCTCTTCCGGGCCGAAAACACTAATAAAAATATCTGGAGTGTCTCCACTCGATTATCTCGCAAATTTGAATTGGATTAAATAACATATATTAATTTAAATTAAATTAAATTATAAATTAAAATTAATAAATAATATTTATTAAACCAGCGCATGTTTGGCTCTTTGTTGATGGCATCACGTCACGTGTTGGCGCGTGAGATTTGCACTGTTAAAAAATTAATTCTGGTACTTTCAGCGATTCAATCAAGCTGAAATTCTATATATAGCAGTTTTATACAATTTTTAATTCTGTGAAAAATTATCAAACATATATCTTTATTTTTACGGTCACTTTAGAGGAAAAAAATCAAAACATGGTAGGTAATGACCTTGAATGAAAGTTGATAGAAAACTATGAATTTAGAATAATGCCCATGTACCAAATTTCATCATTCTAGCTCAAACCGTTTTTGCGTAAACTTGGCTACATACATACACACATACACACAGACATTTTTCTCAACCTTAGTGAAAATGATTTAGGAATCTTCAAAACCTATAAAAACATCAAAATCTCGATATCGAAAATTTTCGTGATCGCAATACTATCTCTGGCGAGTTAGTAAAAATGTATTTTTTTTTTTTTTTTAGAGACATATTGAACGAAAAATCAAAATGACAGCCAACTTTTTCAACGGGGCTGCGGACGTTCAAAAGGCCCTCGCTTAAAAGTTTTTGCCCACCCCTGAACTAATGGCAAGTACTAAGCCCGTGTAAATTGGACTTTATTGTAATAATTGATTCTAGGTCTAGGCTCTAGGCATACATATAATGAAGTGGTTTCCAAACTGGGAGGCGCAAACATTTTTGCCACCCAATTTTCCAATTAAATATAAAAATGAGAATAAGAATTAAAAAAAAAAAAAAAATTTGGAAGAGGCCTATGCCCTTATGGGCCTAGTTAAAAGAAACCTCTAATACAGGGGTTCTTAAACTGTGGGTCGTGACCCCCAGGGGGGTCGCGAAACTACTGAAAGGGGGTCGCAAAGATCTGATACTTTTGAATCATTATAAATAAAATTTTAAAATTATTAAATTATATATATGTGAAATGAATGGGTATGTATTCTTTAATCCTTATTTTATTTACATTGTAACATATTACATTTACATCTACGGTTAATAAATATTTCATTATATGGAGGAGGGGGTCGTTTAAAATTTCCTAAGCTTGAAGGGGGTCGCTATATAAAAAAGTTTAAGAAGCCCTGCTCTAATACATAGGTTCCCAAACTTTTTTGTGTCGTAGACCCATTGCCATGTTTTTCGGTTTTGGGTAGACCCCCTAAATTGATTTTGATTTTAAAAAAAAAAAAATTTACTCTTTTTTTTAGAACCTTAGTGAAAAATCAAAAATGTTTTAAAACAATTTACGTTTTTTTTATTTTTAAAGAGACCTATTGAAAAAAATCAAAAAATGTTTCAAAGCCATGTCGGAAAAAAGATTTACTTTTTTTTTAGAGCCGGGAAAACATGTAGACCCCCATTTTCATTTCATTAAATATTATTATTATTATTATTAAATATGTTTATTGAGTACTTGTAGTGAAATCATTTTAATGTATACATCTATGTAGTTTGTTAATTGGATATATGTAGATATTAATTGATTGATTGATCATAAAAATTAAAACAAACTAATATATATTACATTGAATACTAAATAATTACACCTCATTTTTGTATTGTTGTAAAGTATGTTGGCTATATCGGGCAAAAGTTATTCAGCGGGTAATTGAACACAAAGAAAAAATTTTAAGAAAATCAGAATGAAAATGCAAATATTTTTAGAGATGATAATTTTATTTATAAACTTATCTATTTGGTAGAAATTTTTGAAAAATGGAATGTTTTAAATAAATCAATTCAAAATTCAAAGGCCATAAATTCAAAAAAATTAAGAAGTGAAAAGGTTTATAAAATAAATTGGAGTTATGTTAATTTGGAAGCAAACAAAAATAATTTTATTGAACAATTGGATAGTTTGCTATTTCATTTTTTCCTATTATTTTAATGATTTAGATCAGTGATTCTCAACCACTGTGCCGTGGCACTTTTGTGTGCTGCGAGATTTTCAAAATGTGCCGCCAAATTTTACAAATGTAAAGTTCAAATTTAGAAAAAGTACTTATTTATTTTATATGTATGTAAAAAAAAAGGTAAAATGTTTTTGCGATCAGGCTCTTAAACATTTTCAACTTTTTTTCAATTTTTTCAATATGGTAAATAAGTAAATAACTTTTACATTTATCTTTTTCTTTGTGTGTCGCCAAATTTTTAAACCGTTAAAAGTGTGCCGCGGTAAAAAAAAGGTTGAGAATCACTGATTTAGATTCCACAAAATTTGGGTGAATACAGAATTCATTTGGTTTGGAGTTTGGTTTATCAAGTGGTATTGAAAAAGAAAATTGGATTAAATTATATTGTGAGAGAGATTCTTCATTGAAACAAAAATTCCAGGAAATATCTTTAGTTAGAATTTGGTTAGATATTAATTTGGGACAGAATATATTTTATATTGCTGTCGTTTGCAACATCTTATTTATGCAAAACAGAATTTATAACTTCAAAAAGAAAAAAATAGTCTATTTGTCTCTAAGATAGTAAAGGAAGACGTAGTAATCATATATCAGAAACATTTGAAATTTGAAATAGATTAAAACAAGGAGACATGCTTACGACAATATTATTTTATTTATTATTATTCTTTCGAATATGTGAATAGAAAATTTGGAGAGAAATCAAATAAAATCCAATTAGAATAAAATAGAGTATTAGGTTACAAGGACGATTTAAATATAATACGAAATTCGTAAAATTAAATTAAAGATATCATAGAAAAACTAATAGAAGCAGGAAAAGCGGTAGGAAGAGGAGATTGATTAAAACGCTACCAGTTGGTAGACTAAAGAGACGTAGGCGAGCTTGAAAGGAAAGGACAAACTTTCCAGTTCCATAGAACCATAGAAATCTTTTTTAATCATGTTTTGTTAAACTTTATAAATAAATATAGAAATCTAATGATAACATCATATTTAATGTATAAATAATATATCTTTTTAATACATATTATTATATTTGATAATTTTTGTTAATATAAATTTTACTATATTATATATATATTATCAATTTATTTAGTATTAAATCCTTATAAGTATATCTTTCTTGAGTATAATCTAAAACAGAAATTGTTTTATAAATAATATAAATATATTTTTATTTTAAGATTTTAGAATGGATACTTTTAGTTTAATTTATTGAAAAATTTAGTAAAAATTTTAGTAAACTTTCATTTCCATTTATACATTAATTTTTTTTTTTTTTTTTTTTTTTTTTAAAAATTATTAAAAATAGATATATTAAATAAGAAAGAATTAATTATACCATAATTCATTTATGCATAGGCGCCATTTCGTTGCCATTGCCAAAATTCAGCAAGACGTCGCGTTTGTTCTGAGTCAAGAGGTTGAGCCACTAAAAAAAAATAAAAATAAAAAGAATTAATATAAAAGTAATATTAAAAGAAGCAATGAAAAAAAAAATAAAAAGAGAGAGAAAATCACTTGGACGTTGTAGTCGAAATGTTGGATCTCGTCGTCCTAAACGTGGACCAAACCATAGAAATGCAGATTCGCCATTGCCATTGATTTCAGAATCCGATGCTGAATGGGTTTCTTTAAAAATAAATAAATAATATTTCATTTTTTTTTTTTTTTTTATAAAATTTAAATTTGAATTTTATTTTAAAAGATTATTTTTTTTTTATTTTTTTATTTTAATTTTGTTTTTATTTTTACCTTTATAATAATAATATTACAAGACATAAATTACTTATATTATCTACTAAAAAATAATTGAAATATTTTTTAATTCACTAAAATAATATTGAATTAAGAAAATTATTTTTATTGATATTTTTTAATTTATTAATAAAAAAATATTTTCTAGATAAAGGTATGTATAATGTAAATTATAAAGAATTAAGAAAAAAAATAATTGATGTTACTGCTTGAAAATATTAATTTCTAGAACATAGTGTACCCACAGAGGTCAATTTAACAACAGTAGGAACTCGAAGGAAAAAAAGTTCTTAAAAAGCAAATCACGCATAGCTAACTGCGTATGTCAAATTTTAAATTTTTTTACTATCTCGCCAGAAAATTTTGGATGTCGAGATTTTTATGTTTTTATACGTTTTGAAGGTCCCTGATTTATTTTCACTAAGGTTGAGAAAAATGTCTGTCTGTGTGTGACGGTTTGAGCTAGAATAATGAAATTTGGTATACGGGCATTATTCAAAATTCAGAGTTATCACTGAAGTTTTGAGAAATGTAGTTCAACTGGAAGTGGGTCATTACCTACAACGTTTTGATTTTATTTCCTCTAAAGTGACCGTAAAAATAAAGATATATGTTTGATAGTTTTCACATAAATATTTAAAAATTGTATAAAACTGCTATATATAGAATTTCAGATGGATTGAATCGCTGAAAAGACCAGAATTAATTTTTTAACACATTCCAAATCACGCGCCAACACGTGACGTGGTGCTATCAACAAAGAGCCAAACATGCCCTGGTTGAATAAATATTATTTTTTAATTTTAATTTATAATTGAATCTAAATATAATATATATTAATTAAACCAATTCAAATTTGCGAGATAGTCGAGTGGAGACGCTTATTTATAATTAACTTAATATTATTTTCTTTAAAGAAAATAAAATAATCAACGTA
This sequence comes from Labia minor, assembly GCA_963082975.1. Classification (NCBI taxonomy): domain Eukaryota; kingdom Metazoa; phylum Arthropoda; class Insecta; order Dermaptera; family Spongiphoridae; genus Labia; species Labia minor. Next base: position 80,942,758 of record OY720346.1, on the reverse strand, counting down.
TACTTATAAATATATTTATTCGTGTGAAAAGAAGTAATAAATCTATAACTACTTTACTCATTGTTTCTGATTTATTAAATATTAAAAAGCTATTATTGTATGTAGATACTTTTATTTTAATTACCTAAAAATTACCTTTATGGGGGTCGATGGAGATTTCGAAAAATTTTATGGGGGTCGATAATCAAAAAAAATTGGCGACCTCTGACGTAGTGAAATGACAAAGATAATAAAGAATTGATAAATGTATTATAACTTTTACGTGTTATTACATTTATAAAATTAAAATTTTAAGAATCAGTAAGAGATGGATAAATTAAATTAATCAATTTTTTTTTTCTTTTTTTTAATATTCTTTGAAATTTTTTATTAATAATCATTTAGATAAGTATATATATATATAATTTCATACCTGATAGAAATGCCAGTAGAAATATAAATACAAAAAAAAATTGTAAGAGGATGGTTGTGGCTCGAGAATCGTTCATGATGCTGCAAATGAAATGAACTGATTTGGTTGCTGTTCGTTTCTCGTCTGATAATCTCAAAGATGTCCTCGCTTGAATTTATACCCCCAAAAAGTCATTCATCCCCATTGACCTAAAACAAGATTAACTGACGAAACCTGACGAATAGATAGATAGATAGATAGGTGAGTGGGTGGGCTTTAGTTAAACACTAACACCAGAACAGTTTGGACAAGAAATTCAATCAAATATAAGAAAGAAAAAAAAATCTCTTTAAAGATTGACAGCAATGAAGGTGGTGATGAAATTGTTGTTGTTTAGGTAAGTCAGTTGTTGTGATGAGAAGGAATGGATTTGGATTGAATGTTGACCTTAACTAATGAAAATGAAATGACCAAGATATATATATATATATATATTTACTATACAAACAGTGATACATAAATTTTATAAATATTGATACTTAAAAACAATAAATATTAGAATAAGCTGGAGTGTCTCCACTCGACTATCTCGCAATTTGAATTGGATTAAATAACATAATATATTATATTTAAATTAAATTTAATTAATTATAAATTATAAATTAAAATTAATAAATAATATTTATTAAATCAACGCATGTTTGGCTATTTGTTGATGGCACCACGGCACGTGTTGGCGCGTGATTTGCAGTTGTGTTAAAAAATTAATTCCGATAGTTTCAGCCATTCAATCAAGCTGAAATTCTATATATAGCAGTTTTATACAATTTTTAATCATATGAAAAATTATCAAACATATATCTTTATTTTTACGGTCAGTTTAGATGCAAAAAAAAAAAATAAAAACGTTGTAAGTACTGACCCTCTTCCGGTTGAGCTACATTTCTCAAAAATTGATAGAAAACTACGAATTTTGAATTATGCCCGTATGCCAAATTTCATGATTATAGCTCAAACCGTTTTTGCGTAATCTTGTCTACATACACATACACACACACACACACCGACGGTTTGAATTAAATTAATTTCAAGCAACCGAAACAATTTCAAATAATTTAAATGTATCTATTAATACAATAAAAAACACATATGGATATAACATAAATATTTTTAATTTTATTTTATTTATAATTATAAGGAGGCGCAGGCTGTCACGTCATGAAGGGCTGGGTGACGTCATATAATTTTAAATTAAGAAAAAACTAATGAAGATGATTTTTACCGAGGAAATCAATACCTCCCTTACTAACGTCGGCCGGTAAAAATAATATAAAGTTTTCTTATAATCAATTTTTAAATGTAAATATTACAAAAGTTTTATTTTTTTAATTAAATTAATTTAAATAAAAAAATAATGTTTAGAAGAAATTTAATAATAATAATTAAATAATAATAATTAAAAAATGGAATCATTTGATTTATTTTTGAAATGTATTTTCAATTTTGTAAAATCCAATAAAATATTGCTTACACTCCATGAAGGTCTCGAAGATGGATCCCATAAAGAATCCATTGCAAACGATTGATTCGTACAATATTGATTAAATCCAATGATATTTTAATGAGAGGGAGTAATAAATAATAATAATAAGTAAATAATCGCTTAATGCAAATAATAGATTTGATTTCGAATCATTCCGTTTACAAACATGGCGGCGAATATCATCTTTTCAATGTCACTATTCATTAATTAATATCGAATTATTTGAAAATAAATTTTTATTTATCTCTATGATGATTTCAACAGTAAAGTCATCATCAGAATAGTAGAAAAGCTTTTGATAAGTTATATTAGTTTTAAATTGATTATTATTTAGCATTTCGCATTCAAGAATTTTAATTAAAAAATAATATAATCTGATTTTTGTGAATTGTATTAGATTCATAGCGCTACGGTTGACGTTCCAAATTTGGTCTGAAAAAATTTTCTTCACCGAGAACTTTACCTGAATCTCTATAAAATGATAGTTACATACAAATTTCAAGATCAAATCAAAATTCAAAATACTCGCTGTGAGTAGTAAAATCAAGGAATCATAGAACTACCATTATTAATAAATTCTTCTCAAGTAAAAAATGGTACAGAATATAACCATAAATCGCTACCACAATTAATGGCCCACTATTTAGTTCTACATAAAACAAAAATTAATATTAGGTAAACCTACAATATATACTAGTATATTCAATCATATACATTCATTACAGTTTAATTTTTATTTTAGAAAGCAATAAATATGTAGTAAATCGTATTTTTAAATTTTGACTTTGAATATCTTTTGAAATTATTACAATACCTACATATAATGGTAATTGTTTACAAAACGGGAAGTTTCAGGTGATTTGGAAGAAACTTTGTCAGTGGATTCCTTTTTTAATTCCAAAGAAATTTTCCCTATGCAATATTTCTCGCTCTCTTCTAGTTTACGAGATAAAAATTATTAAAGTTTAACAGATAAACTAATTAGTTATCAATGAGCAGCCATTTAATAATATTTTTTGACTAATTAACTAATTATTCACTTATTCACTAATTTTCGGTTTTTTCGATTTGGTTTGGTTATAGAAAAATTATTTAAATTCATTAATTTTTTAATTTTCATATATCCAAACCGAGAACTAAAAAAAAAATTCTGAAAATTAGTGAAGCCCTCTGCAGGCTAAATAATAAAACATGATAGCTAAATTGAATGTTCATAGGTTATATGCAGATTTTAATAATGTTTTTCTCGTAAACTAGAAGAGATTAGAAGAATATTGCATAAGAAAAGATTCTTTGGAATTAAAAAAGGAATCCCCTGGCAAAGTTTCATCCAAATCCCTGAAGCTTCCCCCTTTGTAAACAATTACCCAAATAATTCATTTTATAAATTTAATATATTATTTACTTTGATACAAAATTGATTTATTATATTTTGAATAGATAATAAAAATATTTTTATATAATTAAGTTAATTTATTATTATTATCATTAAATTGTAAATATATTTACTTTAGTGTAAACATTTACCATATATATACTCTATATCAATTATAATAAATTATTGTGTGTGTGTAGGTTTTATTATATATTTATGAATATAATTAATCTATTCGAGAGTTCTAAACATTGTAAGGATTGTGAATGAACGTGTTTTTTTTTCTGCTCTTACATTTTTATCAATTTTGTTGGTTTTAATTTCTATTAATAACTTGAATTTGATATTGGTTTAAAGCCCAAACTGCGGCTCATATTTTGGAATAATTTTTATGCCCGTTCGAAAATAGGATGGAACACTAATAACTAAAAACTGATTGAAATTTTTCAATTTTTTTTCATTATTTGTAATTTTTCTATTTTTATTTTATTTTTATTTTTTTTTTTAACTTTTAAATAACTGAAAAGATTATCGGATTATTTATATTTCTTACATTTTAATCCACGTCTACTATCTATCCTGAATATATGTGTGTATATATAAACATTTTATTTTGAACGTGTTTATTATTTTTATTTTTGTGTTATTTATAAATATTGTTTAGTTATTATTCGCCCTTACTTGTTCCATGTTTCGCGGAACAATGGGAGATTACCCTGACTATTTGTGTACTGTGTGTAAAAAAGGTATAATAAAGAAGATTACCCAGTGTACCGCTTGTGATAAACAATTCTTCCACCCTAGTTGTGCCCCTAAACATAAAGTGTTCAGAAAAGATACCAATCAGTATGTGGTGTGCGAGGGTCCGTTCAAAGACATCCCGTCAGAAACAAGAACTGATCAAATAATAAGTGGAACAAATCGCGAAAGAAGAAGTTCTACCGGCTCAGTAATTGTCGCCACTTGCCCATCAAGCGATAAGTATAATGATATAATTGATATTGTTAAGTCAATAAAAGATTCTCAAGTATGTAAAGAGGAAATAAGGAAAATAGTAAAGGAAATTATACATTATGAGTTTTCCAGTTTGAAATCTGAAATGAGGGAATTAATAGAACTCATGAGACTACAATATGAAAAGACACAGGAAAAAAGTGGTAAAACTTATAGTGATGCTCTTAGAGGTGAAAAGCAGAAACAAAACGTTCTAAAAGTCAAACCAAAGGAAAATAGAGAAAATGCGGATACAAAGAAAGAAATAAAAGAGAGGATTGATATAAGTAATTTGCCAATTGGAATTTCCCAAATGAGAAGAGGAAGAAACGGTAAAATATTTATGGAATATGAAGAAGGTTCCGATAACCAAGAAAGAGATACTCATGTCCCAATTAAAGAGTTAATACAAGAGAAAATGGGCGATAAATTCGAAATTGAAGAGTTGAACAGACGGAAACAAAAGATTAAAATAATTAACGTGGAGGATGAAATGATGATTAGAGAAGATAAAACAATTATAGATGCAATTAAAACGCAAAATAATATTGAGGTTGAGGACATAAGAATTGTTAAAAAATTTTCAAGACCCTCAGAAGGGGGAAAACGAATGAGTGGTACCATAATTCTGGAAATGGATGGAAAAACTCACACCCAAATACTACGGAAAGAGAAGATAAACTTGGGATGGGGAAGATGCCGAGCTTTTGATCATGCGAACATTAAGAGGTGCTTTAATTGCTGGGGGTTTTCTCATAATGCTGCGGATTGCAAAAAGAAACTATCATGCCATAAATGCGGTGAAGAACATAAATCGACCACCTGCCAAGCGACAACAACTAAATGCGTAAACTGTGTTGAGGCTAATACGAGATTCGGCTTAGGACTGAAAACGGATCATGGTGCACTAGACAGAGAATGTCCCACGCTTGTTAAAAGGCTGATGAGAATGCAATAGCAATTAGAGGCAGAACATTTTAACAAATCAAACATGGAAATTTTGTGCTGGAACAGTCAAGGGTATTCTAATTTTAAACAAAGTGTTTATAGTGATTTTAAATATTTTAATAGTTTAGACTTAATTTGTATCTATGAGACTTGGCTTACGCAGTCACCCTCCTTGGATGATCTCCCATTGAACAATTATAACTTGTTTTTTAACAGTGCGGTCAAGGAAAAATCAAGAGGTAGGGCAAGTGGGGGTATAATAACTTATGTCAAAAATAGTTACGCGGTGGAAATTCTGGAGCAATCCAATTTGTTTATGTTTTTGAAAATTATTGGCAATAAATTTGATTTCGTTATAGGAATTGTATATTTCTCACCTAATCAGGAAATTGATTACTGTTTGGAAGCTTTGGGGGAGATTCTACCGTTCGTCTCACTTCATTCTGAGAATCTTATGATTATGGGTGATTTTAATGCCCGTATAGGTGATTTGAATCGGATTGATGGCGATGTCTGTTGCCAGTCGTTTATTCGGCCCGATAGACCAAGTAATAACCACCAGAGGTAGACGCTTGATTGAATTCATGGAGGAACATGGCTTATTGGTACTCAACGGTCGAACGATTTCTGATTGTCCAGCTCAGATTACTTATGTGGGAAACCTGGGTAGGTCTGTCATTGATCAATGCTGGATCGGATATGGAATGATTGACAGTATTTGTGATTTGAGGTCCTGTGTGTTGGGTACTCTCTCTGATCATATTCCAGTCAGTATCTCTCTGCGGCTTGGCGATGGCGAGCTAGGGAGTGTCCCGGGGTCTCCGGTGCCAATCACGGAATGTGTAAGGAAGAAGATTGTTTGGAACAATGGGTTGAGAAAGAACTATAACTCTGGTCTAGCGGAACGACTTGTCACAGGTGTTGATCGAAACATTGATCGGATGAGCGACCTTCTTTTAAACTCTATAATGGAGACTGCTGGGGATTTGCGGATGATCAGATCAGTATCAGGCTCGGGGTTAATTAAGAAAAGTAATGACAGGCCTTGGTTTGGTAGGGAGTGCAGACGGGCAAAGGAAACAATTAAAGCCTCTCTTCAGAAATGCAAAAAAAATAATTTTGACGAACAAAGTAGACTTGACTATTTAACTAAAAAGAAAAAATACAAAAGACTATTAAAGGAACAAAAGGAAATTTATAACAACGAACTAACAGACAGACTTTGCAATTCAAAAAATCCTCATGAATTCTGGAGGGCGGTGAAATCTGGAAGGGGACGAAGCAGGTCATGTAATCCTATCGAACTTGATGTCTGGGAGAATTATTTCACCTCTCTTGCCCGGACCCCCACTTTCTCTGAACGGTGCTTGACGCCAAGAACGGAATGCATGACCTTGGATAAAAATATAGAACTATTCGAAATAGAATCGGCCCTTAAAAATGCTAATAATAATAAGGCACCAGGGCCGGATCAAATACCATATGAGTTCTATAAAAACATGAATGAACATGGTAAGAATTATCTATTGGAGTTTTTCAACATCATATTTAGAGCGGAGAGATTTCCTAAATCTTGGTCGGACATTAAAATGTTTCTACTTTTCAAAAAGGGAGACCCCCATAAGCCTGAAAATTACAGGGGAATATCTCTAATCAATAATATTACAAAGATATTTACACAGGTCATGTCATCTAGATTAAATGTCTGGGCTGAGGAAGGAGGTAGGTTGCCTGAGTGTCAGTCGGGTTTCAGAAAAGGTCGCGGATGCTCTGACAATTTGTTTATTCTCAGCTCCATCATAGGCATTAAACTCAGAATGGGGAGAGGTAAATTGATATGCGCGTTCATAGATTTTAAGAGCGCCTTTGATGGAGTTGACCACTGCTTGCTTTGGAGGAAGCTGTTTTGCCTGGGTGTGTCTAGTAAGATTATAAGTCTGATCAAATCGTTTTACGAGAACGCGAACATGTTCATTAACATGAACGGGAAAAACTCCAAGAGTATTAAAATAAATAGCGGGGTTCTCCAGGGAGACACGCTCAGTCCCTTGCTATTTGCATTATTTGTAGGGGATTTTGACCAGTTTCTCAAAGATAGGGGAATTATGGGGGTTAGCATAGACGGCTACACAGAGGTAAATTCTATATTTTACGCAGACGATCTTGTCTTATTTGCAAATACCCCTAGGGAGTTACAACACAGTTTAAATGCTCTTGAGGAATACTGTCAGTGTAACAGGTTGGAGGTGAATATTGCAAAGTCTAAGGTAATGATCTTCCGTAGGGCGGGAAGGGTGCCCAGGGATTTCACATTTTACTACAATGGAGAAAAGATGGAGATCGTGAATAAATATAATTATCTCGGAATTAATATCTATTCTTCGGGACTTTACATTAGAACGGCTGGGGATATGGTTAATAAATCTAGAGGCGCTCTGGGAATAATCAGATCCACTTTACGAAAAATGAAATCACATTCATTTTCAACACTAATTCAGTTGTACCAGTCATGTGTGCTTGGCGTTATGCTATATGGTTCCGAATTATGGGCATTGCGTTATCCGGACATCATAGAAAAGGGACAGACACACTTCTTCAAATCGATCTTTATTTTGGAAAAATCCACTCCGGGTTATGTCATTCGAGCGGAATTCGGCAGGCCGAAACTAATAGCTTTTGTCGTGAAGCGTGCTATCTCATGGTTATGCAGAGTGCTTAAGATGTCCTCAGAAAGACTACCCAAAATCTGTTACAATAGATTACTTCATCTGAGTAATTTAGATGGGGCCAACGGAAATTACAACTGGGTAACGCAATTAAAATCCTTTTTTAGATCTTGCGACATGACAGCCTTATGGAACTCCCAAGACGCAGACATTATTAAGTCAAATTGTGAACAAATAGTTGATAGATTAATGGATTTAGGATTTTCGGAAGACCTGAGGGAAATCGAGTCATCCTCATACACGCCTTTGTACCGCAGACTGGATATGGTGAGAAACCATTTTATGTGGCCCAGATTCAGATTGTTTAGTTCGAGAGTGGTCGTTCAGATGAGGGTGGCTAGCACAAGGACAATCCAGCTGTACGTGGGAAAAAATGGATATAAGATAGATCCAAATGAAAACTGTAGCATTTGTAACTTATTAAAAAAGGAAAACCTTTTCCACATACTGGTTGAGTGCCCTATCTACAGCCCGACCAGGAGGGAATATTTGAATAGATATTTAAATACATGTGAGGCAGTGAACGAGGATAATTTCATGGAAATACTATTGAATGTGGGGAACGAGAGACAGATGAGTGATATTTATAACTACACAATAACAATCCTGAGAATAAGAAGTTTTATAATTAATGAGTGAGACGGAAGGTGGAATCTCTTGCAATTTATATGGGAACATGTACTATTACTGTTTATTTTCTTGTTTTTGGCGTTTTTATGTTTTTTATGTTTTTTTTTTTTTTTAATATTTATGTGTTTGATTTTTGTGTAATTTTGTAAAACTGTGCGAAATTATGAAATTGTATAATTTTGTATGCCGGATTGGGCAAAGACAAATAAATACTTATTATTATTATTATTTATTATTATTATAATTAATCTATTCATAATAATAAATTTAAATTATCATTTATCTTTTTTTTTAAAAAAAAATAATAAATAAATAAATAAATAGTTTTTGTTCCGTTGTGTCTTCAATTAATGTACGCATACTATCGATATATTCATCAATCTCAAAGAGATAATGGGACTTAATCTGAAATTGTGATGTAAGTATAAATCCATGTATATATATATATATAAATATATTTGTTTGTGTGTATGTGTGTGGGTGTGTGTAAAGTGGTGGAGTTTAATAAAAATATTATCAGTTTACCGAACAACTATTTGCCAATAACAGATTCCAGAAGTGATTTGCTCACCAAATAGTTGCTGAATTGGTGCTAATGAATTCGTTTCTCGAGACCTTCAGTTGAATAAACAGGAAAGTGGGTTTAGGCAGCATTGGAGGGTAGTTTGGATATATGGTACTAAGAGAGAGAGAGAGAGAGAGAAGGTGTGTGTGTGGTGGTAGGGTATGATAGAGGGGGGTGGGAGTGGATGTTTAGATATCGGAAAAGGGTGTGAAACGACCAACCAAAAGCTTTACTTTATTGCCAATGAAAGAGAAGAGAATAGAACACAATCAAAATCGAAATCTAAATTCCAATCATTTGGATACCAATCGGTCCTTTAATACTAATACTTGACTTAATTGCAATCTCTTTCTCTCTTCCTCTCTTCCTCTCTATCTCTCTATCTATCGTTCTATATCATTTAAAATAAATATATTTAACAAATATATAATTAACAATTCTTTATTAAATTTTAAAAATTACAAAATTATATTTATATATATATATATATATATATATAAAACAAAAACTTTTAGGTAGATAAGACTTAACTATAATAATAATATAATAAATTTATTTATCAAGAACTAGAGTTCAAGCACCAAATAATGGACAGAGAGTAAAAACACCACCCTACTAAAAATACAACCCTCCGCCAGTTGCTGAAAAGAAAAATATTATCCTCTACTGGGATAAACCAATCGTTACAGACCATACAATTGATTATAATCACCCAGATATACTTTTAATTAATCAAAATGACAAAACAGCCACATTAGTTGAAATAGCAGTTCCTCTAATACATAACATAAAAAAAAACTGAAGGCGAAAAACAAGCTAAGTATGAGAAACTTGCTTTCCAACTAAAAAAAATCTGGAAACTCGATAAAGTTTTTATCAGAGACCATCTATATATCAATAAGACTAGTAAACTCTATTGTCTTTGCTGAAACAAAGTTTTTGGCGCCACCATGCTAGTGCAGTCAGTAACTAATTGAAAAAAAATCGGGCTCGTGTGTGTGTTTTTGCACGCAGAGTTATCGGTTATGCGCCTAATCAAATTATTCTGAGATCTTTTGGTGTCATTATTTTTGGATACCTTTCCCAATCAACCTTTATAATTTCCAATCCGTGTGAAAGAGTTAATTTTGTTTTTTTTTTAAATTACTTCACTAGTGGCCCAGGTAAACACTATTTTATTTTTTGGCTTATAATCAGATCAACCTCAAATTCAACTGATTGCGAGACCCTTAACAACAACAGTTTCAAGGTAATAAAGAACAAACAGCCCCTAACATTTAGGCAACCAGTAACAATTGCTTCCAAATTTAAATTAATAATATTTATTTAATATTATTAATCCTCTTTATCCTTTGGAAATGATAATAACTACAACAATAACTATAAAAGTATCTAAAAATACAATTAGCATTTAGTTATTTTATTTATTATCAAAATCCCCTCTTTTTAGCATATTTCCTATTATAGTCCCCCCCCCCCATGATAATTTTGAAAAGAAAACAATAACTAAAAATTTAATTTGTAAAAATACTAACAGGTTTATAAAATAGCAAATTAAAAATGTATAATTTTTACTCACAAAAGTTTCATTTTTACCCCATTTGGGGTAATTTACCCCGGTTCCCCGACCGCTAGTTAAATTATTTATTTTATTTTCTGAAAATGATTTCCTACACATAAATAATAAATTTTAAAATTATAAATTCATATTAAATTTGAAGAAGTAAAGCAACACCGGCAAGTGTCCATTTGGCTGGTTTCTCTCTTGTTTTCAAATTAAATGTCCAAACATAAGTGGGTCCACGCGTTCTTGTTTTATAAACGGGACATTCATACATATTACGTAAATCTTGCTTATCTTGAGTGATTGCCTAAAAAACAAATTATACAAATATTTTACTATAATTATATATATATATATAATTTAGGTTGTTATTTATTCTAAGTAAAATAAATAAATAAAAAAAAACATCTGACTTTGTACGTCCTACGCAAGGACAACGCCTATCAAGCCGGTTATATCAATGAGGTGTCGTATGATCAGTAGAACGGGTCCTCTCAACCTTTACCTTGATTTTCTTGATCGGAGACGCTATCAAGTAGCTTTTCCCCAATGTTGTTCCTGGAGGCAGGGTTGACTCCGTCCCATAGATCCCAGCCAGGGAAATTCCCTTGCCAGGCCCGGTACTTGAACCCGGTATTATGTGAATGTGAGGCAGGTTCGCTACCCACACACCCAATGCCGCCTTCAAGTAAAATAAATAAAAATAAATAAAATAAATAAATAAATTAATTAATTCAACTTGACCAATGTTTCTGAATTGAATTTCCTGTTGAACACTACGTTTTTTTTTGACGACTCTATCACTTCTCTAAATATAATTTCTCACATCCTCTCTCTTTCTCTCTCTCCCTCTCAATATATATATATATATATAGTTGCATTGTAAGCATATGTGATTTATAGTGGTGTGTTAAAGAGAGTGTAGAGTGTATAGAATGGGTTGTGAGGGTTGAGAAAGAAGGTAGGAGAGAGAGAGAGAGAGAGTGAAGAGAGGGGTGAGTATGAGGTGCTAGATACACAGGGACACAGAAACGGAGATGTAATTTCATCGTCTCTAGCGCGCACACAAAGCGTATCCGAGTGAATAATTCGACGCAAACATAGAGAGTAGAGAGTGGGAGAGAAAGCCAAAGGGGCTTAAGCACAATTGAACAAAGCACAGTAAACAAAAACAATGTAATCTTTTTGTTATGTATTCATCATGATTTAAACTTGATTTTTGTTTTCACTTTCACCTAAAAATAAAAAAAAATAAACAAATATATTTTTAATATATATTACGTAGTAGTATATACTATTATAATAGATATCTTAAAAAGAGAGAGAGACAGAGAGATTGAAAATAATTATTAAATTAAAACAAAATAAAAACTTGAATAACTTGAATAAAATATTAAAATTGTAATATATATAGTAAATATATACACATTAGAATCATTTTAAATTTTAATAAAAGATCAACTTAAAGCAGTGATTCTCAACCTTTTTTTTACCGCGGCACACTTTTAACGGTTTAAAAATTTGGTGGCATACAAAGAAAAAGATAAGTTTACCTTATTGAAAAAAGTGGTCCCAAAAACGGTTTTTCATATTGAGAAAATTTAGAAAGTCGGAAATGTTTAAGGGCCTAGTCCCAAAAACGTTTTACCTTTTTTTGTTAGAACCAAATTGAAAAAAATGTAGAAAAAATGTCGGAAATGTTTAAGAGCCTCATAATCTCGCGGCACAGTGGTTGAGAATCACTCACTTAAAGTCAAGAGTTTAACGCAGCGTTTTGGGGCGCCCCCCCCCCCCTGGGGGTTCGAGACTGTTGCAAAGGGGGCGCGAAGGATTAGAACCAATCACAAGTGCCCGCGAAGGCAATTCAAATGCCCGCAAAATTTTGAAAATTTTCGATTTTTTTTTTCAATATTTTTCAATTTGGTACTAAAAAAAAGGTCAGATAATTTTGCGATGCTCTGAAACATTATTACCAAATATTATTTCAGAAATGTGCCCGACTATTGAAAAAGGAAATTAGATTATTACAAAAATTAAGGGGGGTGCAAGAATTTTTTTTAACAAAAGGGAGGCGCCGGTACAGAAAGGTTGGAAATCACTGGTTTAACGTTTAAAGTAAAAAAAAAAAATTGAAATTTTAGATTTCAAGAAATCTAACAAATTTATTTCTGATAATAACAAAAAATAATTTTTCAATAATAATTTTTTTAATTTATTTTTTTTTTTAAATGAACTCAATAAGAATTATTATTATGATTATTATTTATGGTGGTTTTGGTTGGGATTCAAGTTGAAAATCAATTGGAATAAATAAATGATCGGGTAGATAGAGAGATCATTAAAGTTTGCAATGATCGGCGAATAAGAAAAGATAAAATTGTATGATTTTGGTTGAATTTGGTTAAAAGGTCAGTTCGTTTTCTAACCTCAATCATACACTCAAACCAATTTTGACAAGAGGGACAGACAGAAAGACCACACCAACCAAACCACGTCGTTGTCGATAAAGAAAGAAATTCTTGAAATTTTCCAATTCATCTCTCTCTCTCAAACACAGACACATACACACACACACACACATTTTCCATTGTATATTGGAATTTTTAGATATTCAATTATTAATCTATATATATATATATGTAGAGAGAGAGAGAGAGATTACTATATAAGAATGAAAATATTAAATTCTAAATTCGTAGTCAGGAAAATTGTGAAACGTTTCTAAACCAACTGATAGGTCTTCCAGAGATATTATTATTCCCGAAATTAATATTTGAATTATACTACACGCACACACACTCTTGTCATTTTTTATCCACGAAATCAACAAAAAATGAAAAAAAAAAAAATTCTAAGCTATCTCTTTTCCTCTCTCTTTCTCTCTCTCTCTCTCTCTATATATATATATATATATTATGTACAATAAAATGACATGTCCAATTATATTTTTTAGACAGATACATTTTTAACGATTGTATACATTTTATATATATATATATATATATATATATATATATATATATATATAGAATAAAGCATGACAAATAAAATAAATCAGTATAAATTCATGATTAAAAATATATTTATTTATTTATTTTTTATAATGGCGCCATTGGGTGTGTGGGTAGCGAACCTGCCTCACATTCACATGGTCCGGGTTCAAGTCCCGGGCCTGGCAAGGGAATTTCCCTAGCTGGGGTCTATGGGACAGAGTCAACCCAGCCTCCGGGAACAACATTGGGGAAAAGCTACTTGATAGCGCCTCCGATCAAGAAAATCAAGGAAATGATTGAGAGGACCCTTTCTACTGAACATAGGACACCTCATTGATAGAACCGGCTTGATAGGCGTTGTCCTTGCGTAGGACGTACAAAGTTAGAGGTTTTTCTTTTATTTATTACTTTCTCGCCAGAGATAGTATTGCGATCCCGAAAATTTTCGATGTTGATATTTTGATGTTTTTATACATTTTGAAGGTTCCTGAATCATTTTCACTAAGGCTGAGAAAAATGTCTGTGTATGTATGTATGTATGTAACCAAGATTACGCAAAAACGTTTTGAGCTAGAATGATGAAATTTGGTACATGGGGATTATTCAAAATTCATAGTTTTCTATCAATTTTTGAGAAATGTAGCTCAACCGGAAGAGGATCATTACCTACAAAGTTTTGATTTTTTTCCTTTAAAGTGACCGTAAAAATAAAGATATATGTTTGATAATTTTTCACATGATTAATAATTGTATAAAACTGTTATATCTAGAATTTCAGCTTGATTAAATCGCTGAAAGTACCGGAATTAATTTTTTAACACTGCAAATCACGCGTCAACACGTGACGTGATTCCATCAACAAAGAACTAAACATGCGCTGGTTTAATAAATATTATTTATTAATTTTAATTTACAATTAATTAAATTTAATTTAAATAATATATATTAATTAATCCAATTCAAATTTACGAGATAGTCTAGAGGAGACACTCCATCTTATTTTTATTTATATTCTCGTTCTTACATTCGTCAATATGAATAATAGCAACGTTACCTTAAAGTAATTTAAAGTAATTTTGAATATACTCGTATATATGTTGTACATACATCCATAATTATATACAAATCTAGCGAAACAAAAATGGATATACTTATAATACAAATTAGGAAACAGTTTCAAGTTTAATTAAATGTATCTATCTATCTATAGTTCTGTGAAACTTACTATGTGGATCGTTCATTTCTTTTTAAATAAAATAATATGTAAAATTTGTAATAATCCAGTTTTGAATATTTTTTTTTTTTTTTTTTTTTTTATAAATTACTATTGATATTATTATTACAAGTACATACCCATGTATGTGTATATAGTACTTAAATAGATCCTATTAACCATGGTTTCATGGAAGATAACTTTGGTTAAATATGATTAAATTAAAAAATGCACCCCCCCCTCCCACCCCGACCCATAAACGGGCATACTTTCCTGCAGGAAAGATGATTCGGTAGAGAAAGAACGCATGGCATTTCACTATCCTTTCAGTTCTCATTTTGTACTTCAGGAAAGAGTGTCATTTTACTGCTTTTTACTCAAAGTGCTTTAAATTTATATTTGGTTTCTATTTTTTTTTTTCATTTTTTTCTTTTTCTATTTTTATTATTTAATTTTCTTATTATTTCTTCTTATTTAATATTTTATTATTTTTATTAATTAATACTGGGATTCTCAAGCTATGTGCCGCGACACTTTTGAGTGCCGCGAGATTTTCGAAAATGTGCCGCCAAATTATTAGAAATGTAAAGAGGCTCTTAAACATTTCCGACTTTTTTTGCTAACTTTTACACTTATCTTTTTCTTTGAGTGCCGCCAAATTTTTAAACCGTTAAAAGTGTGCCGCGGTAAAAAAAAAGGTTGAGAATTACTGAATTATAATTTTATAGAAAGATTTTCTATGTAGTCACGCTGAGAGATATTTAAAGGTGATCACAATGTTTGTTTTTTTATGATTAAGATACGACTAAAATTGTCATTTTTAAATTAATAATTAATATAAAAATTGCATTATTATAAATTCCCATATTGAATATCTTTTTACATGTATATTCATAAATATAAATTTGTTCCCTTTATAAGTTTCTGATTCATTGAGCAGTTAGTCGTTCAATAAAATATTTCTCTCTCTCAGTCTTTCAATAAATATATATTTGCAAGGTGAACTGTAATTAATGAATTGGATCATTTGAAAATAGAGAATTATAAAGAGATGTTCTAACACTATAAACTCAAAACTATAATCATGAGAATATTGAGAAGAATATTCATATACCTATTGCAACTATTACACTGTAATTGTTTATTAGGGGTATTATATTTATAGATTTTATCAATATAATAAATATTCGTATATATTGAAATAAGCTGGAGTGACTCCACTCGACTATCTCGCAAATTTGAATTGGATTAAATAACCTAATATATTATATTTAAATTAAATTTAATTAATTATAAATTATAAATTAAAATTAATAAATAATATTTATTAAACCAGCGCATGTTTGGCTCTTTGTTGATTGCACCACGTCACGTGCAGGCGCGAGATTTGCAGTCGTGTTAAAAAATTAATTCCAGTACTTTCACAATTCAATCAAGCTGAAATTCTATATATAGCAGTATTATAGAATTTGTAATCATGTGAAAAATTATCAAACAGATATCTTTATTTTATGGTCAGTTCAGAGGAAAAAAAATGAAAACGTGGTAGGTAATGACCCTCTTCCGGTTGAGCTACATTTCTCAAAACGTCAGTGATAACTCTGAATTTTGAATAATGCCCGTATACCAAATTTCATTATTCTAGCTCAAACCGTTTTTGCTTAATTTTGTCTACATAACACACACACACACACACAGAGAGAGACAGACCTTAGTGAAAATGATTTAAGAACCTTCAAAACGTATAAAAACATAAAAATCTCAACGAAAATTTTCGTGATCGCAATACTATCTCTGACGAGATAGTAAAAATCTAGAAATTAATTGTTATAGTTGGTTTAAAAAACACAGCTGTACATGAATAAAATAAATTATTTATATTGATATTGATTTTAGCAATTTCTAAAATTATTAAAATTGCTAATTATATTATTTTAATTAATTTAATCAAATATCAATAAAAAATAAATAAGTTATTTTAAAGAGGTTATTTATTTTAATTTATTTATAATATTTATTTAATATATTTTATTAGTATATATATATATAATAATTTAATTTAATTTTACATAACATATTAATGATTAATGATGATGATTTAATATTTATCTTTATTGCATGTTTAGATTCAAACAAATAATCATAAGTAGCAATATCTGGAGAATATGGAGTTGAACAACTAAAAAGTGGTATTAATGAGTATAATAAAATGTTCAATAATAATAATTAAATAAATCATCCTTTTTTTCATTTAATTACATATAATTAATTAAATTTCAAACTCACTTACCCTTATATTAATAACAGGCATTGGTGGAAAGAGATCCTTAAGACGTGACTCTTGAATATATCCAGCTGGTGCATCCCAACGGGCACCCTCCATAAATAGGCCATGAACATATGCCCCTTCACGAGGTGCTGACCTTAATTAAATATAAAATTATAAAAAAAAAGTTTTCATTCTACTATTTAATCTATATAAATTAAAAACTCTCTCTTTTACTTTCACTTACACACAAACAAACACAAACACACACACACACATTCATACATACATTATATATAATAAATGTATGAATCTAATCAAAGTTTTGTTCTTGATTCATTAAAAACTAAAAGTATTTCCTCTGAGAATTTTATTATTAATTATAGTATTTATTTATTTATTAATATAAATTCTCTACTTTATATATACACCAGTAGTATATGTAGTGGGATATACTCCTATAGCACAGTTTAGTTTTTTTTTTTTTTTAAAACTTCTTTAAAAAAAAAACGTAATATAATTTATAATTGCACCATAATTTGATTCTAGATGCTTTTAATATTTAAAATTTTCATTAAAAATAAAAAAAAAACTTATCCTGTATCCTTTCTCACTCTTCATCTCAGTCCACAACAACTTTAAAACCATATTTAATTTTATTTTTTTTTAATAAAAATTTTTCAAACATCATTTAAATCTAATTAGAAGAATAAGTATAATTTTTTGAAATTCTATTTTAACATTACACTATTTCACTATTAAACGTGAAAATAACCCGGAAATTATTTCTTATAATAATAATATAGTATCTGGTTCACCGAGCCACCGCTCGGTCATTAAAAAATTCATTATTATCGGGTTTGGCTGGCAATACTAATACCTGCTTCATCGAGTCGCCACTCAAATAATTTAAATTTAAAAGAACATAAATTAAAAAAAAATAGTTAAAAAGCCCTTAAACGTATCTATTACATTGAAAAACAAAAGTTTGGCCTGTGGATATAACATAATATATATATATATATATTTCGTAATTTGATTCCAAAATATTAAAATAAATATTTTTAATGTTATTTTATTGATATTTATAATATTTTGTATTTAAGGAAGCGCTGTCTGACGTAATTGTTGACGTCATTTAAATTTACTATTTTAAATTAAGAAAAAACTAACAAAGATTATTTTTCGCGAGACTGAAACCAATACAGATCGATTTTTCTTTATAAAAATTATCTATGGTGTGAATTTCAAAAAAAATCCTTCGAGCAAAATTACAAATATATATACGAGGGTGGGGTGAAAAGTTTCCGGCCAGACCAAGAAAAACGAGGTTTTTAAATTTTTTTTTTTTTTGTTTGTTTTATTTTTCAACATTTACGATAGCTGAGACCTGTACGATGTCACTGAACGTGTGCGAAATATTTTGCACAACCATTTGAACATGGAAAGCTGTGTGCAACATGGGTGCTGCGTTTGCTAACCTTAGACCAAAATCTGCTTCGAAAAACCATTTCTACTGACAATTTGGCGCTGTAGGCGTAATCCAAACGGATTTTTGCGTCGATTCATAACTGTTAATGAGACTTAAATTTAATTAATTAATTTAATTACTTAGAACACCGTTGTATGTATCAGTGTGATGAAGATTATGTTGAAAAATATAGCAAAAAAAAATTTAAAAACATCGTTTTTCTTGGTCAGGCCGGAAACTTTTCACCCCACCCTCGTAGAATATACAATTTTTGCTAGTATAATAAGATAAGATATACAATTTTTGTTAGTGTATTATAATTAAATTTGACTAGAATACATATTCATGAAAAAAAAAAAAAAAAAAAAAAAAAAAAAAATAAAATTATTAATTCTCTTTATCATAGGATACGTTTCGATTAAATTTAATTAATAAAATGTCTTTTGTTTAGATATAAACAAAAGATTAAATAGGATTGGTGGGTGGGTGGGTGGTTAAAAGAAAAGACAACAAAGTGTAAGGAAAATTGGTGGGTGGAAGGGGAGGAGAGCGTGTGAAGGAAGAAAGTCAATTGATGGTAAATGATAAGATTAAAGTCTTTATATCAGGGATAAGAATACAAAATAAGTGTGGGAGTACCATTGTCTTTTTGTTTTATTTTATTTATTTTTTTTTAAGATTGGTCGGCCCTTTTTCTATTTATTATCTGTCTTTTCGGTGGGGTCAATCAACCAACCACCCCTTCACATTTCTTTTTTGTGAATGATGCCAAAAGAAACTCAAGTGTAGATAAGCCAATCTCAATTTCACTCGGTCTTTTTTTTTTATATTTGTTTTTCTATTTATTATCATTATCTCTCTCTCTCTCATTCTCTTACAGACACACACACACAACACACCTTATCTTCTTTCATTTATTCACTTTTCTCACAGCCACTTGATTCATATAACAGTATTTAATCCCTAAATTTAAATTTATATATATAAAAAAAAAAAAAAATTATTTATTTTTTGATTCTTACGTAAATTCCTCTTTTTGTTTTTTCGTCACATCACATTGTAGACACATTTTATCGAGGGGCAGTTCATTTTTGCGAGCTGTCGACTGCATAATGGCCGTGAGAAATGATTGAGGGTTAAAAAAACCGGCAAGCCACACGGATGCTGGAAGCTAGAAAATGTAACATACAAAAAAAAAAACAGAGTAAACCTTTTTACGGAGATCAATACTACGAATGAAAAATTGAAAAAGAAAAATTAAAAATATAATAATAAAAAACAAAAATATTAAAAATTTAAAAATAATTTTTTTTATAAATAATAAATAATTATCTACTATTATATTTAATTCTATGCGGGGGGGTATTATATGTATATCTATTATAAATTCTTACATTCTATAGAATAGAAATTAATAAAATTTAAATTATAAATGTTAAAGTTTCTAAGATGGAATATGGAATTAGACAAATTGGGGAGAAGTCAAACGGAATCGAATTAAACAAAAAAAATCAAGTATTAGGTTACGCAGACGACATAAAAATAATAGAAGATTCGGCAATTGCAATTAAAGATATCGTCGAAAAATTAATGTTTTGGAAAATATATATTATTGAATAAAATTATGAATAATTTAAAAAATGCAAGTGTTGCGTTTAAATATATATAAAAGAAATAAGCAAAGAATCATGTGAAATGAAATGAAGTGAGTTTGGAAGAGAGATTGAGAGAGAGAGAGAGAGAGAGAGTGTATGTGTGGGTGTGTGTATTTTATGTATTTAAAGTTCTAACCACAAAATCTGACGACCAGGTTTCGAGTTCTCGTAGACGTAGTAATAAATCAGCAAACCAAGCCCCGAGGCCAAGTAATGAAGGATATGCACGCATTGTCCACACCCTTGGCACCTGGTCGAGAAACAATGCGTTCTCTAATTCCTCCATATCAAAAGTGATAGTTAATTCACCCTTGAAATCAAATCAAATCAAATATATATATATATATATTACTGTTATTTAAATAAAATAGAAATAAATAAGACAAAATTTGATTAAAGAAAGAAAAAAAGAAATACAATTTCAATTTAAAAACTTTAATTTAATTTAATATTCAAAAACACACTTTTGGGATTCTTATAAAACATATACGAGGGTGGGGTGAAAAATTTCCGACCTGACCAAGAAAAACGATGTTTTTAATTTTTTTTTCTTTTGCTTTATTTTTCAACATTCAAGAAAGTTGAGACCTGTACGATGTCAGCTGAACGTGTGCGAAATAATTTTAACAACCGTTTGAATATGGAAAGCTGTGTGCAACGTGGGTGCCGCGTATGCTAACAATAGACCAAAAACTGCTTCGAAAAACCATTTCTACCGACAATTTGGCGCTGTAAGCGTAATCCAAACGAATTTTTGCATCGATTCTTAACTGTTGATGAGACTCAAATTAAATTAATTATCTAAATTAGAACACTATTATGAGAAATGTATCAGTGTTGGTGGAGATTATGTTGAAAAATAAAGCAAAAAAAAAATTTAAAAACATCGTTTTTCTTGGTCAGGTCCGAAACGTTTCACCCCACCCTCGTATGTACCATGTACACATTAATAGTAATAGTTTTCAACGCATGAGTCTAAATAAGAGATTCTTTTATTGATGGTTAAAATAATGGAAGAAGGAGGTTTAATTGCTAATATTTATCTATATATAAATATATTATTTAACATTAACTTAAATTAATTTTATAGCAATAAGAATTTAAAGTTTATTTATTCAATGTTTTTTTTAAGAATTTATTAATTATAATTAGAATTAATTGAGGAGAGAGTGAGAGAGAGGGAGTACGAATTTATCCAGGTTTACCTCTCTTCTTCTTCCTTCTTCTTTTCAATCTTAAAAAATTTTTTTAATAAAATAATGAATAATAATGAAATAATAATAACAAAAAACATACAAATAATTAAAATTTTGTGATTTAATTGAAATAAATAAATTTAAAAAAATATAATAGATAGATAGATACCTAGACCTACATATATATACCTAGATATATTTATTATTGCACCTAATATTTAAGTAAATTATAATTAATTAAATTATAATTAATAAAAGAAAAAAAAATCAATGGAAATTAATTAATCAGTTTTTTCTTATTAGATTTACTTTTAATCCAAGATCAAGTTCTTTTAATGTTCGTTTCATTTCACCAGTAAGTAAATTCATTCGTTCACATTCTTGAAATGCTACAATTACATAAGGCGTACGTTCTTCAACTTTTCCCATAATTTCTGTCATATTAAATTCATCTGGTAATTTTTCAATAATCTCATCAATAATTTGTTTTACCTACAAAATAATAATAACAATAACAATAAAATAATAATAATAATAATAATAATAATAATAATAAATACTTTTTCTTCTCGTGTAACAGTTGCTCCACCACCTGAACCAGCATCGCGTGGTTGCATTTCAAAAACAGTTCTAAAAAGATTTTCAGATGTTGTTGTTAAAAAACCAATTTCAGCATTTGGATGAAGACCATATAAAATTGGTGATTCTGGTGGCATTATTTCATCTAAAAATAAAATGAATATATTAATATCTCTTTATATCCTATATACTCATACTATAATATAACATAAGATAATAAAAAAGTATAAATATAATAGATACCAATGTATGTATGATAACCTTGATAATCATTATTTGGTGGTGCAAGAAAACCAGGTGCAAGTTGTAATTCACCATCAATCTATAAGAAATTTAATTTATTATAAATAACTACTGCAAAATAATTAATTAATAGATATTAATTAATCAAATTATGTTTAAATTCTATAGGATAAATAAAAAATAATTTGCAATTATGTATAATATTAAATTGAAATTTATCAAATTTTTTTTTTTATAAATATAATAATATATTAGATATCAAATAGGATAACATGCTTAATATTGGATGGGTTGGCAACTAAGTGATTGCCGATTTCAAATATAAGAAGAAAAATTCCAAATCTTTTTTTAAAAATATAATTTTATTCAATTAAATACTGTCCGTTCTTGTCGATGACAGGTCGATTGTAGTGGTAATGTGAAAATTCCACGTTAGTTTTACTAATTTCTGATCTTTGCTATCAAAAAACTAAATTAAATGTGATTTGACATAATCAGCGTTTAAGGAGTTCGGCATAGAACGAAATAAATGTTAACTGAAAGGCGAAAGGTCAGGGCTATATGGTGGATGTGACAAAAAATCCCATTCCAGTTGCAAAAATTTTTGGCGAGTGACCAAAAGAGGTATGGAGGGCTTTGCGTTATCATGATGGAAAACAATCTAAATCGATAATGGCCTTGATGGCCATATCGTTGAGCATTTTTCAGTGAAAAATCACCAGAACGAAATGTGACAAACCAATTTCGACACTGCTTTTCTTTCAAGGCTTCATTTCCATATACGGCACATAACTTCTTTTGTGCTTGCGATGGGTTCTTGCCTTTATTCATTTTAATTTATAAGGTGAAGATCAATTAAAGGATCTTATAAGTATATATTTACATATTGAGACTAAAATTAGAATGACTATTACTTTAAATAAGTGTTAGCGCTGTATGTATTAAATAAGTAAATAATTTTTTTTATTTTCTCTCTCTCTCCCTTTTATTTTGAAAATATACTCTAATTTTAATATAAATATATTATAATGAGGAAATGTTAGTTATTTATTAAAAATATTAAAAAATAAAAATCTTTAGACATGTTTTTTTTTCTTTAATACGCATACACACACAAACACATTTATACATTAACACTAATATCACATATACATGCTCAATTAATTTTAAGAAGATATTTAAAAAAAAGCAAAGTAAATGGAGAGATGAATTCAACCTCCATCATCCTATATTTCCATTCAAGCTTTTCATAGGAAAGACACACAGAGAGAAAGAGAGGGAGGGATTTTTTTTAATGGCACAAGCCATCAAACAAAATAATAATAAAAAATAATAATACACATTCACCATCCATCCCATCCCATAAACTTTAAACTTTTTCAACCCTTCTTCATTTTTTTTCCTATCTATGATATTAAGTAGATTCTAGTCAGTCATTTGACAAAGCAAAATGATATATTATTTAATGTAAGTGTGGCGGCTCGAACATTCAAAAATTTGTCCATTACATTGACTGAATTAAGAATATAAATAAATATACAATTTCTCTTTAACTCTTAACTCTAAATAAAATAATACGACATTTTTATATGATTATTATAATTTTAGACGATAATAAATATTGTATAAATAAATGATTAAGTTAACGAATAAATAAAAACAGAGAACAGAAAAAAGGAACGCACCCAATGCAAAGACGCGTGTGTCCGAAGCATTGGAGACAGCATCAGTTATTAACTGACGCCATTAGAGGAAGTACCACATTTTGTTCAACCGTGTATTTTTGAATAAAAATTATTATTCCATTAGAATTTGAACCACTTTTATTTCATTATCCATTTTATTTATTTATCTATTATAAATAAATAAATGTTTTAAATGTTATTCAAATCCTTTTTTAAACTGCGAAGAAACAAGAACGAACAATTGGTGACCCCGACAATTTTATAAAAAAATTTTTACAAACACGTGGTTTTATAAATATCAAATAAAAAAAAAAAAAAAAATAAATAAAATAATTAAATAAATAAACAAATTTTACAAACACGTGTTTTGATAAATATTTAAAAAAAAAATTTTTTTTTTTGCAAACACGTGTTTTGATAAATATCAACAAATCCTAAAAAAAAAAAAATAAATAAAGAAGATGGAACCAAACAACGACAACATTGGAAGTTCATCGTCAACTTCGGGTGCAACAGGATTCATTGAAAAAGTAAGCCCAAAACTCCCACCATTCATTCCAACCAAACCAGAGGTGTGGTTTATTATAGCTGAAGCTCAATTCTCTCTTGCTGGTATTCACCTACAAGATACTAAATTTAAATATTTACTGGCCCAACTTGATCCAACAACTGTTGAAAATATCATAGATATTGCTGTATCTGACAAATTCAAAAATAAATATGACCTTGCTAAAGATAGATTAATGAAAGTTTTTTCAGATAGCGAGGAGAGAAAAATAAATAAATTATTAAGAGAGATTGACATAGGAGATCAAAAACCTAGTCAATTCCTTTTAAAATTAAAGCTTTTAGGAAATGAGAAGGTGCCTGAAAGCATACTAAAAAACGTATGGATGGACAAACTCCCAGAAAAATTAAAACCAATCCTTGCCATCTCAAATGAAGACTTGGACAAACTTGCTGAAATTGCCGATCGCATATGGGAAATAGCACCTGCAACCAACATTTATGCTATGGAAAATAAAAATCCACCTAGTAATGAAGTCGACTTCCTTAAAGAAAAAGTAAGTAGCCTCGAGAAAAAAATAGACAAACTACTATTACAACAAAAAACCCCATACAGAAACAACAGTCCACACAGAAGAAGCAAACCTCGATACGGAAAGAGTCCAAATAGAAAATATAAGGAAGGCGGTAAGTACTGCTTCTATCATTTTAAATTTGGAGAACAGGCGACCAAATGCAAACCTCCTTGCCAATGGCCTGCGGGAAACGAGAAGAGGCAGATAGATTAGAGGCCGAGTCATCTGTCCCTCAGCCAGGCCATACCAAAAATAGATTATTCGTTCAGGATGTAAATACAGGAAGACGCTTTTTAGTCGACAGCGGCGCCGATGTAAGTGTCATTCCGGGCTCAAAGAGCATCAATAATAAACATTCGGAATTCAAATTATATGCTGCAAATGGCACTACAATTCCAACATATGGGTACAAAATCCTTAACCTGGACCTCGGCTTACGACGTAGCTTTCAATGGCCATTTTACGTCGCACAAACCTCTAAAGGCATATTGGGCGCAGATTTCCTTAAAAATTTTGATCTAGTCATAGATCTGAAAAATAAAAAACTAATTGATAACAAAACAAAATTAAGCATTACAGGGTTTCTTTCGGCAATCTCCAACACAGATTCTATAAGTACAATTAACAGCAATAATTCTATATCAAAATTATTAAAAAAATTCTCTAATATTACTAAACCTAAATTAACACCTACAGAACCCAGACACCAAGTAAAACATTATATTCAAACTACCAGCGGACCTCCCCTTTTTTGTAAAGCGCGTCGGTTGGATAGAGAAAAATTAGAAATAGCAAAAAGAGAATTTAATTTCCTATTAGAAAATAATATAATTCAACCTTCTAAGTCACAATGGGCAAGCCCTATTCACCTTACTATTAAAAAAAATGGACAATGGCGTGTCTGTGGAGATTACCGTCGTCTGAACGACAGGACAATACCAGACCGCTATCCAATTCCACGAATAGAGGATGTCCATCACATTTTGGAAAATAAAAGTATTTTTAGTAAGATTGATTTACACCAAGCATTCTACCAAATACCGATAGCTCCAGAGGACAAGGAAAAGACAGCTGTCATTACTCCCTTTGGTCTATTTGAATTCAATTATATGCCTTTCGGACTCAGGAATGCACCCAGTAGCTTTCAAAGATTTATCAACGAGGTACTCAGGGACATGGACTTCTGTTTTGCATATTTGGATGACATACTAATTGCATCATCGAATAAAGAAGAACACGAAATGCATATCGTAAAGATTCTCGAAAGATTGGATGAATTCGGATTAAAAATCAATTTAGAAAAAAGTGAATTTGAATCCAATGAAATCAAGTTTCTCGGATTTAAAATTACTAAAGAAGGTTTAAAACCAGAACCCGAAAAAGTAAATGCTATTTTAAAGCAAGAACCTCCCAAAACTATAAAAGAGCTAAGATCCTTTCTAGGGATGCTCAACTTCTACAGAAGACATATGAAAAATGCAGCCGAAGACCAATCTATTTTGAATGAATATTTAAAGGGATCAACAAAAAATGACAAAAGACCAATAGAATGGACCGACGAGGCTCTACAAAAATTCGAAAAGTGTAAACAAACACTGAGCGAAGAAACATTGTTAACAATACCAACTAAAGATATGCCCATCGCACTTTTCGTTGACGCATCGAACTTCGCAGTTGGCGCTTCCCTCAATCAATTGCAACACAATGCATGGCGTCCAATATCATTTTTTTCAAAAAAACTAAATGATACGCAACGGAAATATTCAGCATATGATAGGGAATTGTTAGCAATATATCTAGCAATAAAAAATTTCAGGCATTTAGTTGAAGGAAGGGACTTCACGATCTACACCGATCATAAACCCCTTACTTTCGCATTTAAACAAAAAAACGAAAAGGCGACACCAAGACAACTCAGACATTTGCAATTCATTTCGGAATTCACAACAAAAATAATCCATATCCAAGGAACAGAAAACACAGTGGCAGACAACCTGTCACGGATAGAAGAAATTTCCCCATTAAATTATTCAGAAATTGCAAAAGAACAAGAATTAGACCAAGACCTACAAAAATTAATTACATATAACAAATCTTTAAAATTCGAAAAATGTTTGACTACATGCGGCGAAAGCCTATGGTGCGATACTTCCTTAAACAACATTCGACCCTACATTCCAAAAAAATTTAGAAAAAAAATCTTCGAACAATTTCACAATCTTTCACATCCTGGAATCAAATCTACAGTAAAATTAATAACTAAAAAATTCATATGGGAAGGAATCCGGAAAAACATTAGAGAATGGGCACAAGCATGCATCAACTGCCAAAAGAACAAAATATCAAGACACACTAAAACGCCTATTGGAAGTTTCGACATCCCCGATGAACGATTTTCAGTTGTACATCTGGACCTAATTGGCCCACTTCCACCATCTGATAATAAAGCATATTGTCTCACTTGTATAGATCGATTCACTTCATGGATGGAGGTCATCCCACTGATCGGCATAACAGCTGAAGAGATCGTAAACGAGTTCTTCAAAAACTGGATAGTGCGATTCGGAACTCCATATAAAGTGATAACAGACCAAGGCCGACAATTTGAATCTAATTTATTTAAGAGCTTGGCAAGGAAATTTGGTATAAAAGTACAACACACGACACCATACCACCCCCAAAGTAACGGTAAAGTTGAACGGCTCCACAGGACCCTAAAAGTAGCACTCAAAGCAGCCAACAATACAAAATGGACAGAGACTCTACCATCAGTATTACTTGGCCTCCGAGCAACACTTCCTCAAAACTCCAACTATTCCTCAGCAGAAATGCTTTATGGAAAACCAATAAAGCTTCCGGGTGAGTTTTTTATAAAAAAGGAAACACCTCCAGAAAACAGCAATTTCATGACTAAATTACATATCCAAATGGAAAAGTTAAGGCCAGTAAATATTAAAAACCATAAACAGAAAAATATATTTATACATAAAGATCTTGCTTCTTGCACCCATGTATTTGTCAGAGTTGACAGGGTTAAAAAACCTTTAGAGCCAGCTTATGAAGGGCCATTCACCGTAGTGAAAAGGGCCGAAAAATATCACACATTAAATATTAAAGGCAGACTTACTAACATTAGCCTAGACAGATTAAAACCTGCTTATCTCCTCGCTCCCGAAGTTGAAGAACCCACGAGTCAACCAGAACTCAAGAGCGAAGAGAAGAAGATAGAACATCCTATTCCTCAATCAGATCCGAATCCTAAAGATGAAATAAGGACAAGAACAGGAAGAAAAGTGAAATTTCCGGCAAAATATAAAGATATGTGCAAAATTAAAGTGATTCGATAATAAACAAGTTTTTTTCTTAATAACGTGTAAAATAACTGCAGTGAAATTAAGTGAAAAATGTGATATGTGAAAAATTAAAGTGCCTCGAAATAAGTGAGTAGTGCAGTGAGATTAAATAAAAATGTGTATCTTTAAGACTAAACAAAAACAATTGAACCCTCTATAGATATATATATAAATAAAAGAAAAATTGTTAATTAAAAAGAAAAAGACCGTCACATAAGTCTCTTCTATCGTAACTTCGTTACTGGAAGGGGAGTAATGTGGCGGCTCGAACATTCAAAAATTTGTCCATTACATTGACTGAATTAAGAATATAAATAAATATACAATTTCTCTTTAACTCTTAACTCTAAATAAAATAATACGACATTTTTATATGATTATTATAATTTTAGACGATAATAAATATTGTATAAATAAATGATTAAGTTAACGAATAAATAAAAACAGAGAACAGAAAAAAGGAACGCACCCAATGCAAAGACGCGTGTGTCCGAAGCATTGGAGACAGCATCAGTTATTAACTGACGCCATTAGAGGAAGTACCACATTTTGTTCAACCGTGTATTTTTGAATAAAAATTATTATTCCATTAGAATTTGAACCACTTTTATTTCATTATCCATTTTATTTATTTATCTATTATAAATAAATAAATGTTTTAAATGTTATTCAAATCCTTTTTTAAACTGCGAAGAAACAAGAACGAACATAAGTATAAAATATCTTTTACAACAAAAATAAAATAGTAAACTGTGTTAATTACTCTTTACCATTAGCTTCTATTACATATTATATAGGTACATATATTATATACTTACTATTCTCTTCTATATATATATATATAATCTTATTATACTAGTAAAAATTGTATATATATATATATATATATTTGTATTCTATATTATATTTCTATACTATGTTTATAGAAGGCTTCAAAATAGGCTTCAGTTTCCTCCTCATTCGAGTAAATTTTTTTCCCTGGAGCATTTTTTTAAAATCAGCAAAGACGCTGGGGGCTAA
Source organism: Labia minor (assembly GCA_963082975.1). Lineage (NCBI taxonomy): Eukaryota > Metazoa > Arthropoda > Insecta > Dermaptera > Spongiphoridae > Labia > Labia minor. The sequence continues at coordinate 80,913,267 of OY720346.1, read as the reverse complement.
ATCTGGCGAATATGGGGGGGGGGGAAGCCAAATAAAAGCCCAATTCGTTCAATTTTGCCATTGTTTTCATAGACTTGTGGCATGGTGCATTGTCTCATCGCGGCACCCACTTGAAAAAAACCTTTTTCATGCTCAATATTTCATGAAGGATTGTAAATACGCTTCCAGATGATATCTGCGATTTTTCATTACAATTTTTAACACTTCACTCACATTTTCCTGTGTAACGGATACCCGAACGTTTGTGTCCGCACGAACACGTTTAAATTCAGTATACTAACGACAAATCGTTGTTTTGAATGGAGAGGAGTCCGGGTAATGTTTTTCAAGCCATTTCTTGCCTTTTACGGTGTTTTTACTCAATAAAAAATAACGCGCGAAACTCCCTTTTTTCCATTTTGCAAACAAATTACAAAGTGACTTTACTCTAACCTCGAAAACTCTGTTGTCTGTGATCCGATCGACGTGAAATTTTTACACGTTTCATGTTGTGGTCCGCACTCTATGGAAACGTGGCCACTTTGGTACTAATAGCACCATCTCTGGGTTAGTCTCGGGACTTATTGAACGATGCGTTAGGATTCGTCATAGCATTTATCAACTAAAGAAGATGAATGAAATAAATCACTGGAGAATATGGATATGGAGAGAGATTAGGAGTTTATTTTAAGAGAGTAGGACAAATAAATAAAATCTAAATAAAATATTAATAAGATGAAAAGCGAAAAACTCATAAAACATACAAATAAAAAAATAAATAAATTAAAATTAAAATTATTATTATTAGGTTTATATATATCTATTTTTAAGATTAGTTGTAAATTTTATATTATAAGAGGTTAAAAAATTTAGTTTTATTATTGTTTTAAATTTTCATGATTTCTTTACAATGCATATTTATATTTTATATTCATATTTCAAGCCTGTTAGTGTGTTCTGTTTAATAAAGCAATACTGTTTGTAGAGTAATAGTTGTAATAGTAATTTTAATAAACTAATATAAGACTTGAAAAAAGATTAAACTTTGGTAAAATACACACAAAACAAATATTATATTATATCAAATATTAAATTATATTAAATTACTTTCGTATATATTGTGTATTAATTGACTATAAAAACCAATTTGTTTTTAGGTAAATATTGATTGTTACTTGTAATTCTCATTTGTAATTATATACTCCTATTTTAATAAAAATTAATATTTTTTAAAAACGAATCTGTTTAAAGTCATTAACATAATATATATATATATATATATACATTATTCCTCATATTTAAAAAAAAAACATAATAATAATAATAATAATAAAACTTTAGAAAATTTATGATTAAATTAAAAAATAAATTAAATTAATTAAATTGATAAATTATTTATTATAATTTTCTAGTTAATTTGCTTTTAATTAATTATTTATTTATAAATAAATAAATAAATGAATTTGATATTTATAAAATTCACCAATTCGGGTTGCATTAATTCTTCGAGATAGCTGATACAGAGTCGTCTATCCCAATCGTCTGTGATATGTCCTCCATACATAATTTCACCAAAAAGATAACGTAAATCTTCCCAAGGCACTTTTTGATTTGCTTCTAAATAATTAAATAATACACTTACACTTATATTCAGGTCTCCTAAAAAACAAAAAAAAAAACAAAAAAACGAACAAATAAAAAATATAGTAAGATTTTTTTTGATTTTTATTTTTTTTTAAAGGGTTTAGTATGTGAAAAGGGTGAATTTCAAAAACGAATCTATAGGAAAAAATGTGATCAAATTGATGAAAGGGAGGGATGGAATGTAGGGGTAATGGGTGGAATAGGGGAGTATTACAAACAACTAATCCACCCTACCAACATTGAATGGATAGATTCGATTCCAGCCCTGGGGACCAAATTTCCTTCGTTCAGCAACAACCGCATGAAAATAGCATAGCGAGAATAATATGCCTTTGAATTCGGCTTCTTTGCCACACATTTCAAGCGTTTCCTGATTGAAGTTATCAAGGGCTTTATGTAAATTAGCCATCATTCCCGTCGGTGGCTCATTTGTGATCTTAATCGATGATTCTAAAATCCCCTTGAAAAGCAAAAAAGAAAAAAAACACAATAAAACAACTATAAGAATGATTAATTAATAATTTTTTTTTTCATACGTTTCATGATATTGTATAAATTAGATTTGTTATTAGATATGGATTGGAGATTGTTTTTGGTTTGATTTGTGGCTTTAAGTAGAAATCACCTGTGGTATAATGTGTGCAGCAGCTGTGGCTGCTGGCTCAGCGCTCATAAATAGACGATAATCAATATGGGATCCCATACTATAATGCTCAAGAGTTTTTTCTAATGATGGCAACCATTTTTTTACTAAATGTATATTCTATAAAGAAAAAAAAATTAAAGATATTATAAATAATATTTATATATACAATAAGACAATATAATAATTAATTGTAGACTCAGATTTATATATATTTTACTTGCAAATAGATATATAAATAAATAATTGAATTTCAAAAAGGATAAATTTATTTAAGTAATCTTAATATCAAAATATTTATTTATTTAGTTATTATGATAAAGTAATAGTTAAAACAAATAATATAAATATAAAAAAAATTTATAAAATAACGTTTGTCCAAAGAATAAAATAATTTATCTATAAGCCTGACAAAGTTTATGGATGAATTGATTCATATTCAACGAAAAACGTTGGACGCATTTAGTTTTATTTATTCATATGAAAAATCAAGTCAAATTTTTATAATAAAAATTTTATTAAACACATAAACTGACAAATTTTTTTATCATGCAATAAAATTGATAGTTTAAGAGCTAAGAAATTAATCTTTTATTATTTTTCCCTGTAATATACTTATATCAAAGTATGTATCAAAATTTAAATCAAATTTACATATTATCAATAAAATATAAAATGGTTGATTATATTAGAAGGAATAGTGTTACTTGTTAATGAAGTGGTTTAGTGTGGTATGTAAGTATATATATGAATTAGAGCTCTATAAAGAAAGTTAATTGCATAGAAATCAAATGAAAACTAAAAGCGCCCAACGTTTTTAGTTGAAAAAATTAATCGGAGCAATACAAAATGAGTTAGTTACTAAAAGTAATTAATCGCTAATTAATTACAATTAATTAATTATAATTAATTATATTTCTTCTATACCTTCTAGGGATCCATTGAAATATCTATAAAAATTTTCAAATGTCTATCTCTAGATGATAAAAAATCGATTTTAATTTGTCAAAAGAGCGAACAGATATACAGAGAGACAGACGCCAAGTGAAGTTGAGAAAAACGTTATAATGTTCTTTCCTTCGTTCAATATCTAAATAATATTATCATAGAATAAATAAATAAAATTTTAATGATTATTAGTATTATATTAAAGAGATGAATATTAATTTAATTGATTAATTCTAAACATCATCATAATCAACGCGATACTTATTTAATATATCATAACTCAATTAATTTATTTATTTATTGAATTTCAATCGAAATATAATATAATAAATAAAATAGTTTAAATGACAATTTTATTCCAGTCTTCTTTGTTTTTTTTTTTTATTATTTTAATATTAAATTATATTTGCTTCTCCCAACGGTTTTTTTTACCCTTGGAGCATCGACAATATCTAGGATAGTATTATATTCCATAGAGTTTATATATTTTATTATTATATTTATTTATTTATTTATTTCTAGAAACAAAAATCGCTCTTTCTCTCTCTCTTTCACTTTCTCTCTCATGGGAGTAAAAAATGAGGAAGGGATAAATTGAATGTCTCCCTTTTCAATATCAATATGACAATTGTATATATATATATATATATTCTATTTGCATAGAGAAGAGGAAGGTGAAGAGAAGAGAGAGGAGAGAGTTTAAGTGAATCAATGGCAGCCAGGCATATGGTGGGACAACAAAAAAAAAACAAAAAAAAAAAAAACATGTTTTGAGAGTGACGACGAGTAGCGTGAATGAATGAATGGTATGTGTGTGTGTGTTTGCTGGTGTATAGATAATAACACAATCCCAATCATAGAGCAACAACACAAGAGAAAAACAAAAAAAAAAAAACTTGGAATATTTTATTAGATTCATTTGAAATAATACAATAATATATAATTGAAAAAAAAATAAAATTAGATTTGGATATGATATACATATATATAAAAGAGAGAGAGAGAGAGTGATTTTTAATATAATTATGATATATGATAAATACTATTATATATGTGGGTATATTCGGTGATTTTAGAATGAATAAAAAAAATCCGTAGAATCTAGAATAATTAAAAGAATTTGAAAAAAGAAAAATAGTATTTACTATTTTTTGGTCATATCTAAAGTTTTTGGCGGGACAGTCCCGATTTTTCACAATTTGTCCCGCGTCCAGTGACGTTTTTCAAAAGTCTCAACTTTTAAAATTAAGTTAAATTTTATTTTTATGAAGGCGCCATTGGGTGTGTGGGTAGCGAACCTGCCTCACATTCACATGGTCCCGGGTTCAAGTCCCGGGCCTGGCAAGGGAATTTCCCTAGATGGGACGGAGTCAACCCAGCCTCCGGGAACAACATTGGGGAAAAGCTACTTGATAGCGCCTCCGATCAAGAAAATCAAGGTAAAGGTTGAGAGGACCCGTTCTACTGATCATAGGACACCCCATTGATATAACCGGCTTGATAGGCGTTGTCCTTGCGTAGGACGTACAAAAGTCAGAGGTTTTAATTTTATGAAAATGATTGTTTTGTGTTCTAAGAATCCTAAGTGCTACGACAACTAACATATTGCGGTTTTTTCTACCGTAAATCAAGTGTGGACATCTGAAAAATCAAAATTATGTGTTGAAATTTTGAAACCCATTTTATGTGTCAAAAATAATTTAACAAATTCTTGTGAAGATTTTTACTATATTTTAAAAAATGACAACATTCTACTGAAATAAATTCACTCAAATAAAAAATGTCAAGGAATAAAATATTATACATTTGTTTATATTTATAAATTGTATTTACATTAAAAATAAAAAAAAATATTCGATATTATTTTTATTCTTTATGAAAATTTTTGTTGAACCCCCCCCCCCCTTCAGAGTTGTCCTGCTTTGCCCATCTAAAAATCTGGTCACCTTAGTCATATCATTTATTTGTACCACAGTGTATTTCTATTATTATTTTATAGTGAAAAAGGATGATGCTTATGATCTCTATTTATACTCCTAATAAATTTTAAGTTGAAATTTTGAAAAAGAAGGGTTTCAATGAAATTTTATGTTTAATTATTATAACCGTTATTTTTTTTTTTTTTTTTTTTGATGGAGGAGAGGCTTAGTTACAGCAGCCACTAATAATATAATAGATTAGTATAAACGAGTGCATTACATATTAATATTATTATAATAAATATTATAATTATAATAATGAAAATGAAATTATAATTTAAAAAAATTAAAAAAAGAATGTACTATTATAAAAAAAAAATTAATTTTATTTGTACCTGTAAAACAACCCAATGTCCATTTTGTGCTGCCAGTTCCATTGCCGCTTCAGCAACTGTCTCTTGACCCTGACCCAATGAGACATTATGAAAATTCCCTTTATCATTTGTAAATCCCAATTTACGTCCAAGGGATTCAACATCCTTGAAATTGAAAAAAAAAATATAATGTGTTATATTCTACATATATATATATATATATCTTATCTTATGCTAGTAAAAATTATACAAAGGATTTTTTTGAAATTGACACTATAGATAATATTTATAAAGAAAAATCGATCTGTATAGGTTTCAAATGTAAAAATTTATAAAAATCAAAGCGTGGGTCAATCGGACCCACGGGTAATAGGTTCGCCATCACTGGTTTAAGGGATGTATGTTTTATGACTATTTTTTTTTTAATTTATGTTCTTTTAAATTATTTGAAATTGTTGAATATATTTTGTCGTCTATTAATTTTAAATAATAATCTTAATCTTAAATATTTATAGTTCATAAGGAATATTTATTTTTTAAAAGTACCGACCCGCGATTGGATGAATCAGGTACTACATACGTATATGTATATATAAAGATAAAAATGTTTAAAACGTAAACTAATCTAATATGAAAGTTTGTCCATTTTGATTAGATGGAAGAAGAAAAAATAAACAAAAAGAAAAATATTATTTTAGTATATAAAGTCTTACCTTGAGTGGATTAACTCCAGGTGATAGAATAAAAAAGATAGGAGTACTTGGACTTGTCTCTTCAAACGATTTAGAAAATTCTAAAGTACGTCCCTCGACATATTTGGAACCCAATTTCTCCTCGATAAATGCTCTTAAGAGAGAAAGAGAGAATAAAAATAGGTCAAAGCTTATTTTCTATTACTTTTAGTAAAATAAAATATTTTCCTTTTGAATGGTGAATTTATAAAATAAAAAACAAATCTTATTTTTCTTTTTATATAATTAGTTAAATATCCTCTATCAATATTTTCGATATAAGACACACTTGGAATAAACTATACTAACAATAAGTAACCACTTTTAAAAGTTTATAATATTCTAAAATCTTTGTCATTTGAAAAGTTAATTTTAAAGTATTTTTTTTTTATTTTATGATATTAATTTTATAATTTAGATTTAGATCATGGGTCACCAAACTTTTTTATCATCGACTCGTTCTTCGATTCCGACTTTATCTCATCAATTGTGGCAAAACGCTTTCCTTTCATTGGTGTCTTCAGTTTTAGGAATAGGACAAAGTAACAGGGAGCTAAATCTGGTGAATACGGTGTTTGAGGCATGATTACGTTGTTGCCTTTGGCCAAAAGATCACGAACAAGCAATGATGTGTGAGCTGGTGCATTATTGTGATGCCGAAATTAAGTTTTTCTACAATTCCGAACGTTTGAGCCGTATTGCTTCACGCAAACGTTGCAGAACTTCCTTGTATTATTACTTATTAACAGTACGACATGTTGGCAACAACTCATGATATACCACGCCATTGTAATTGAAGAAAACAGTGAGCAAAACCTTCACATTTCATACCACTTATAAACATTTTTTTGAAACAAAGTAGACTCGTCGAATGCCACAGGCAACATTTCAAGTGCGTTGGAGAATTTTATTCCATTTTTAATGCAAAATTTAATACAGATTCTTTGATCCATTTTTTTAAGTAAAAAAATCGAAAAACACATAAAAACGTGACTAACTTTTTCAGTTGTCAAAAACAAACTACTAATCCCAACTGTTTGATAATGCAAACATATGAGTACCAACATAACAAAAAGAAAATTCGATAACCCAATGTACACAGCCCGCGAAAATTCAAAATTTTCCTTTTCTTTTGAACAGACTTCGTATATTAATGTTGAAATTTAAATACCTTAATATTTATTCAACCCCTGGTACAGATTGACCCCCGCTTTTGTTAAACAGACCACATTGGTGACCTCTGATTTAGATTCTTTCTACCAAGTATATATTGTCAGGGAAAAAGGACAAAAGACATTTTATTTTTCAATTTTTCTGTTTTTAACAGCACAATGTCTATTAATTATTAATTTAGCTTGTGTATGACAGTCATTGAAAGCAAACAACTTTGTGAATTTTAACTAAAATAGGAAAATGTGAATTTCTTGTGTGCTGATTAAAAAGGTAAAAAATTAATTACTGAAACGAAGAATGGTTAATAAGTGGATTTCAATTGTATCTGTGTAAAAAGTTAATTATTTTATCTTATTACATTTTAACCATCTTTTAGCCGTGTCTATTTATATTTATAATAAAATATAAAATATGAAGATACGCACGTAAAAGGTCGGGTATATATTATTGGTACTCACGCAAGAGCGTATGTCATTCGATCTGGTCGAAGTGCACGCATCATACACAATCTTTGTAATGGTGTTTTATTTTTCCATTCTTGAGGAAATTTCTCTTTTTCAGGGCATTCACATTCCACTAATTTTTTCCATCTTTTAGATGATGTTTCAATATCCCGATCTAAATTTCTAAAAAATAAATAAATAAATTTCAATTTCAAATTATATCTCTTTATTCTTTAGTTTAAAGTTTTAGTGTGTTTTTTTTTAAATATTTACATTATAAATACATTTTAGTTTTAAAGAAATCATATAAATCATAAAATAAGATAACTTGGAGCGTTTATTTTTTTTTTTTCAAAGTTACTACTTTTAAGTTTATAAGACTGTTTGTGACAGTTTTTAGTATATTTATCTTAATAATAAATATTAATGTATAAATGTTTGAAAAGATGAATAAGATGAAAAATTAAAGAATTTTATTATTTAAAATAAAATATTATTAACTTATTTATATTTAATTTAGTTTTTCTTATTTCTTAATTTATATTAGTTTATAATTGATTGTTATTAATTCTATTTAATTCTATTTAAGTCAGTGTGGGTTTGTATTCTTGTATATTAACTTCTTCAATGTTCATAAAAAAAAATAATAAATGAATTCTAATATTTATATTATATTTATTAATATTCATATTATAACCGGGACAAACGGTTTACTTTTTTTTTTTTAGAAGCAAATTGAAAAAATTTTGAAAAAAAAGTACGAAATGTCCTAAATATTTAAAAAAAAAACGGGACAATGGGCTGTCCCAAAGACATTGGGAGGGACGCCGGGACAGAGCACCTAAAAACTGAACAATCCCGGAAAAACGGGACGTTTTGGTCACCCTAGATATGAAGCTAATATTATCATAAAACTTAATTCTAAAATATTATTATATTTTATTATTGTTTTTGTTATTTATTATCTTTTAGATGTAGAATTTTAGTATTACAATGTGCTATTAATTAATTTGCGAATGAAAAAAGATTATAGAAACAAATTTTAATATTTTTTTTTTTTTTTTTTAAATAATTATTTTCGAAAAATTTATTTATTTTGCAACTTTTTTTTAATTCAATTGTCAGAATAACCAATTTCATAAATGAAGCAATAATTTTCAATATAATTTGTATATAAATATATGCATAAGCCGTTTAAAAGATGTTTAAATGATGTATAAATATTTATTTTTTTTTTAAACAAATACCTAAATAACTTTATGATACATCAAAGAAGATTGTATTGATTTTTTACCTGAATTCATCTTTGGTGGAAAGAGAACGTATCCCACCCCAACTCCAATTTGATAAGAAATCAACGGGACTGGTCACATGAGGCATTACAGGAAAACGTAACAAAAAATCAAGCTCTGCTGTTTGAATTTCTTCGTTCATTAAAAGAATCTAATAAGGAGAACAAAAAAAAAAAAAAAAAAAAAAAATTCAACAAATAAATAAAATTTGATTATTTTTTAAAATTAATTTATCATTTAAAATGTACATATAAAAAAATAATTAAATTAAAAAAGTTTTAGTTTTAGTTTAAATTTGTTTGTTTATTCTATTATTAATTTTCTTTAAAACATTTATAAAATAAAAGAAAATTAAATTATTATAGATATATCTAAAAACTCTACGCTGCCTTTAAACCTTGTAGTCTCGGGTTCAAGTCCCAAATCTTATAAACGAATTAAAATCGGGAAGCTATTTGATATTTGAAAAAATAGCGGCCTTTGATCAATATAAAGGTTAAGAGGATCCGATGTACAGATCATACAACGCCTTTACCCATCTACCCAACCATAACATGTTAAAAAGCTAGAATTCTAGATATATCTACATAGTAATATTTTATACGATATATGTACATGCATATATTTATTTAAATTGGTGAAATTTAGAAATAAAACTAAAACAGAAATTTGAATATGGGCATATTTTGAAAATTGTTATCCTCTTTTAAATTCATATTGAAACTTGGTAAAATGTTTATTCCAAATTCATCTATTAAAGAATATGACAGAAAAAAACTATACTAAGAAATTATCTAAAAAATAAAAATTGACACATTTAATCAAAAATCGTATTAAACTTTATAATAATTGTTTAAAAGAAAATTTAAAATATTTGTATTTTTATAATTAAAATTCTCAATAAGCTCAAAACATAAGTATTCGTTTAATTAACAAAGTAATTTGTATAATTCAAATATTTATAAATATTTTTTTTCTTTTCAATTAAAGTAAAAATTTCAAAATAAAAAATATATATTACAAATTAAATTTAAATTTATTTGATATCTAAGAGTAAAAGAAGATATAAATACAAGTGTTATAGTGATAAATTTTGAAAATTTTAATAAATTGAAAAAATTATGGTTTTTTAAAAAAAATGTGTGATAAATTATAAAATTTTTAATATAAACTTGAAATGGGTAAGCAGGAATAAACAAATATTTTAAATTGATAAAATAAATAAAGTAATAAATAAATAAATAAATAAATAAATAAGCGGTTTTAATTTAGTTTTAACTCTTTCAAATAAATTAAAATCAAATTTACATTATTATTATTATTATTATTATCAATTAAATACAATTATAATTCAATAAATTAAATAAATAGAAAATTATAAATATAAATTGTTGATAATAATAATAATAAAAGGTTTAATTTATTTATCTAATCTAATTAATTAAGATTTATATTTATTTTTCAATTTAAATAATAATTAATGCAATATTAAAAGACCTTGCATTTTATTTATTTTTTTTTCATTTTTTTTTTATTTCTCCCCCTTAATAAAAATTGGATATTAATAAATTAACCTGAAAGGTCATCTGTGCTGCAAAGATGAGTTTGTCACATTCAAATAGACCCCGCGATGTATACATAAAGACAGAGTAGGAGATACAATCAATGAGATTGATCACCCGTGATTTGACATTCTCCCCGGGGGGTGCCTTTTCAATTGCTTTTTGAAAGACCACACTGAATGCTTTCAACGAAAATTGATAGATTGGATTGATTGTATTCAAATCATTTAAAATGAAATAGAGCAACGATGCACGAGCTGCTGCTGGTCTAGAACAACAACAACAACAACAACAACAACAATAAAACAAACAAACATACCTTCAATGTACACAAACAAACAAACAAATATTATTTGGAGATTATTTGTTTTTATTTAATATTGTGTCAATTAGCTAATAATGATAATAATAATAATAATAATCTAATATTATTATTATTATTAATATGATTCGTGTAAAGATAGGATAAATATGTGTGAGTGTGTATGACGGGGGGGGGGGGGGGTGAGGGGTGAGGGGTGATGGAGTCAAATAATATATTATAGGAGATATGTACTCTAAAATACCTGTAATGTTCTCTAGCCTGATCAATTTCGATAGATGTTTGTTTAGCTTCAGTAACTTTCCTTTCAATTTCAGCAGCTGTCCTTTTCGTTGTTTCTAAATTTTCAACAAGCGCTGTATCACCTAATAAATTACCTCCAGCTGACGATAAACGTGAAAGTAAATCATCTTCTAATGATTTTAAAGCAATTTTAAAATCATTTTGTTGTTTTGTTAATTCAGCCTAAAAAATAAAATAAAATAAAATAAAATAAAGTATATATATTCTTATTTGCTTTTAATTTTAAATCAATGATTGTCTTTTATATTTACAGTGAACCAATAAATAAATAATTGAATGTTAATAGTAAAAATTAACTACTTACTATATTTAGTTAACTTAAATCTAAATTTTTTCATGTGTGATAAGAGTATCATTTTATAGCCACTAGGAAAATATTAATTAATTAATTTAAATCTATGAATATAATATTGAAATTAAAATATTTCAACAGTAAATACTATGAAATTCATATTTGATTTATACGAAGCCTGTTCAAAAGAAAAGGTCAATTTTAAATTTTCACGAGCTGTGTACATTCGATTATCTAATTTTTATTTATTTATTTATTTATTTATTGTTATTTTGATACACATGTGTTTCTCATATGTTGACATTATCAGCCATTTTGGATTAGTAGTTTGTTTTTGACAACTGAAAAGTTTGTGTTGTTCGATCGAAGAACGAGAAAAGCGCATTTTAGTAATGATTCGACGATTGGAAGAAGCGCATTATATCTGAATTATAATGGAATTACTTTGAAGTGGACAATATGGATATTGATGAATAAATAATGAAATACTTTTCGAAATAATTCACAATTCACCTTTTCTTTTGAACAAACCTCATATATTTTTTTGTATATCCATGTTCAACTCATTTCACCAACATGAACCTCTTTTACTTATTTTTTTTTTTTTTTTTCTTAGAAATTCTCTACTTAGATTAAAATTCCTTGATTGAACTGATGATTTGACGCAAGTGAGAAAGATATTCTCATAAATTACATTTGGGTTAATATCTTTCACCAATATTCACTCCCCTCTTCTAACGATTAGCAACCAACCAAGCAACCACGAACCTTAAGCTCCTCAAGATCTGGCCGTTCTGCTTTAACAACTTCAGCAAGTAATTGATCTTCCAGGCCATCACGCGTCACAGTGAAATTAATTAGAGTCGTTTGCGCTTGCATTTCCGGTTTATAATGAGGATTTGCCAATTTCGTATGCAATATAAGACGGAAATTAGGATGGAATTCCACTTCTTTATCACCCAATTTGATAGCTCTAATATATATATATATATAGAAAAAAAAAATTATAATTAGAAAATATTCAAATTCATTTTTTTTTAATTAATAATAAATAAAAATAATAGAAATTTATTTTGTAAAAGATGTTTTTTATTTGGTTTATACTTTGTAATCAGATTTGACTAATGTATCTAAGAATATTCTTTAAAAAAAAAAAAAAAAAAATCCTTCAATTTCAATATAATCCCGATAATTGAATACTGAATTATTAAAGTGATATAGATTTTCAATCATTCTATAAGGAAAGAAAAAAAATACTCTTTCTCTCTTTCATTTTATTAAATTTTAAAGATATGTATATATATATATATATATCTTAATTGAATAGATTATTAATAAGAAATATATTGAATAATAAAAGAAAATTTAATAACTTTTATAAGAAATCGATATTTATTTAAAAAAAAAATCTATAAGTAAAAATGATTTAAAATATAATTTGTTATAAAATATACAATCTACATACAATACCAAGCTTGAAACGCCTTATTAGTTAGATAACCATTTAACCTTCTTTGTTGCGCGGGTTGACCATAAATGAAATCTGCAGGGGAATCAAGAATATGTATAGCATAGGTTCCCATACTTTTTTGTGTCGTAGACCCCTTGCCATGATTTTTGGTTTTGGGTAGACCCCTTAAATTGATTTTGATTTTTTATAAAAAAAAAATGTACCCTTTTTTTAGAGCCTTATTGAAAAAAAAAATCAAAAAATGTTTCAAAAGCTATGTCGGAAAACAATTTGCCTTTTTTTAAAAGCCGGGAAAACACGTAGGCCCCCATAGACCCCATTTTCATTTCATGGACCCCCAAATTTGTTATTCGACCCCTTGGAGGTTGAAATAGACCCCCAGGGGTCTATATAGACCACTTTGGGAAGCTATGTTCTACATAAAACCAGAAAAAATGTTCCAATTTTTTTTTCATATTAAAATTTTATTTAAATCTTACAAATGAAAAATATTTCACATATATTAATGTATTAGATTGCTTTATTTAATGGAAGTAAATAAAATTTAGTATTTTTTAGTTTCATAGATACCCTATTAAAAAACTTTGTACATATAGTAAATACCTATTCAAATATTTAACCTATTATTCTTTCTCTCCTCTAGATAGATAATATTTTTTATTTTTAATCGTATAAATGTCTCTTGTTATTTACAAAGTTTTGATAGGAAAAAAAAAAAATAAATAAAAAAAGCCTGTCATTCATTCATCATGTTTATACTTATAAATATTATTAAGAACAACTTTCACAATAACATAACTTCAAAAAACAAAATCAAGGAAAAAATAATAAAAAAAAACTTATACGTACCTTCTTACATGGTTAGATTAATGAATTTTTTTTTTATTGATTTTTGTTAAAAAGTAAATACATCTTTAAAATTACTTAATATTTCATTTTAATACCCCCCCCCCTTTGTTAATATACATAACAATGGAATGTTTATAATTACAAAATTTATACTAAACTCAAATTAATTTAAGTGTATCCATTTAAATTTTAAATTAGTGGACGGCGGATCAACAAGAGAAGAGAAGAGAGAGAGAGAGAGAGAGAGAGAGAAAGAGAGCGAAAAAGATTACTCTTACCTTCCTTTCTTAATAAGATTTCTACCAAGAAGTGGGTCAAGCACAGGATCAACATTTTCGCCAATATTTTCTAAAAGGACTGTAGCACCGGATGATAATGATTGTTCAATCACTTCAAGTGAGCCACGTTGTCCTAAACGTATCACACGTAAATTCGCGCCATATTTTTGTTTAATCCATTTAACACCCTGTAACTGGAAATTAAACATAAAATGATATACAACGAATCTGATAATAAAACAAAAAATAGAGCTGATTGAAGAAGGGTATATGAAATGGAAAAAAAAAACAATTTTGAGAAAACCAAAAATTCAATAATAAAATATTATAACTTCTATATTGTTATATATTATAATTATTATTATTCGATTAATAAAAGAGATAAACAGTGATGTATTGGTAAAAGAAGAAGTAAGGGAACGCATAGTGTGAGCAAAGAAAGTCCTATTTTCAGCAAACTATTTTTTTCCATATAAGTTTTGATTTTTTCTTATTCTTACTATACAAAACATTTACGAACACAAAAAAAGAAATTTTAACAGAAGATTTAAGTGGGAGTTGTCGGGACATGAAAAAGTAATGGAACGCGTTCCGGTGCTAAAAAAAGGTAAGGGAACGTCGTTCCCCCGCGTTCCCCTCCCAATACACCACTGCTTAATGGTATTCTGCAAAAAGTATTACAGTATAAGAAAGGAGATAAATTGCAATAAATTGTTTTGGTATTAATAGTGTTGCTGCCAATTTTGAGGTTAGCTTTTAAGAGTTTTCAAAATTTATCATGTAACTAAACAGAAGTATAATGTAGGCCAATAATCTGAAGATGTTTCATCAAAAAAAAAAAAAAAATGCGGAAGATTATTCAGAAAAATTGTCAAAAATAAAAAATGTTGCTTTAAATCGTCAAAGAACAATTCGTAGATTGTCTGTTGCTGTTGGTAACCCAAAAATCAACACTTTTTGATATTTTAAAGCAAAGTACTACGTTTAAACGCATTTTTTCGGATGTTAATAGATCTAACAGACGAAAATAAATTTGCTAGATTAGCGTTTTGCTTGTCCAAGGTTAAACCAGATGGATATTTTCAAGATATGTACAATTACGTCCACATTGACGATAAAGTTGATGAAAAATCGATTTTAATTTGTCATAAGAGGGAACAGACAGACAGACAGACAGACATGAAGCGAAGTTGATAATAACGTTAGAAAAAATGGTTTTATTTAACACAAACAAAACGTTCGTATTACATTTTTCTGGATGAAGAAGAACCCCATAGAAGGTGTAAAAACAAATGTTTCATTACAAAAGTGATGTTATTGGCAGCTGTAGCTTAGGTCTCGTTAAAGATTAAAAAACAACAAAAAATTGATTTCTTATTTAAATCATAATCCTATCTATCCAACCATGTTATTTATTTATTTGCATTTTTTTTATAAGCCAAGTAAATAGAAAAATATTAATAATATTTTTTATTAATTTCACGGTTTCTAATCATGATGATTGCAATCTAAATTAAAACAAACAATTTAATAATATATGTATACCTACCTATATCTAAATATTATTACTACCATTTAATGTATACTTGTATAGTATATTATTTATTAATGGAAAAAAAATAAATAAATAAATTTGTGTTTTTGTCTGTTATTATTTTATAACAATAATAATAATAATAATAATCATCATCAATTTTAATAATCTAAAATGTTTGAAAAATTCATTCATTCATTATTTTTTTGATTTATTTATTTATTATAAATATAATATGATGATATTTATTTTATGATTAATTGTATGTAAAAATTACAATATTTTTTATTTTTTCTCTAGAGTTTTTAAAGTTCTTTTTTCATAATTTTTTTAATTCCTATATAATGGAAAATTTAAAAATTTTTCTTGAAAAATTTAAGTGAAATGTTAAATAATAATTCAAATAAACTTTAAGAAAAATTAAATACTGAATGAGATTACTTGAAAAAGAATGAATGATATTTGTTATTCGTGATGATCTCAGTGAATCAATAAAATAAAGATTAAGATAAAATTTGGTGGGCGGATAAGAAGTGTAGAAAAAAAAAATATATATATATTCGTAAAAAAACTTAGCATACTGAAATTGTTCAACATTTAATTATTATTATTATTATTAAATTTTCTATAAGATTTGAATTTAAAAATAATGGAAAATTTAAATTTTTTAAAAACTTATCCATTACAAATTTAATAGAAAAATGTATTAGAACTTGAGTCGATGAATAAAAAGTATATTTTTTTTTTTGATCATTGAAGATTTCTACAAGATAAATAAAATAAATATATAGATATTGAAAGAATATAAACTAATTGGAGTATAAATAATAGTAGGAATTGAAAAAAAAACAAACTATTTCTATAGTCCGGGAGATGAAAGGTAGTGTACGAGCCGACCCCCACCCTCGGCCAACGAGTTCCCGCGCTTGCCCCCACTATTCCAAAGAAACCACACCGCGCAACTCTGTTGCGCATATCACATTTTTTATAGTTTAGTTTGAGAGAGTAGAAGACTGTGGTGGAAGGGAAATCACTCTAGGAGAGGATACCCACGCCTCTCCTGGCCGCCACCTCTCATGCACCAACTTTCATCTCCCGGACTATAATTGTATACACAAAATAAGTCACGGTTGTTACAACAGATCGAGAACAAAATCAATGACACCTACAAATAAAGATTATTTTTTTCGACAAGTATTTTGTATGAAATTTCAAGATTTATATTCCAAACAATTTTTAATTAATTGAATTGATAATCCAAAAAAAAAAAATACTTTAATTATAATTCTATTTAAAATAATGATAAATAAAGAACTCACTTTTTAGTTGTTGTTTTTTTTTTAACTTTGTTTTTGTTGTTGTTGTTGTTGTTATTTTTCATTTCCCTCTCCTTGAAGTTGTTTTTTGTTTCACTCATCCCTCTTATCTTTCGTTACTGACAATTTAATAACATAATAATTTGCATCTGTTAAGCAAATCATCTGGTTGATTCATTAATTAGAGCTACTGTCATCGAAGAGGAGATTCTAATTAATAAGCATCGCGTTAAATTGATAAAGCTCTGTGTGTGTGTGTGTGTAAAGGATAGGATAGGATAGGATAGGATAGGAAAGGGTCAGAGGTTGGCACTCGTTATCATAAACCCTCCTCATCCAGTTAGAATGAAACTAAGGTCGCTTTTATATAAAATATCGCCAAGTGATTTACGTAAACTGGCTGCCATTAACTTTCCCCTCACCAAACCAAAAAAAAGATCTTTTCGAATTTAGATTGAATTAGAACACAACCTATAATACCCTATCCCTTCTTTCATCTCTCCCTCTCTCTTTCTCTCTTTCTCTTTTTTATACCCTTTCTCAATTCATTTGCTCTATTTCTCTTTTGATTTCGTTGTTATATATATATATTCTTTTTTTTTTATTTATTTACAAAAACGATAAATTTCAATCCCTCCTAAAATAGATATATATATAAAAAATAAAGATTCTAAAAGATAAATGTTTTTAAGTTTAAACGTAATAAATAAAACATGAAATAGGTGGCTTAAATGATTTAATAAAAATGTTTTAAAGAAGGTGGAGTAGCAAAAAACAACAACAACAACAAAAGGTTAACCAAACATAAAAACAAATAATCTAGAATAGTATTCCTTAATGAGGGGTATTTTTTTTTTTTTTTTGTAAAAAAAAATTTAATCAAATAATTTAAAAAATAAAAAGGAAAGAGAAAAAAAAATAAAGAGAATTAATAATTAAGAGTCTTAAGAATAATTTTTTTTTTTCACATTTTAAGATTTAATTGAAAAAAATAATAATTAGAAATTTGAAGTGAAATTTAAGTAAAATTTTACCTGTGGATCAATCATGAGTGGCCATCTGTCTGAATTGGCTAATATTGTTGCATTCTCTGTTGACATTCGATCACTTGGTAGACCCTCATTGTTCCATAATGCAATCTGAGCATCATCAGTCAATAAAGACAAAGGATCTAAATCTTCTGTAATCGGAACTGTAGGCTGTAAATTAATAATAATAATAATAATAATAATAATAATAATAATAATACACACATATATTATTATTAGGTTGTCAGGAAAGTAATTTTGTTTGTTTCCGTTAGAGCAGTGTTTTTTAACTTTTTAGTATTCACGGCCCAATTTTCAATAATAATTTTCATCACGCCCCCCCCCCCCTCATCGGAAATGTTTCAGAGCATCGCAAAATTATCTGACCTTTTTTTTTTTAGAACTATATTGAAAAAAGTCGGGAATTTCTCTTGGATATGCTCGCGCCCCCCTGTTAGAGGGTTAATTTGTATTTTTTGCACCTTCACACTTAAGTCGTATAATCCTTATATATTTTGAGAGATGATATAAGAAGGGTTGTGTGTGAAGAAATTCAAGTAATTTTACGCAATAGTTTTGGGTTCATGTCGATTTAAATTTGGAGAACAATAAGCAGCATTGTCGCCATATTTTACTTTTTTCTTATAGAAAAGGTAAGAATGCTGATCAGGCACGCAAAAAATTGACAAATTTGTATGGGGAGGATGGACTGACTGATGATGTATACGCCAGTGCCAGAACTGGTTTGCAAAATTTCGATCTGAAAATTTTGATGTTGAAGATGCATCACCTTTCGGAAGACCGGTAGAAGCTGATTGAAACGTGATAATGGCACTAATTGATGACAATGCGATCGTTGAGAGGTTAAATTTATTAAATTCAACTGATTTTGATCACTTAAAAGGACTGGGTTTAACCCCAAATCTCGATATATGGGTTCCCCATGTTCTCACGGAATCAAATTTGTATTTTAGCGTTGACGTCCGTGATTAATTTCTCAAACATTACAAAAATGATACATTTTTTTTTACAAAAAATGAGTTGTATATAAAATTTAATACAATATTTATTCATTACTCAAAAATAGCATTTAAATTTACACACACAAAAAAAATAAACGAAGTGACTTTCTGAACGACCCATTCATTATATTTTTGATTCTGTAAATAAGCTGTCTAAAATAAAAAAATAAATAAATTTACAACAATTCTCTCTCTTTCTCTCTCTCTCTCTAGATCACTTTTTACTTAAAATTTAATTTTAATTAAAGAATAGATTAATTTTTTGTTTTTTTTTAAATGTTATTATCAATTATATTTTTTTGGCATTTGTTATTTTTTCATTTCATTCTCTCTCTTAATTATTTTTCATTTTAATTATTTGAAATTTATTTTTGATTTTTGATTTTTCTCATTTACTTGTCAGCATTAGTTAAGGTGACCATATTTTGAAAACACCAAACCGGGACATTTGTAAAAATAATTTACCTTTTTTTTAAGAGCCTAACTGATTGTGAGAAAACGTTCGTCGGACATAAATATTTAAAAACCGGGACAATAAACTGTCCTGAAGACACTTTTCGGGACGCCGGGACAGAGTACCTAAAATCGGGACAATCCCGGAAAACCGAGACGTTTGGCCACCCTAGCATTAGTCATTTATTTTCCTTTGTTTTTAATATTTCTTACATATAATATAATTGTTTTTTCCAAAACCTTTCTATTCCCATTTAAATATTTTACAAATTTATTTATACTAATCTATCTTATTATCAATGACCAATCATTGGATATCACTTCCTCTCACCTCCCCCTCCCTCCCTCCCTTCTCACTATAAATAAATATAAATAATCATAAATTTTTATTATATAACGAAATATTATATTTATATTTATTTTATTGACATTTTTATATATTAATTAATAAAAATATTTTTATCTTTATATATTTATTATATATCCCCGTAAATGTAGGAATTCAAAAAAAAATATTTTTACATAATATAAAATAGGCGAAAAAGTCATTTATATATTAAAAAAAAAAATTAATATTTACTTTAGAAAATTACATCCTTTGAAAAAATATTTTTATATTCTACATTCAAAATATTATTTTATTTTTAATTAACCGTTTAAAAAATTAATTTTTTTTTCTTTTGTTTATAAAATGCTAAAAAGGGCAAAAATATCTTTTTTTTTAGAATATAAACAATGTAATATATAAATTTATCAAGAATAATTAAAATTCAAGTATTAATGGTTACATAATAAAATGTATTAAACATTTTTTTTTTATCCAAATATGAATTATATTCAGTGTAAGTCAGTGGGGGGGGGGGAGATATAGAAAGGGCGAGAATATCAAAGAGAAAATATTATTTAAAAAACATTGATCAACTCAATGTAAGGAAAGCATTCATGAATAATGACTGGTGAAGTTCTTTGTAGCTCGACAGAAATCGAAAGAGAGAGAGAGAGGGAGAGTTTTTCATCCAAGCAACATTTCTTCAAATTTCTTCTTATCTTGAACTACATTGATCTATATAACTCCTAGTTTCTTCCATATCTCTTAAATGCCATCCTACATTACTACACTAATACTTTATTTATAATTCTCAGGTAGGAGGACATCATACATCATTCCTCGTTATGTACTCTCTGCCATTGCCCGGTTACCTCAACTTTCTTTGGCCCATAAATGCTGCGAAGAATCCTATGTCGAGATTTTGATGTTTTTATACGTTTTGAAGGTTCCTGAATCATTTTCACTAAGGTTGAGAAAAATGTATGTGTAAAGTGTATGTGTGTATGTTTGAAAGATTACTCAAAAACGGTTTGAGCTAGAATCATGAAATTTGGTATATGGGCATTATTCAAAATTCGTAGTTTTCTATCAACTTTTGAGAAATGTAGCTCAACCGGAAGAGGGTCATTACCTACAACGTTTTGATTTTTTTTTCCTCTAAAGTCACCGTAAAAATAAAGATATATGTTTGATAGTTTTTCACATGATTAAAAATTGTATAAAACTGCTATATATAGAATTTCAGCTTTATTGAATCGCTGAAGGTACCGGAATTAATTTTTTAACAGTGCAAATCTCACGCGCCAACACGTGACGTGGTTCCATCAACAAAGAACCAAACATGCGCTGATTTAATAAATATTATTTATTAATTTTAATTTATAATTTATAATTAATTTAATTTAATTTAAATATAATATATTATGTTATTTAATGCAATTCAAATTGCGAGATAGTCGAGTGGAGACACTTCAGCTTATTCAAAGTTGCATGATCAAAATTGTTAATGAATCAATAGATAGGAATAAACTATATTAGATTTTGTGATGATAATATGTCAACAAGTACATTACTTCAAATCAATAAAACTCAAAAGAACAGTGCTGTTGCTATTTTATATGATTTTTATGAACGAGGCAAATATGGAATGAAAAAATTGCGTCAGAATATGCAATGATTGCTGCTCGCGCGTTTAATGTCCAGAAGATTCCAAAGTATACAAGTACTTGTGGAACAAAATTTACCTCATTGAGCCTGAACACATTACATGATCCATAGAGAAGCTTCGGGTTTGAAAGAAATGAATTCTGGTATGGATTGTGTGTGTCTGGCGAGATAGTAAAAAAATTAAAACTGAACATTTGTCATCTTCAGTTTTATTACTAATTCAACGAGTAGTATAGAATCATTGGAAAGTGGTAGGGACTGTAATTCTTTGAAAAATTATCCTCGAAATTCTCTGTGTTCGTTGAAGAACTCACTATGTCTGTTTTATACTGTCTTCATCCAACATTTTTGAACAAATGATATACACTAGCCTTTCTTCTTCATTTACTTGAATTTACAATCCAAAATACTCAATATACTAATATATGTATACATTTTATTGTAAGGGGTGGGGGGAGATAGAATTTATAATATTTGGCCGCGAATACTATAAGGTTGAGAATCACTGATGTAAGTAATGCATTGTCTATTTTTTATTAAATTTATTTAATATATAATAAAATTTAACTAAACAGAGAAACAAACTAAATGAAAAGTAAAAATAAAATATTATAATTAGTATTTTAATAAATATAGTAAAGCCTATATATATATTAGTATATATTATCGGATAAAAATATAATAGAATAGAATAAATAAAGTTAATTAATGTAGTTGTAATTTTGTGAAAAGTGACTTTTCAAAAAATAATTACATATATCGTCGGTTTGGAAGAATACCGTCACAACTCAAAATTAGTAGATTTCCAGGAAAGGTATTTTAAAATTTGTAAAATATTAAAACAATTCTATCTTTACAGGGATAAATAATAGAAACAAACGACTCTATATATAATTGAGAGGCATTTTAAACTATGTTTTCGTCTAATAATTTGTAATTTATGTTCACTTACGAATCCTTTTACACCCCCTTATTTAAATATTTAACAGTCTTGCCCAAAAAATAGTTCGCCTTTTGAATACTGCACAATAATCCAACAAAAAATAGGACTGTATTCACCAAAACTATGAAACTATCAAAATCATGGCAATGTGACAATATTTCATATATGGATGGCCGTATAAAAAAAGCGGGAATTACAGACTGTTTTCAATGCCATCTAGTGATTTTAACAGTAAGTTACAACTTGTGCCTCTCTTCCACATAATATATTGACAATAAGCAATATATTTATATAAAAATCTCAATTATGATAATTTTTGAGTTGTGACGGTATTCTTCCAAACCGACGATATATACATTCGAGTATAATAAATAAATAAATAAATGTTAAAGAAGATATTTATTAAATAGGTTTGAAAAAAGTAGGTGTTTTGAAGCCATACCTATATAACCTAAAGATTTGCTATTTAATTTTAAATGAAGAAATTTAAGATCATTTAAAAAAAAAATAAAATAAAAAAAAAAGATCAAAATATTAAAATTTATCATTAAGAAACTGCCATTAAAAAAACCAATACCAATGGGTTATTAAATTAATATGATATAACACTAATACTAATGATAATAATCATAATAAAATAATTCTACAAATTTTATTGATTTTCTTTTATTTTATGAATTTTATCAATTTTTATCACTTCACAATTTATTATAAGAAATTGTGGTGTGTGCGGAATGTAACTTTACGCTTATATATTATATATTTACAAAAAATCTCGTTTTATTCTATCAGGTTCACTTATTTTGTTTTGATTTCTTTCTTATCTATACATCTGCCTTATATAGAGAGAGATTTATGAATGAATAAAGGTCAATTTATTTTCTTTAATTTAAAAAGAGAGAGAGAGAAGAAATAAAAAAAAGAAGAAGAATGAAAAAATAGATAGAAATAGAGAAGAACAGATGTTTTTGGTAATACCTCAAGCGATTTAAGAAATGGTAGCCAATTTTTTTTCAACAAATCGATACGATATTGTTTCGTAAAACAACCAACATAAGAAATGAAGGCAGTGACGAGAAGGACATCTCCTGGAAGGGTACTACCTTGTCGCATGAAACTTGAAAAAATGAAAAAACATTAAATTAAAAGTAAATTTAAATTTGATGAGATATCTACTTGTAAGTATAATTTGGATTTGTGTATGTAAAGAAAAAGAAATTGAAGTGAAATGTGTAAAATATGGATTCATGTCATTATTGAATGAACATAGTTAAAGAAAGTTAAGAAAAAATAAAATAATAAAAGTTTTTAATATACTATATGTGTGTACATTAAACATATTTGAAAGACTATTAATATCTATTTTTTTAAAAAAAAAAAGGTTTTAAATAAATCCTATATTTTTTTTATTATAACTTGGAATTAATCCTTTCTACTTTAATATTTATGTCATATATCTTATCTTATCTAATTATACTAGCAAATATTATATATAAAGAAAAATCGATCTGTATTAGTTTCAGCCTGGGAAAAAAATCATCTTTATTAGTTTTTTTTTAATTTAAAATAGGAAATTTAAATGACGTCAGCAACTACGTCAGACAGTACTTTCTTAATTACAAAATATAATAAAATAAAATTAAAAATATTTATTTTAATAATATTTTATAAACAAATTACGAAATTATATCCTTAGGCCATACTTTTCTGTCTTTTGATGCGTTAATAGCTACGTTTAAGGGCTGTATGTTTTATGACTATTTTTTTTTTAATTTAATTTATTTGAAATTGTTTCATATATTTTGTCGTTCATTTATTTTAAATAATAATCTTAATCTTAAGTATTCATAGTTTATAAGGAATCACTTTTTTAATGACCGAACGGGGGTCATGAACCAGCTACTTATTAAAATTGCACAAATACTAGATCAGAACGATTAACAGGAAATCTAATAATAATTCTTTCTTTCTCTCTCTCTCTCTCTTAAAAATGTATAATATTATAATTTTAATTTGAACCACCAAAATTAAACATGACCAATAAAATAAAATAAAATAAAAATTCAATAAAAACTTTAAAATAAATGAATAATTGAAATATATTGTAAAATATGTAGTAATAGAAAGACAGAGAGAGAGAGAGACATACATAATAATAATTATTTCAAAACAATTTCAAAAAAGTATTTATTAAAGCTTTTGTGGTTATTTATTAAATTAAAATAATTTTATATAAACAATGTGTGGTCTTTTAATAAAAATTCCCTTAATAATTAATTTCAAAAAATTTACAATTTAAAATTAATTTTATTTTTGTATTTTACTTTTAAATTAATTAAGAAAAACAAAGAAAAGAAAACAAAATAAAAATAAAAACTTACTTGGCCACTGCTTCTGCCCATCTTACATTTTCAGATGCCAGACCACCAACAAGTCGATTTGCCAATTGGATTGTTGCATTTGTGGCATCCGCCTCTTCTTGACAACGCATTTTCTCGCTTGTTGCTTGTTCAAAATCGGCTGTCAATTTAGCAAGTTGTTCCTCTAAAGACTAAACAAAAACCAAAATAACCAAATCACTAAAATAGCATCTATTTTAATTTAATTAAAAATCTAAAATGAATAATTAATTAGTTTGTCTATTTTTTTTTTGTGTAATTTGTATTTAAATTACAATAATTTCACATACCGCAACTTTTCTTTTAATAACAGATAATTTATCTTGTGCTGCAGCCAATTCAGCATTTGCTTGTGC
Organism: Labia minor; assembly: GCA_963082975.1. Classification (NCBI taxonomy): domain Eukaryota; kingdom Metazoa; phylum Arthropoda; class Insecta; order Dermaptera; family Spongiphoridae; genus Labia; species Labia minor. The sequence continues at coordinate 80,887,997 of OY720346.1, read as the reverse complement.
AAGTGCTTTCCGTTTTGGTTCAACATCACAGTACACTTCATAAAATTTTATAATATTAATAACCCAAGCGCAAAGACCTGAAAAGCAATGATTATACACCGTTAAATATGAAAACATTTTCAATAGAAAGGGATAGAAGGGTAGCATACGATTACCATATAAATACACTGTCACCCTGAGATTGAAGATAATTCATGCATTTGAGATTCTGTCAAAGTCAATATTAGATATATGTATATTTATCATACTATTACTACTACTACAGAAGTAGTAGTAGAAGGAGAGGGAGATAATGCTGTTATATGGTGGTTGCTTAATTTCCTTAACTAACTTAATTTATGTATATACAAATATATTATATTATATTATATTATATATAAATTTAAACAACAAGATCCCATAATAAGTACGATTCTATATGTACATAATATTAGTGAGACCGGGGAGACATTGTACAACCTACACGGGGAGACTTTGGACATTTTCTCACTCGAAATAAAAAGGGCAACATATCGGTTTTCATGGAGACTTAGAAAATTTTGGATAACGTTAATCACCTAATGACACCTTGAGAAATGTTCTAGTGCTTAGGATAAATTAGAAAAAAATTGAAAACAAAAAGTGTCGAGTCTCCTCTGTCTTCCCTACATAAATTCATAACAATACAATTCAATTAAATTAGCGTTTCTCAACTTTTTTGGACCAAATGCCCACTTCGAAAGGCCGGCTTCATAATTCGCCCCTATAAATTTTAACAGATAAAAATTGCATGATAATCGTTAATATAACGTAGGTACACTTGGTGATACTTAGAGCCATATAATCAAAACCTGATCGCAAAATCATCTTACTTTTTTTTTTAGAACCATATTGAAAAAATTGAAAAAAGCGGAAATGTTTAAAAGCCTGATCGCAAAATCATCTTATCTCTTTTTTAGAGTTGAAAATGATTTCGCCCCCCCCCCCCAAAAAAAAATAATTATCGCCCCCCAAAAGCGTATAGTCAAATAATCGCCCACTCTTTAATATTATATGTCGATATCGTCCAGGTTGAGAATCACTAAATTAAATGAAAAATTGTTATTATTGTGGTTTTACAATTTTGTTAAATAATATAATTTAAAAATTAAATAAATTTCATTATTATTAATTATTTATTAATCATGTATAGTTTTGTCAAATTCATTTAAATTTAAAATCATATTATATCCTGTGCTAAATAATCTTAAGTAATTAGTAAATAAGAAAGATGAATTTTATAAATTTAAATTTTTTTTTTCTTCTAATTTTTTTTTTATCCATAGTAGTTAAGAATTTATATTAGAATTTAATATTTAATTAAATTCAAATGAAATGATAATTTATTATGTGTAAGGTTTCATTCACATTCGTTGTGAAAATGAATATGAATGAACAAGACAAGATTTCCCTTTTCTTAAACGTATTTCCTATGATATTTACTAAAGAATATTAAATTAATAATTAACTCCATAAGAGAGAAAGAGAAAGAGAGAGAGAGAGAGAGATGCTAGAGGGTGATGATGGTGGAGAATTTAAAGGATGTTGATTAAAGTGTCGTTGAAGGGAAATGTTCATACTCCTACATACGAACAACTCGAACTACAAAATACATTCATTAATAAAATAATATAATTATTAATTGTATCAATTATGCTAAGTTAATTTATGTAAAGTAAACATGAATGATGAAGGAAAGGATAAAGAGGTTGAAACGTTCAAGGGAAAAGACATTTTAATTGATAAACGTAAATAAACGTTAAAAGGTTTAAAGATAAGAAATGGGAGGGGCAAAGAGGAGGGGGGGAAATAATGAAGATAGAAAGAGAAAAAAAAGAGAGAGAGAGAAAAAAAAATACATTACCAGCTGCTGCTGCTGATTTTGATCGAACAAATTCGGGTTCAAATTCAGAATCTTTTAAATATGGTTGTATAGCTTTTGTAATTTCTGGATGAATATTTTCTTTATCATAATTAATTAGAGCATCAAGAAAAGAGTCAACTTTTGCCATTGTGATCTAAAAATATTAATAATAATAATAAATATGTAAATAATATAACTACCTACATATTTTTACACATTATACTTATAGTTAGGATGACTATAGTATTTCGAAAACACCAAACCGGGACAAACGGTTTACTTTTTGAAAAAAAGTACGAAATGTTCAAGAGCTAAATCCAGAAAAAGTTTTACCTTTTTTTGTTTTTAGAACAAATTGAAAAAATTTTGAAAAAAAGTACGAAATGTTCTAAATATTTAAAAAAAACGGGACAATAGGCTGTCCCGAAGAATTTTTTCGGGACGCCGGAACAGAGCTCCTAAAAATGGGAAGTTTGGTCACCCTACTTATAGTAGATTTATGGATTAATCAATATTTCCTAAATTTGTATTAAAATAACAAAAAAAAATAATAAAGTTTTTCTTGTAGACTAAAAAGAATAAAATAATTTTTCTATAAGACTGACAAAGTTGGTGAATGAATTGCTTCATATAAAACGAAAAACGTTGTGTGTGAGCAAATGTTTTTATTTATTTATATGAAATATACAGAGTTTCCCAAAATGAAAGAGCAGATTTCAATTTCGTATTACATACAGACAAACTATGAAAGATAGAAACACATTGCGCATGTCATTGGATAGAAGAAGGTTCAAAGTTTTGAGACAGCAGCGCTGTTATTTGTTTATAGCAACATGGCGACTACACCACAGGAAAAGTCATTTTGTGTGTTGGAATTATTCAATCCATTATTCAAGTGCAACGAGCGTTTTGCAGTCGATTCAAAAAACAGCCGCCTCGGCACAAGTAGATTTATGATTGGCATACACAATTTGTGGAAGTTGGTTGTGTATGCAAACCTTCCTTTATCCAATGCGTAATGTGTTTCTATCTTTCACAGTTTGTCTGTAATACGAAATTGAAATCTGCTCTTTCATTTTGGGACACCCTGTATATATCAAGTCAAATTTTTGGAATAATAAAAATTGTATTATAATAAACACATAAACTAATAAATTAACTAATTACTATTATTTCTATTATACAATAAAAATGACAATTTGAGAGCTAAGAATTGAATAATCTTTTGTAATTTTTCATTGTAATATATTTGTTGTATCTTATTGTTAGTATATAACAAATTTTAAAAGAATTATGATTTGCTTAAATTTACATATTCTCAATCAAATAAAAAAGACAATTGATTATATTAGAAGGAATGGTGTTACTTGTTAATCGAGTGTTTTAGTATGGTATTTAATATATTTAATATATCTATATAAATTATATAAATATTTTTTTTTATTTAAATAGTATAGAAATAACAAAGAAATGCAAATGAAAAAACTACATAATTTTAATGCTAGAAAATATTTTAAAATTATTTTAAAAATAAGTCTATCCTGAAATCAATATTTATGCTTCATATGGCGTTGAAAAAAAAATAAACGCATTAAAACTAAAGGAGTTGCTTTTACTCACTCATTACATTTATAATTGATAAATTATATAATTCAATTATATTTCTTTTATATCTTCTATATAGGAACCCATTAAAATATCTAAAAAATAATTTCACCTTGCTCAATTTAAAGATGAGAAAAATCGATTATAATTTTTCATTTGAGCAAACAGACAGACAGACAGACCGACATAAAGTGAAGTTGATAAAAATTAAATTATTTGAATAATTCAAAAATTAAGATATAAAATAGTTTAATATTCTCACAATTAATTACATATTAATTTAATAATTTTCTTCATATGCAAAGACAAATGTTAATTTAATTTAATGTTTCTATAGTTTTATTAGTTTTAGTAGAGATATCTGTTGTATGTGAGATGTTGTATTGACGAAAGAAAAAATAAACAAAATAATTTAATTTATTCATTTTTAAGATCCGAAATTTATTTCATTTTATTGAATTAAAATTAAAATTAGATGGAGTGTCTCCACTTGACTATCTCGCAATTTGAATTGGATTAAATAACATAATATATTATATTTAAATTAAATTTAATTAATTATAAATTATAAATGAAAATTAATAAATAATATTTATTAAACCAGCGCATGTTTGACTCTTTGAACCACGTCACGTGTTGGCTCGTGAGATTTGCAGTGTTAAAAAATTAATTCTGGTACTTTCAAGCTGAAATTCTATATATAGCAGTTTTATACAATTATTAATCATGTGAAAAATTATCAAACATATATCTTTATTTTTACGGTCACTTTAGAGGAAAAAGATCAAAACGTTGTAAGTAATGACCCTCTTCCGGTTGAGCTACATTTCTCAAAAGTTGATACAAAACTACGAATTTTTAATAATGCCTTGTTTACCAAATTTCATGATTCTAGCTCAAACCGTTTTTGCGTAATCTTGTCTACATATATATATACACACACACACACACACACACACACACACACACACACAGACAGACAGACAGACATTTTTCTCAACCTTAGTGAAAATGATTCAGGAACCTTCAAAACGTATAAAAACATCAAAATCTCAACATCGAAAATTTTGGTGATCGCAATACTATCTCTGGCGAGATAGTAAAATAAAGGGTAAAAAATATTTTTGTATAAAACTCATAACGAGAAAGAGTATTTAGTAATAAATTTTCGTTAAAAACAAATTCTGTTTATTTTAAATATACTTATACATTTTTTTTTTTTAATAAAATATTGAATATCAAATCAAAATTAAATTATAATCATCATACATAGTTTCATATATATATATATATATATTATAGGTATTTCTATCATATGTAATTTCATATTATTTCATAATTATAAATTTTACTAAACTTTCCACGTACAAAACAATTTTATGGATTCAATTATTAATATAATTATATATATAGATACATTATGATTATGTAAATGTTGTTCAGATTTTGTTACGCAACGATATTCTCGCACGTTGATAATTAACCCTTTCATATATATATATATATATATATTCAGTAAACGTAAACTATAAAGTTGGAGGTAACTTAAAGACATAATTATAGGATCATGGATAAAGAGAGATTATAAATTATTAGATAAATACGTTTACGATTAAACTATCCAAACACCTTATTTCTTTATTCCAGAATTATAGAACCGCATAAGTTTTTGTATAATTTTACTAATTTCTCTCCTTATGAAAAAATAATACAAAAAAACATTGTCATTTATTTATTAATTGAAATATAATATAGAAAAAAATTAATAGATAATTATAAAATAATTTCAAATTTCCAATCAAAATTGAAGTTTGTTGAATATTTGCATTTGTTAAATGCTTGATAGTAATTAAATAAATATCTGGATTAGTCTGTATTTAATTTATTAATTCCTCCTCTAAATAAGCATTTGTTATAATCAAACAAAAAAAAATCGAAACTGTGATATTAATATTAAAAATTTTGTATAAAACAGAAATCAGAACAAAAAATATACAAATAAAAAATATAATCTTTTGTAATACTGCTCTGTTGAGACAGTAGTGGATAATGTGATTAAAAATATAAGTAGTCCTTTTTATAGTTCCTAGTGATCATTAACAAGTAATAAAAATATAATATCACCTCACATAAATATCAATTTATTTTGTGGTTCAATATTCAAATGTTAACAACTGTATTCAACTGTATTTTACTCCACTACTGAATTGGATTTGGAATCCTCCCCCACCTTGGACGTGTATGAGATTCCTTGTTCTGACTGCCCTAGAACAAACAGGAGAGTCTAATGATGAGTATAAGCTATCAATGAAGAGATTGGACCCGGCTTCAGCTTTGCCTAAACACCATACCAAGACCGATTTTTCATTTTACGTCTAGACTCAAATCTCACAATTAAACGTGAAAATAACCCGGAAATAATTTATATATAGTAGAATTCATGACGTCATGAATTCTGCAAGATCATAACAAAACTGATTATAATGAGCTTCACAGTTATAATCAGTTCTTTGTTAACTCAGATTACAGCCGCAGGCTCTGTCAGTTTGATCAGGGATTCTTTGCAATCACCTGCATTTGTTATCAATTCACATATAATCGTTATATTGTGACACAAAATCTGACATTTAATTTTTATTACTTCAAGTTTTCTCTTTACTTTGATTCACTGCTTAACCGTGCTAACAAGCACAATTTCTTATTACATATTATTGTAATCAATTTGTATAATCATTTCACTAAATAAAATAAAAAAAATAAACATTGTTTCATTCAGTTTGAAACTTTAACCAGCTCAGTCGGTAGACTATCTCACTATCGTTAACTGGAGTGAAATTAAGGCGACTCTTTTGCTAAATTGGACCGGACAGTTCCCTCCAACTCCAAGAGACAAATGGGAACTGAAGGCCTAACCTTGTCCTTACAATATGAGTTTTTAATTAATATAGGCTATTATTAATTAATTAATTAATATTATTTTATAGGTGAATAAATTATTCATTTCGCACATTCCCACCGGCTCCATAATTTGTCTATTTATTTTATGTGGCAAGATGAGCCACCGGTGGTATATGCCGACGAGAACGTGTTAAATGTTATTAAACTTCAATTCTCGTTGATTTTTATTCAGTCACTTATTATTATTATTATTTAATCGTTTCTTTTTATTTTGTTTGCTACGAAATTCAGTAGTTGTGAAAAGGGACGCAAATATAGTTATTTGTGGAGATAGAAGGAAGAAGGGAAAGGGAGAGTGATATAATTAATTGAATGAAATCTATAAACTAACCAACAGTACCAGAGATTAATGTCTATATATTTAGTAGGATTTTAATTTCAGTCATCATTTATAAATTAATCACTCTAACATGTATATATATATAAAGAAAGAGAGAAAGAGAGAGAGAGAGAGAGAATAGTATGTATGTACATATATAATTTTATATATGATATCAAACATTGTTCAGTGACTTTCTATCAACACTTTAGATTTAATTAAATAGAGATAAAAGGGTATTTTGTATTTTATATATGTATATAATATGTATGTGTATGTTAGTGGAATATGTAATGGGTCAGAGGATGAATTTTAATGAACTAAAGGAGGAAAAGAGAAAACTAATTGTCCAGATTTCTCGGAGCTAATTTCAATTGGGATTACAATAACAGTTTACTTTCTCTGTTTTTGTATTAATTAATTAATATATATATATATATCTATATATAATTATTATAATATTTGTATATGTATGTACTTATGTATATGGAGGTCTACTTTATTTTAATTGTTTTTCATTTCAAATTAAATTTTGAAGAAATTAATGAAAAAAATATTTAATATTATTTTTAGATTCATTTAAATTGAATTATATTAAATAACAAGCTATGCTACTGTTCTTTACACATCTAATATAATAATATTATATTAAAATTTACCAATTAAATAAAAAATAATCACTTAAAAAACATTATCATTAATTCTCTTGTTATTGTTCATATTATAGGTGATCAGACAATTGTTATATTCATCATACTATAAATATTCATTAAAAGAATTGTTAGAAAAATTAAGTGAACAAAAATAAAAATAAAAGTGTCAATAAACTAAATATAATGTTCAAATATACAATAACACATTACAATAACAAATAATATATATGCATATATTGGAGGAAAAGTTCTGTCAAATTTTAAAAATAATATTTGAATTAATTTATAAAAATTCGTGTTTAATATTAATCAATTTGTTACAACCTGTTGCCATCTTTCAGGTTACCTGTGCATTCTTGTTTTGTAGAAGTTCTCGTCTTCGGAGTTAAAATGACAGTCAGCCACTGCCTTAGAAACACTTTCAAAAGACTTGAATTTTTTTCCCTTTAGATAATTTTGCAGAGAGCTGAACAGGTAATAATTAGATAGTGCAATGTCAGGTGAATAAGGTGGGTGACTAAGGGCTTCACATCCTAACGCATTCAGTTTTTGTTGTGTGACCATTGCAGTACACGATCGAGCATTATCGTGATGGAACACTATTCCTTTTCTACACGCTAATGTAGGCCTTTTTTCTTTGATAGCAGATCCGCGTTAATATTTGTTCCCTATTTCAGCAACTCGTAGAACATTTGACCTTTCCTGTCTCACCACAAACACAAACAAAGCAGTACTTTTTGTTGATGGATACTTTGTTTTGGAACTGTTGCTAATGATGTTCCTGGTTTACAGTAAGATTATTTTCTCTTAATATTCCCGTAAAGAATCGACTTTTCATCCCAGGAACCAGCTTGTCCAAAAACGGCTCCACATTGTGTCTAACCAGATGTGATGAACACAAATTTTAGATGGTCAGACAAATTCTTTTTTTCGTTAATTCAAACACTTTGCTTTAACACAAACCCAGAGAGAGATTTAATGTGATCTTCAACAATTGTATGATGAATGTCAAACTCTTCAGCAAGACTTGTTAAATATGGATTATTTTCTAACAAGAAAAATTACCTGCTTATTTAAAACATGAACAGATCTTTCCATCCAAACAACATATATATGTTGGTTTAGATTCCAGTCGGCCTCGGACTGTTGTCCAGTCGGGACATGTGCCAGTCTCAGGATTGCCCGGGATTCTTCGGAGCTCTACAGCAACGCAGTGAGTACAAAACCACCCAACCTATCAACCCAAAATCCTGATATTAATCCTTGGTCATACGGACTAAGACCCAGAATCCCACCTAAATAATCTCTTGAAAATAGTTCCAAAATGGGTGCCGAAACGTCGAGAAAACAATCTCACATATATATATACAATTAATATTTTGTTTTTTTATTTAATTATTTCTTTAAATTTTATAAACATAATCTAAAATTAATTAATTAAATTAAAAAAAAAATAATAATAAAAATTTAAGTTTTATATCTCTCTTATGAAATATAATTAAATTTTAAATGAATTTAAATACAATATATATGATAGGTATATATCATATTATATTATATAAATATAATAAAAGTGATTTTATATTTTAAAAAAATTATTTTTTTTTTATTTTTAAAATTTGAATGACATTATAATTAAAAAAAAAAAAATAAAGAAGAAATGAGATGATATATATAGGCGGAAGGAGAATGGACGTCAGAATGTCTGCCTGTTTGTCTGTATGTCTATTGGTAGCAAATGTAAATGAATGTTCCGTTCAAATTGGCTTTTATTACTCATTAGGGCTTGTTACTTTACCTTGGCAGCTTTCCAGCTACGGTCTTTTGGGATTTTGCCACCGGGGGCAAGCAACACCATCACTGCAGCAGTTACGTTGGTTACAGCACCCGGTGGCGATCCGAATGACTTCAATTCCGTCAAATTAGCCTAAGAAAAAAAAATATAAGATAATTTTTTATTTAAATTTATTTAAAAATAAGTATATATAATATATTTCGAAATAAATCATTTTTATCAGTTGAATTAATTATTTGTGTTGTTTTTTTTTATTTATTCCTTATTTTAATAAAATATAATATCCGTAAAAAATTTATTATTTTATAGAATTATTTATATATATATATATTTATAAATTTTATTTTGTACAAAGAAAAAAATATAAGAAAAATGAAATTATTTAGAAAATAATGATAAAATTCTTCAATATAATAAAAAAATAGATAAAAAATAGCTTGAATTTTCTTATCTTGAAATTCTTTGATCATTTGTTTATTTTATTTATTTTTATAATAAAATAATTAATAAAAAATAATAATAAATATAAACATTTTTTTATAGAAAAGTTCTTTGAGTTAATTGAGACTGTTTTAAGCTTTAAGAAAAACCTTTGCCCATCAAAAAGTTTAAATAGTAAGACACCCGAATAAATTTCTAAACGAAAAAAGTTTGTTTTTTTTTTAAGAATTTGATAATAAAATAATATTATGTTAATAAATATTTTACTCCATTTATATTTATAATAAAACTGACCTAATTTGTAAAATACCTTTAATTTTAAATAAAAATTACTTATTGTTAGTAGAATAAGGACATGTGCATTATTTATTTATTTTTATTTATTTTTTCCTTTTTTTTTGTAGAGAAGAGAAATAAATTCGTCTGATGTACTCCGCATACGAACAATCTTTAATATGCATGTGAATGCGACCATAATATCCTGACTGTATTTATTAAACCTAACTGATCAAATTTATTTTATTTAGTGGAATTTAAGAACAAACAAATTATATAATTTACTATAGTAATTAAAAAGTAAATTATTTTCAAAATATTTAATGTGTTTTCTATTTTTTCAATAAAAGATTTCTGGAGTGTCTCCACTCGACTATCTGGCAAATTTGAATCGATTTAATTAACATTTATACGTATATTTAAATTAAATTATAAATTAAAATTACAAAATAATATTTATTAAACCAGCGCGTGTTTGGCTCTTTGTTGATGACACCACGTTACGTACTGGTGCGTGATTGGCAAAAAAATTTAAAAATTTCTGGTACACATCAGGCTGAAATTCTATATATAGCAGTTTTATAATAATTTTAATCATGTGAAATACTATCAAACATATATCTTTAGTTTTACGGTCAGTTTAGAGGAAAAAAAAATGAAAACTTGATAGGTAAAAACTACTAATTTTGAATAATGCCCGTGTTTGAATAATGGAAATTTTGTGGGTAATGACCCTCTTCCGGTTGAGCTACATTTCTCAAAAGTTTATAGAAAACTACGAATCTTGAATAATGCCCGTATACCAAATTTCATCATTCTAGCTCAAACCGTTTTTTGCGTAATCTTGTCTACATACATACACACATACACACACACACAATTTACTTACTTCAATAAAATTTAACATTCAACCTTGAAAAAAATAATATTATAAAGACACTTGAAGATATTTATTTAATATAAATTAAAAATCTGGAGTGTCTCCACTCGACTATCTCGCAAATTTGAATTGGATTAATTAACATATATTATATTTAAATTAAATTTAATAAATAATATTTATTAAACCTACGTGTGTTTGGGTCTTTGTTGATGGCACCACGTCACGTGCTGGAGCGTGATTGCCAGTCAACGTGTTAAAAAATTAATTCCGGTACTTTCATCGATTCAATCAAGCTGAAATTTTATATGTAGCAGGTTTATACAATTTTTAATCATGTGAAAAACTATCAAACATATATTTTTATTTTTACGGTCAGTTTAGACTTTTAGAGGAAAAAAATGAAAACGTGGTAGGTAATGACCCACATTTCTCAAAAGTTGATAGAAAACTAGGAATTTTGAATAATGCCCGTGTACCAAATTTCATTATTCTGGCTTAAACCGTTTTTGCGTAATCTTGTCTACATACAAACACACAGTAGTGAAAGTATCCTGAGAATGTTAAGATATACCGTAATTTAGGTATAGGTATATAAATTGAATCAAGATCAATAATATTGAGAGTAATTGGCTAAAAATTTTACCCACTTGATTTAAATATAATATTATACCTATATAGAAAAAGATTGATTATTTTAAAATAATTTATTAAATTTTTTTATTTTAAAAAAATCATCTTTATATATACACTTATATATAATAAATTGCAATTGAAAATAATTGAATTGAAAAAATAAAATTTGTTTCTTTTACTTTTTTCCCCTATCTCTATCTCTCTCTTTCATTCGTTACCAACCTTGTTTAAAGTATTAAGAGCCTCTTGAGCTGCCAAAAGGGCCGGTTCAGCTTTTGCTAAATCCTCTTCACAATCTTGTTGTTTTTTACTAACTTCTTCTGCGATCAGGCCTACTTTAGCTTCTTCCTCATCAGCTAAACATAAAAGAAAATATATATATATATATTTTATTTTTTTTAATTAATAAGAATAATTAAATTAAATAAATTAATAAATGTAATAATATTTTTTTTTTTATTAAAAAATTTACCTATTGATTTTTCATGTGAAACCTTTTCTGTTTCAACACCAACAATTTCTATAAGTGCATCAGCTGCTTCATTTTTTTGTTTCAATTCAACTTCTTGTATTGCAAGTTTAGCTTTTAAATCGTCCACCTGTAAATACATAAATGATTTTACAATTATTTATGGAAATACAAATAATAAGTATAATTAATATAATTATCAATCATTTTCATAAGATTGATTAATTCAAATTTTGTATATCTTATGTTATTTTATCTTATTATACTATCAAAAATTGTATATATATATATATACATGAATATATATATATATGTATTTTTGAGATATTAGACCAATAGAAAGATTTTTTTGAAATTCACACCATAGATAATATTTATAAAGAGAAATCGATCTGGATTAGGAAAAATCATCTTTGTTAGTTTTTTTCTTAATTTAAAATAGTAAATTTAAATGGCGTCAGCAATTACGTCAGACAGCGCTTCCTTAAATACAAAATATTATAAACATAAATAACATAATGAAAAATATATTATGTTATATCCACAGGCCATACTTTTGTCTTTCAATGCATTAATAGATAAGTTTAAGGGCTCTAAGACTATTTTTTTTAAATTTATGTTCTTTTAAATTTAAATTATTTGAGAGGCGGCTCGGTGAACCAGGTACTCGTATATTATCTATATATATAAAGGAGACTGTTTGTATGTATGTATGTAATTCGTTTACTTTTTTGCTGTCATAGTGTAATATGTTAAAATGTAAGTTATTTACATTTTAACATAAAATAGAAAATATATTATTTAAGGATTAAAGAATAAAAATAGAAAGTAAATTAGTGAATATTTTAAAAATAAGACAATTTGTGGAAATTGAAATAACTAAGAAATGAGAGGTGGAGGGGATGAGGAGAGAGGTGGGAGTGTGTGTGAGCGGGAGAGAGAGAGATTTAAAGTTTATATATAGTTCTCCGTGTTGTTCATTCAAGAGCCAGGCGTGGCCCACTGACTGGCGGACTCATTTTACACAATGTATATAACTAGCAATCAAAGAATTATTATAAATTTTAACTTTTTATTTTAAATTCTAATATTCAAATATCATTTCAATTAAATAATTTATTCTAAAAGTTCTCATTTTAATTAATATAATAAAATATTTAAATCATATTTAACTTAAATTATTTTGTATTTATTTTTTCCATATTTGAATAGGTACTTCTTTTATTTTAAGGGAGGGAATTAACTATGATCTAAAAAAATTAATAAATGAACTTAATAATAAAAAATCAAATAAATCCATTAATTTAAATTAATACTATTAATGAATGTATATATTGTTAATTTATCTTTAGTTTTATCAATACTTTTATACCGTTAATTTTTATAAATTGTCTCAAGTCTCTAACTTTGCATTTTCTCAAATTTTATTATAATTAAAAATATTCAATAAAAATCAAGCAATGAAATTAAAATATCGAATTGAAATGATCAAGAAATATTATACTCTATTATAACATATACAATACTTATAAACTATAGGCGGAGGAAATATTAGACGATATCATTGCGGGTTCATGCCAAATCGATCAACATTAATTAAGATATTTTCATTATGACAGATATTAAAAAAACCGCGAATTCAATATCTCTGTTCACTAATTATTTGTAGACTTTAGTAAAACCTACGCATGACTCAATAGATCCGGATAAACTTTTTCAAATTTTGATCTTAAAATTTATCTTGAAGGTAGTAAAGAAAGAGTAAGATGTGGAAATCAATTGTAAAATATTAGGTGACCCAGACGACTTAAATATAATAGGAGATTCGGCAATTGCAATTACAGATAGCGAGGAAAAATTAATCGAGGTAGGAAAAGAGATGAGGTTTGAAATTAATAATGATAAATAAATATATTTAGAAACAAACAGGAGCAGTATTAACATACAAAATGTAGAATTTGAATATGTAGAAAAATTGAATGTAATCACGAAGGATAATAATATTTGAGAAGAATTTAAATCGAAGTTGCAATCGGGAAACGCCTGTTATCATGGAGTAAAGAGGCTTATCTCATCAAAATTATTATAAAAGGGAATGAAAATTAAAATATATAAAACAATTATTTTGTCTGTTGTATTATATGAGTGTTAGACATGGTCTATGATCTTTGGAGATGAGAGTGGATTCAGAGAATAGGATTCTCCCCAGCATTTATGGGCCAAAGAAAGATGAGTACATTAGGGAATGACGTACGAGAGATGGAACAGAGGCTCAGGATAAGGACACTTGGAGAAATGTGGTTGAAGCTGCCAAGAACTTTCGAGTACCGTTGAGCCACGCATGGTCTATGACCCTGGGAGATGAGAGTAGATTCAGATTATTCTTTCCAGCATTTATTGGCCAAAGAAAGATGAGGTCACCGGGGACACTTGGAGAAATGTGGTTGTAGCTGCCAAGAACTTTCGAGTAGATAGATATAACATATTCAATAATAATATATATAATTATTTTACTAAATAAATTAAAATATATTTTAAATAATCACACAATAAGAAATGAATGTTTTATGTTATACATTGTTTGAAACAAAATGGATGAAAACCTTTTACTACTTTCAACCAAATACTATGTACCACTCGGGGGTACAGGGGGCGGAGCCCCCGTCTAGATGTGAAGAGCGACGAAGGAGCTCTGAGCAGCTAGTTATAACATAAAAGACAAATATCAAATATTATTTTAAAACTTTAAGTATTCCATGTTATAATCTTGTATATATAAATATTTATTTTGAAAAATATTTCTTTTAATAATAATTATTTATACTATTAATAAAATGTATAATTGAGATGAATGATGATTTTAATTTTCTTTTTTCTTTTACCTCTTTAATAAAATAAAATCTACCTCTACCTTTATTCTTCATAGACCTTAAACCTAAACCTAATAATAAAGAAATATACAATATTAAAAATATCCTTAATACAATTGTCACATTTGAGCCACCATATCCTAAAAGAGAAATTCCTCAATGTTTTAATTGTCAACTTTTTGGCCACACAAAAAATTTTTGTGCAAGAAAACCCAAATGTGTGAAATGTGCTATGGCACATTTAACAAAAGACTGCAAAATTAAGGATAACAATACAACTCCTTTATGTGCTAACTGCGGCGAAAACCATCCAGCAAGTTATAAAGGATGTACAATATATCAAGAGTTAAAAAATAAACAGTTTCCACCTTTGAGGATAAAGGTATCTCAACAACCAAAAGAGAAAATATCCCCCAATTCCAAAAATGAGACCATTGAGAGTGTTCCACCAGTACAAAATGCATGGACTAAAGAGAAACCTACACCAGTAAATGTTCAAGAATCAAATTTACATAAACTTGAAGATTTTATGCTTAAAATGATGGTTAAAATGGACAAAATGTTAGATATTCTAACAGTTCTTGTAACTAAAATGGCATAATGGATAGAAAAACACTTAAAATTGTAATATGGAATGCAAATGGTTTATTTAATCATTTACTCGAAATCAAAAAATTTCTTATAATTAACAACATTGATATTATGCTCATAAGTGAAACACATTTAACTAATAGAAGCTACATTAAAATACCCCAATACAATATATATGACACTAAGCATCCGGATGGAAAAGCTAGAGGAGGAACTGCTATTATAATTAAAAAAAATATTCAACACCATCAATTAAATAGCTATTCGGAAAAGCATCTTCAAGCAACAACAATTGAAATTGATGAATGGCTAGGGAAACTTTCACTATCTGCAGTTTACTGCCCGCCGGGTACTAAAATTGAGTGTGAACATTTTAAACAGTTTTTTAATACCTTGGGCCACAAATTCATCTCAGGTGGAGATTTCAACGCTAAGCACACCCATTGGGGCTCAAGATTGACAACACCTAGAGGGAGGCAACTTTACCAAGCTATTCAAGAAAGAAATCTGAATGAAATTTCAACTCGTCAACCAACCTACTGGCCTTCAGATCCAAAAAAAACCCCTGATCTATTAGATTTTTGTATTTTTAAAGGTATTTCTCTTGATTGCTTAAATATTGAATCTAGTTTGGATTTATCATCTGATCACTCTCCTATAATTTTAACTGTATCAACCCAATTAGATAAAAGAGTAAAAAATGTTCCCCTTTTCAATAGATATACAAATTGGAACCACTATAGAAATTTAATAACAAAAAATATAAACCTCAATATTTGTATAAAAGACAAACATGATATTGAGGATAATATAAACTACTTAACAAAAATAATTCAAAAAGCTTCTCTGCAATCTACCCCCATAGCAAATATTAAAAATCAAAAAAACCTTTGTTCTCAATTAATTAAGGACAAAATAGATGAAAAACGCAAAGCTAGACAGAGATGGCAAAAGACAAGGTCCCCTACGGATAAAAAAACTCTAAATAAATGTATAAAAAATTTAAAAAAAATATTAAAAATTGAAAAAGAAAAAGGTATTCAGAAATACTTAAGTAACCTTAGTCCAGGGGAAGAAAGCAATTACTCTTTGTGGAAGGCAACTAAGACCTTAAAAAGACCCCAAACCCAAATTCCACCAATAAAAACTTCTAAGGGATGGGCTAGAGGTGAGAAAGAAAAAGTAGATACTTTTGCTAAGCACTTATTTAATGTGTTCAATGAACCCCCTGAAAATGAAAATAAATACAAGTGTGATGAAATCATCATAAAAACTAGTAAATTACATAAGGACACCCATAGATTTAAAAAAATCAAACTTGAGCAGGTTCTTGACGAAATTAAAAATATAAAAGATAAAAAATCTCCTGGATATGATCTGATTTCAGGCAAATTATTAAAAGAACTTCCCAAAATAGCCTTTATTTTTATTGCAAATATTTATAATGCTATAATTAAATTAAATTACTTTCCAACATTATGGAAAGTAGCTCAAATTATAATGATACCAAAACCAGGTAAAAATCCAAATGAATTAACATCATATAGGCCTATTAGTCTTCTTCCAATTTTGGGAAAGATCTTGGAAAAAATTTTATTCCGAGAATTAAAGCCTTACTTAACAAATATAATTCCTGAATATCAATTCGGCTTTCGTCAAGAACACTCTACTATCGAACAGGTGCATAGGGTAGTTAAAAAAATTAAAGATGCATTTGAAAGTAAATCTTACTGTGGAATAGTATATCTTGATATAACACAGGCTTTTGATAAAATTTGGCACACAGGGTTAATTTATAAAATTAAAAACTATTTACCAGACACATTTTATCAATTATTAAAGTCTTATCTATCGAATAGACACTTTTTTGTTAAATATAGGTGTTCTTCCTCCAACTTAATGCAAATTAGAGCAGGAGTCCCTCAGGGTAGTATTCTAGGGCCAGCCCTTTTCCTATTATATATGATAGACATGCCTCTCTCTCCTTATAATGACATAGCAACTTTCGCTGATGATACTGCAATCATTTCAACAAATGTAAATCATAATGTGGTATCTGAAAGACTTCAAACTCATCTCGATATGTTATATCTTTGGTTTAAAAGATGGCGGTTAAAGATAAATGCAACCAAATCTATATTTGTCACCTACACCTTAAATAGGCAAACATGCCCACCAATATACATGAATAAATCTATCATTCCGCAAAAAGATGAGGCAAAATACCTAGGAATCCATCTAGATAGGCGCTTGACTTGGAAAAAACATATTTCAGCTAGAATTGTCCACTCAAGGGAAGAGTATAGAAAACTATATTGGCTTTTAGGGAGACATTCTAGCCTAGGATTAGAAAGCAAAGTTCTTCTATACAAATCCATAATCAAACCAAAACTGATGTATGGGATCCAACTCTGGGGATCAGCCTCAAAAACTAACATAAAAAAAATTGAAAGTTTTCAAAACAAAACACTTAAAAATCTTGTAAGAGCCCCGTGGTATGTTCCAATTAGATTCATACAAAGGGACTTAGAAATTAAAAACTTAAATGATGAAATAAACATCCTAAGTGAAAAGTATATTAAAAAAATGGAAAACCATCCAAATGTGTTAGTTAAAAAATTACTAGTTAGGGATGATACAATCAAGAGATTAAAAAGATATGATATATTGGATCTCGTTAATAGAAAATTTTGACATTCATGTGTGACAAACTGAAGTGCGTGTTTATGAAATGTTCGGGATGAGTGTGTGTGTTTAGTGTATAATATTTAAAACTAATATGTGTGTGTCAAGTGCAAATATGTTGCTTGGCATGATATTGTATTGCCAATGATATGTATGTATTGTTTGTATTTCATTTTTTATAAAAATTACTTATTGCCTATATTAAAATGGGCAGATTGTATATTTTCTGAAATAATATATAAAAAAAAAAAATAAAATAAAATTATATATGAATTGATCGATATTCGTTTCTGAAATGTGACAAATAATTATTTTATGCCCATACAGGTAAAATGTCTTTTAGAATAATTATTTCTTTAATTAATTATTTGTAAAAAATCTTAAAATATATAAAGATTTAAAATAAATTTATTTGAATCCATTTAGTTATTTGGATATAATTATAAAAATATTGTATATACTATATACCTACCTTATTATTTTACTTATTAATAGATTTATAAAATATAATTATATTTATAATTAAAGTAAAGTCTCTTAAAAATAATTTTATAATATTTATACTTATATGATATGTATAACATTTAATTTGGAATTATTTTTTCATTTGAATTAAAAATTTCAGTTATTTAATTAATAATATTAATAAATAAATTAAAGAAAAATGTAAAGTTATAATAATTGAAAATTATAAAGGGAGAGAGTTGTTCGTTGTTTGTGTGGTTAGGATGCCTAAGGCGGTCCCTATAATAAAGGGATGGTGGTTGTTTTACGAAAGGAATTGAAAGGGCGTGTCGTCTCTTTTGCAAGATAGCAAGCACAAACTCTGCAAAGTTCAAGATATCGAGATTGATCTCGAACGGTGAAATTCAATTTTCAATCGCTTGACATATTCTTATTATTATTAGGATAGGGGGATGTGATGAATAAGGGCGAAGAAATTTGCATTGAAAATTCATAATTTATACCTTAAAAATCAACATATATGTATAGTATAAGGTACAAATGAAAAGGAAAAAAAAAATCAATCAATCAATATATATATATATATATAATATAATATAATATACTCTGTATATATATATATATATATAAAGTTAAAGATAAATTAAAATTTTATTTTATTTAAATTCTATTTTTTTATATCAATAATAATTAATTGATTTAAATTTTATTAATAATTTATATATTTTTAATGTCAACTAACCTCAAACAAATATTGCCAACCCCATAAGTAAAATCCCCTAGCAACAATACTTAGAACATTGGTAAGCGCATATATGCGCCGATAGCAGCGTAAGGGTTAAATTATATTTGTGGAATAAAAATAGATGTTTTTTATTTATATATCTATACTACATATATAAGTAATATATTATTATTATAAATCACATGAATTTGCCAACCTCCTCTCATCAGCAGAACTCTCAACACATAATTAATTTTAAACATTTGTACGTGTATCTGTATATAATAGTATAATCTTATCTGTTTTATTAAGGTTATGGGTTCATAATTAGAAAGTACATGGATCCACTCTTATTGGTCTACTATCTTCCACCACTTTTAATTTTCTTCATTTCTCTATTTTTTCAACTTTTAAGGATTTCTTCACTACATATTTATTTTATAGAATAGTAATCCTACCCCCTAGTATATAGCGATCCTTATCCTTCCTAAATCCTAAATGAATAGTGAATAGAGAGTTACAACTTCCCGTTCCCTACTGGAGATAAAATATGTACAAATGAAAATGAAGTTTACATATTGTCTTGGAATATAAGCTAACGCTGAGCGTAACGACAGACTCTGCTAAATATGTATAAATGTTAATAATAATTAATTATAAATAAAAAAAAATATTATTTTAAATTAAGTTTGAATTAATAAATAAATTATAATTACTGTTATTTAAATAGTATAATTAAAAATTAGTTTTTAACTAATTAAGTAATTAAGTCGTATAAATTTTAATTTTAAATTACCACATAAATTATATTAAAAAATAGATATTTATTATTTAAATAAAATATAGAAAAAAAATTATAGTTGAATATATTTGTATATGAAAATACATTATTCATTATTCAATAAATGGATTATAATATATATTGTATTATAATACCAAGCTTTAAACGCCTTATTAGATAGATAATCATTTAAACTTGTTTGTTGCGCGGGTTGACCATAAATGAAATTTGCAGGGGAATCAAGAATATGTTTATTGTATAGCATAGTTCCCAAACTTTTTTTGTGTCGTAGACTCCTTGCCATGTTTTTTGGTTTAGGGTAATCCCCTAAATTGATTTTGATTTTTATAAAAAAATTTTACTCTTTTTAAAAGACCCTTATTGAAAAATCAAAAATGTTTTAAGACCATGTCGGAAAAACAATTTCCTTTTTTTTATAGACATATTGAAAAAAAATCAAAAAATGTTTCAAAAAACGATTTACCTTTTTTTAGACCCCCATAGACCCCATTTTCATTTCATGGACCCCCAAATTTGTTATTCGCTGCCGAAGATCCCTTGGAGGTTGAAATAGACCACCATGGGAACCTATGTTATCGATCATCTAAATAATAATTCTTCAAAAAATGCATATATCATTAGCTATAGTTTATTTTACTAAATTTAAAATACAGGGTAGCATCCATTTGGTGATTGTATTTCTTATGCATATTATGATATGAGAATATGTAAGATCGATCGATCGAAAGAAATATATTCCCTTTGATGTATCCAATCAGATTTAGAGAACTTCAACATTTCATTTTTCTTATTGAAAAATGAATGTTAGAATATTGAACCTTACTCTTTTTTTTCTTTTCAAGGAAAGAAAAAAATAAACAAAAAAATAAAAAATAAAAGATAGGTCTTCAATAGCCAATGAGAAATTGTGTGAGTGTGTATTTGAGTCTGAGAAAGAGAGGGAGAGAGAGAGAGAGA
The DNA here is from genome assembly GCA_963082975.1 of Labia minor. NCBI lineage: Eukaryota > Metazoa > Arthropoda > Insecta > Dermaptera > Spongiphoridae > Labia > Labia minor. The sequence continues at coordinate 80,866,989 of OY720346.1, read as the reverse complement.
GAGAGAGAAAAGAAGACCAAGATAAAATGTTTAAGAAATTTAGGTGTTTTATATCATTTGCAAACAACATTGTAATTTATGTAATTTGATATTTAAAACTTATCCATATTGATAAAATTAATATGTTTATTAAAGTCTGATTTAGACGTTCATTTAGCCCGTTTGAAAATGCAGTCTGTGGCCGTGAAAACTAATTCAATGTTATTTACTTGGAGGAAGTTGATACTTTGATATCGATCCGCTAATATTCTTTCAATTTTTTGATTTTTTATTATAATTTTTAAAAACTTTCTTAGATCAGTAGCTTTTTGACCATATGACGGATATGTGAAGGCGTACCTAGTAAAATGATCCACCAACAGATCTGCTTCTTGATAATTTTTCGCGGGTGAGTATCTGAGGCATGGTCTATGACCTTAGGTAACGAGAATAGATTTAGAGTATTTGAGAATAGGATTCTGCGAAGCATTTATGGGCCAAAGAAAGATGAGGTCACCGGGGAATGGCGAAGATTGCATAAAGAGGAATTACACGATCTCTATGCATCTCCAGATATAGTTAGAATTATAAAACCGAGAAGGCTACGAGTATCTAATTGTGAAGTTGTATTGTGATAGGTAATAGACCATATCACCCAGTTCCTCATCAGTAAATGCAAAGAGGGGTCGGGAAAATCTGGATGTATCTTGGCCAGAGTCTACCCGATCTCCCCTACCTATATATATATATATATATATATATATATATATATAAGATGTCCCTATATACAACCAAGGCTCTATTTGGGACAGATAATAGGTGACACAATACAAAACGACACAAATCGAAACGTACATATTTAATAATTGGTTACAAAATAAAATTTTATGGAAAAGAACAAATACTCATTTAATTCCTGTTTAACCAATACATAAAAACATAAATACCTATAAATAAGACAAAGGAAATAAAATTTTCAGCGACGCCACATTGAAATTTTAAAATTTAAGGTTTGTAAATATGTAGGTATACTTATATATAGAATAAATACTTACAATTAGTAACTCATAAGAAGAAACAATTGTAACAATGAAATTTTACAGGTTTTTTCTTTATTTCATATAAATAAATAAATTATTTATATTTTAAATCTCTCAAATACATAAAACAATAATAGAGGATCTAATTTTATTTATTTATGAATTTTTTATTAATTTTTTTTTTTATATAATAAAAATAAATTAACTAATTAATTCAATTTTCTTTTTAAAAATTAAATTTTAATATTATATAGATTAGTTTCAGATGTTGTATAAGATTAATAATAATAATAATACTAGTGTTTATTTATATAGATTTTTAGTTTTTTTGTTTTTGTAAACAATTCAAATATAAGAATTAATATTTAAGATATAGTTATATTATATATTGTTAATATTTTAAAATATATCAAAAGTTTTCTTGTAAAGAAATTTTTTTTTTTTCAAACATATTCGCCCTATTCCGCCCCAAAAATAAAAAACTAAACGTGTAGTAACGTCATAATTAATCCTTTTTGATGTGTTTATCTAAATGGTATATTTATACAAAGATCGTTGAGGCGTGTTAAGTGTGGAAAATGGGTGGAAGAGATTGAGAGAGGGGAGGGGGAGGGGTGCATTTGATAAACTCATGTCCATCGCATGTACTGTAACTGGCAGCTCTTTTAACTCATCAATCACCTGGCATGGATAGATATCAGATAGACTGGACTACATTTGTATACTGTTTCACCGATCAAAGGTAAAAGAAGCACAACTCATATCTCAATTAACAAATAAACATAATTTTCTTATTAACAAAAAGTTTAATAATATCTAATATATATATATAACTGAATTGAATATAATTTTGTAATAATCTCTCTAATTTTATAAAAATAAAATTTCATACTAATCATATTTATGGCTGTAAATTTTTTAAAAATAGAAAATTAAGGATGTGAGGATCACAAGTGATTGAATTTTGATTTTTCGTCGACGTTTCGAGTGCAGGATCTCACTCTTCTTCAAGGCCTGAATGATAAGTTTATTAATTGTAAAAAAAATATAAAAAATAAAATACATACAGCAATATTGTACAGACATTAAACATTGAAATATTATACTTTAAAAATATTTACTGAAAAATTGTTAATTTGTAAATTGTAATTGGCAGAGACTGCATAACGAGGAATGACCACTATGCATCTCCAGACATAGTGTCAGTAATAAAATCAAGAAGTTGGCGGCGATAGGCAGGACACGTAGCAAGAATGGGTGATGATAAACTAGTGAAAGTGGGAAGACCGATTCGGAAACGTCGGCGCTCTATGAACCTAGACAGAGGGCTATGTCTTCTATATTCCCGAAGTAATACGTATTATTTGGTTGAATGTCTCTATGTTTATAAAAAAATCTATCTAATCTCTCAACTCCTCAACAATACAAGTAACTTCAAAAACTTGTAAGGCGGATTACATACAGTGAGAAGAAGTAAGAAGGAGGGCACAACGCAGTTAACCATATTAATGATTTATATTACTACTATACTATATTTCTAATATATCTACATATAGTCTAATAGTGAAAGAAACAAAAAAAATGAACATTTTTTTTTACCTGTTCAGCTGTGCTTTTAAGTTTTTCCAATCCATTCTCTAAACGTGTCACTTTTCCCTTTAATTCTGTTGCTTTTTGATTTAACAATTTTGTATATAATGAAATTTGTTCTAAAAATGATTTTGGAGTTGTATAATTATAACGTCGTTCATTTTGTAGATAAAGTTTCGATGCGGTATTCACTGATGTATGAACATACGCCATACATTGGGCTGCAGGATCTTTAAAATCTTCCTACAACCACAAATCAATTTTAATAATATTATTAACAAATAAAAAAAACCTCTTCGGAAAAATACAAGATATGGTATTGTAAGACCCTCGATTGACTGAAAGCGATTTGCATTTTATTGGGCACAGTGAGCAATATTTTGAGTGTTAATTTGGATTTCAAGAAACTATCCGCAAAAACCATTGCTAAAATAACTGAATTGAAGTACGAATTGTTTCAACATCCAGTCTATTCGCCAGATTTAGCTACCTCCGACTTCTGGCTCTTCCCACACCTCAAACAATATCTCCGTGGAAAACGATTTTCAATTAAATATTTATTAATTCATATTAAATATGTAAATTATACATATAATTAATAATCAAAAAGTATTCTATTAAATTTTACATAAATAATTAAACTGATTTATTTATTATTTTACAATTTAATTAATAATTTTATTTAAATTTATTAAAAGTTTTAAATTTAATTGGTATTCTCATATTATTTATTATTTAATCATAAGTAAATAATTGATTATTATGATTATTTGATTGAGAAAATCCTTAATGTTTTTGTTTTTTGTTATTTTTTTTCTTACCGGTAATGATTTCAACTCTTGTAGGAATCTTTTTGAAACACTGATTAATGCCTCTTGGGGCCATTCATGAAACCAATTGATAGACGTACAATTGATAATTGCTGGGAATTTTCTTGAACGTACACGGAGGGTAGAACCCACCGGAGAGAAACAAAGGACAACTTTCAATTGACGTCGGACACGGTCAATAAAAAAACGCCAACAATTTTCACGTGTATCCAATTGACCTGAACCTTTCACCTAAAAAATAAATAATATTTTAAATAAAATAAGTAGGAATAAATAATTTAAATAAATTGATATTCTTACCTCATTTCTTACACCGGCAATAATATTTTCTACTTCATCATCAGGAAATAATTCAGGTACTTCACCTGATGCTAATAAATCATTAATTAATACTAAAAATTGTTCACTTGGAATTTGTGCATCAGTCATCAAAAACATTATACCAACATTTTTTAATCCAGCTTTCATATATAAACCTGCAAGTTCACTCTAAAATTACAAGAAGTATAATAATTATTATTATTATTCAATTAAGTAATAATTTATTCTTATTTAGATATTAGATATACATATTTACCAAATGGTAGTGATCTTAAGAGACATAAATTAAAATTTTATATATGCAAATAAAGATTACGGTATATTCATCTCCAACTGAACTTTTATTTATTGTAATTTAAAGAAAAAAAAAATAACATTTTTTCAAAAATAATTTTGAAAAAGAAATATTCGTATGTGAATAGCATAATTCAAAAAAGAGAAGATATTAAAAATTGAAATTTCATTTTAAGATTTTTTTTTAATTTCACATTAGACGATAAGTTACCAAGTTTTAGACAAGTGGGTTTAGATGTTTGTTTGTGGTGATTGAATAATTTGTAATTTGAATAAAATGTAAAAATAACTTTATGACAACATATGAACTTGTAATTTATCCATTTTCATTCCATAAAAAATGTGATTTTTTTTGGTCATCATAAACAAACAATTAAACAACGAAACTTTTCAAAAATCTTGTGATAATAATGATAGGTTGAAAATCATTCGAAAAACCCTCTTATATAAATATATTAATGCAATGTTAAATTTCAATTATAATTATATGTATAAATATATTATTTTATTGATAAATAATATAATAAAATCTAATATTTTAATATAATTTATTTATTTTTTTTTTTGGAAATAATTTTTAAAAATTAACAATTTATATTTTTTATTTTTATTTCACAATCTTTTTCTCACTTATATCTTTATTTGTATTTATTTATTTAATTATTCATTATTCTTTTTTCAGTAATTGGCGAATATATGAATATGATTACTATAACTTAATATCATAATAATAAAATAGTAAGAAGAACAGTAATATAAAAATTTTATAAATTTTTATTGTGCAATCTTCATAATTCAATATTAATTATCAATTTTTAATATTCTCGTTACACAAATCTATTTATTAATTTATTCATTCATTCAAATCAATTAATTATCATTAAATTAATAAGAAAATGTTACAACTAACTATAGTTAAGTTAATAATTGTAAACATTCTACTTATATAGTTACATATATAAAATATTCTGCTTAGATACATAAAATTATAAATTGCTAATTTTTTAAAAAATGTTTTTTTTTAATTAACTACATCTACGTATATAAACTATTTACTTCACAATCCCTCTACTACATTTCAATTCTTAAATTAACTAGAACGTCCAAAATTAATTTTTTCTTCAAAGATTCTCTTTTTATCTTATGTTTTAATTTTTCTTTTTTTTTTGTTTCACTAAATTAGATAAAATATATTACTTAATTAAAGTGAAGTATTTTAAGGGTGAATATATATATATATATATATATATATATACTCTCACTTATTTTAATTTATTACAAAGAAAAAACAACAACAAAAAGAAGATGATATTAACAGGTGGCACAATTTGTTGTTTTGTCCATTGTTTTTTTCTCATTCTTGTTTATTTTTTTATTTTTTTCTTGTCAAATGTGTTGGGTATATGTTTTAGAAAAATATGTTTAATTTCTTTTTTCTTTTTATTAATAAATTTAATAATAAAAAAAAACAAGATAAAATTAATTAAATCCTTCACTAATAATAATAATAAATATTTTAATTTTTTTTAATAAATGAAGTAAATATAAGAATATTTACTTCATTTACATTATTTTCATTTGGGATTATCAATAACAACATATAACATATTTTACCATTCTATTAATTATTGGGCTAATCTTTTTATTAAAAAAAAATTCTATTTATTCTATACAAAATTGTAGATCCATCATTTTCTAATATGGAAATTACTTAATTTAAGATATTATATATATATATATATATATATATATATACCAGGGGGGTTAGGGTTTTAATTTATTTTAAAAAATTTTTTTAACAAAAATAAAAAATGCTTATTTTTTTGTACAGAAAGAATTTAATATAAGAAATAAAAAAATTAATTTATTATTTCTCCTAAATCACATAAAAATCGCTATTTATTGAGAAAATCAATAAAATATGCTTTGACACCTCTTACTTATGGTCCGATCTTGTCCAAAAACAATCCAATCCCCGCCCATCATTCCCAAAAAAAACATCTAAATATCAAATTTCAAGACAATATCTCATTTTGTTTAGACGTAATCTCGGTAACGAACGGCCGGCCGGTTCAAAATTTTTTTTTTTTGCAGTTTTGGATTCAGAACCGTCTGAAAAGTGGAAATCTCAAAAAATCTCGGAGCAAAAATTTTCAAAATTTTCCGACCATCGTATAAGCTATCCTCATTCCATGAGGAAAGCTAAAATGATTTACTTATAGCTGGAAAAAAATATTTTCTTTCTAAAACTGTGAATACGAGTAAATAAAATACAAAATTAAATTTTTTTGACAGATTTTGTAAAATCAGTGTTTCATTTACAAAACTTTTTTAAATATTTAATATAAAAAAAAAATCTTAATGAAAATTTGTCTTTGAGAGAACCCGTGGGGGGAGGACCCCGCCATAGGAAGGTGGAGCGGCTAGTCAAAATCCCCCCAGGATCAAATTCTGATTTTATTACTATAATTCTGTAATGCCATAGAGATCACTAATTAATAATTAATCAAACTTAATTTTTTTAGAAATATATAAATTTTAATGAAAAAATTCTATTTTTAGATTATAAGGTTTGTAACGAATGTATCCTGGTTGCGTCACTGTATATATATATTTTTTTTTGTAAAATTTTATTAAATTTTTAAGATCCAGTCTTAAGTAAAAATATCAAAATGGTTTGTTTTTAATTTTAATATTCTACTCTCTCTCTCTCTCTCTGTTTCCTATTCTAGAAATCTTTAAATTAATACTCTTATGCTTTTAGGTCAACATTATCATCATTTTCAAAATTAATATATATATATATGATTACCTTAAGATCAGGAATTCCATATCCTTTTCTTAATTGTATTTGTGCAACTTCTAAGCTCGATATAAAAGCAGCCAGCCTGGATAGGGACTGTTTTCCAGAACCACCAACTCCCACTAAAAGAGCGCTTCCCCTTGGGGATTCTAAAATGCGGTTGATTCTGAAAAAAAACGAATTTCTCTCATGAGAGTTTGATTTTTTTATTTTTTATTATTCCCTTTTGAAACATGAATAAATAAATTGAAAAAAAAGGGTAAAAGCATTTCTTGATGATACAAAACAGAAGAGGCACTTACCGGCACACATGCATCATGGCATCTTCAAAAAGGACCAGATTCATTGCCGCCACGAGGTCATTGTAACTCACCAGGGCATCTTGAAGTAGATTATTGAGTGCCGTCCACGAAGCTACAGGCATATATTTCGGCTCACCAATTCCTCCAGCGAAATGACAATAAAGATTAGGACGTTCAAAAATAATTCCTTCATCCATTTCCTATACACAAACATATACACTATATTTTATCTTATTATACTAGCAAATAAATATATATTTGTATTTTTGAAATATTAAACCGCTCGAAGGATTTTTTTGAAATTCACACCACAGATAATATTTATAAACAAAAATCGATCTGTATTGGTTTCAGCCACGAGAAAAATTATCTTTGTTAGTTTTTTTCTTAATTTAAAATAGGAATTTTAATAATAAAAAAAAATAGCGCCGCGCAACGCCGGATATAGATTCATTAAATAGAAAATATTATAAATAAAATAAAATTAATAATATTTATTTTAATAATATTTTGTAATCAAATTATGAAATATATATTATATTATATCAACAGGCCATACTTTTTTGTCTTTCAGCGCATTAATACTAACGATTATTTAATTTATGTTTTTTTAAATTATTTGAAATTGTTTCATATATTTTGTCGTTTATTTATTTTTAATAATATTTTAATCTTAAATATTTATCGTTCATAAGAAATAATTTTTTTAAAGTACCGAGCAGCTGCTCGGTGAACCAGGTACTATATATATATATAAATTGAAATTTAAAATATATGTATATATAAATGATTTCTTTGATTTATTTAAATATTTTCTTATATTAAAGATATTTAAATTAAAAATTATTAAAATTATTTAAAAATTTATTTACTTAATAGTTAATATTAAATATAAAAATATTGAAATAAATTCTTATAATAATAATAATGCACCAACCTCAAATGATTTTTTTAACATATCATTTTGCATTTTAGTAAAAATTTCAATGTCTTTATCATCCACCATTTTATCCCCATAGACACGTTGAGTTTCATGCAACCAGAGACGTATAAGATCGGTAGGTTGAGTAATACATTCCCCTGTACTAAATAACAGACCCTGAAAACAAAATTATCCTTCTGTAGCTGTTCAAAAATGAATACAAATCATCTATCCATCCAATATCCAATTGTGGTAATAGTTAAGGATACATGTCACCTCTGATGCAACTTCGCCAATTGATTCCTTGATTAATTCTAAGAAATTTTTTTTCCATAGGCAATATAGCGGGGAAGCTTTTAGTTTTCGAGATAAAAAGGATTAATGTTTGAATATAAATCCATTGATTTTCTATTTAGCTAAAATTTGACCAGCAGAGGGATCCACTAATTTTCTGGGTTTTTTTTTGTAGTTCGGATGGGATATAGAAAAATTAAAAAATTAATTAATTAAATAATTGTCCTATATCCAAAATGAACCGAAAAAACCGAAAATTAGAGAATTAGTCAATAAAAGATTACTTACTTAATGACTGCACATTTCGACGTTCATAACCAGCTAATCTAAATAATAAATATTTATTTATCGAAAAACTACAAGTTTCCCCGCTTTATTGTCTAAGGAAAAACTTTCTTTGAATTTCTATCAACTCTCTGTACCAGTCTATAAATTTATATTAAATTTCTAATCTCATTAAGTAGATTACATTGAATGAATGATGTTCATCTCCAAAACACCATAAATAAACACCGTATATTTCAGTGAATTGTATTCAATTATTAACTAATAGAATGAAAAATATTTTTGTGATATTATGTTATTGTCTTTACCTGGAAAACATTAGATAAGTCACGTAGATTAAAGACATAATGGAATTTGACGGCAGTGGGCAAAAACACCTGAGCCACTTTCTGGTGAATTGCCAGCGAGGCGTTCAAAATGTTAATAGCAAGTTTGGACACAGGATATGGGAATCGATGATCGGGATTTGTCAAATGTTGAGAGAGAATTGAATGATAAATGTGTGTCACCGCTTCAACACCTGGGAAACTAAAAAAAAAAAAAAAAACACACACACACACACAAAATTAAAAATAAAAAAAATAATAATAATTAAATTCAATTTTAATTATATTTTATATTTAAATATTTAATTTAATTTGAATTGTTGATTATTGTTTTATTAAACAATATATACGAGGCGTGTCTAAAAAGTTCGGTGAATGGTATGATAAAAACATTAAAATTAGAATGTTAATTGTAAATATCTTTATTAACCTTCAAAATAATCTCCACTTGCCACAACACACTTCTGACAACGTTTATATAACGCTTGAAAACTGTCGGAGAAGTCTTGATGTGGAATCGTTCTCAGAGTAGCCGTCACAACGTTCAGGTCGGCAATCCACAAGCAAGACACCAGAAAACACTGAACGTATACGAGAGATGCTAACAAAAGATCGGCGATTGACTCTGCGGCCAATATCCGAAGAATTGGGTATTAGCAAAGACACAGTAAGTAGTGTTCTCTGGTGTCCTGCTTGTGGATTGCCGGCCTGAACGTTGTGACGGCTATTCCGAGAACGATTCCACATCAAGACTTCTCCAACAGTTTTCAAGCGTTATACAAACGTTGTCAGAAGTGGGTTGTGGCTAGTGGAGAGTATTTTGAAGGTTAATAAAGGTATTTACAATTAACATTCTCTTTTTAATGCTTTTATCATACCATTCACCAAACTTTTTAAGACACACCTCGTATATTAGCTATAAATTATATTAAAATTAATTTTCTATTTAATTTATAAGCCAATTTATCATAATTAATTGTGGGATTTAAGATAATAATAAATTATTTGAATTAATAACTAATATGCATATTAATTAAAGTGTTATATTGATTTTTTGATGATTTTCTTCCTTAAAATATAAAATTGTCAATTTATTTGAAAATAAATCAATTCCTTATGAGTAATTATCGATATGAGTATAACAAATTTATGTAATTATAATATTTAAAATTATTATTATTATTATATTGTTGAAAAGTTTAATATGGTATAAATAAAGTAAAATAATAATAATAATAACAATAATAATAATAAATTCAAACATAAAGAAATTTTGTTATTTGTTTTTATTACCAACCTAACGGAAAACACGCAAAAATGTCGTTGTAGACGCGGATTGATGGTAAAACTACCAGCTGTTGGATTCATACAACTCACGTATTGGCAATTGTGGATATCCTTTAAAGTGAGTTTGGTTCGATCATACCAATGGTTATAGTCCAAATGTTGACGTATCAGTGTGTGAGGTTGCACAGTACCATAAGCATCCACCTGCCATTTGGGAGAAGAAAGAAAAAATATACACATTTACATATTACTACAATTTCCTTTTGCCTTTTAAAGTTCGAAATCCTAGACAATTTTTTATTTTTATTTCTTTCTACTGTATAGATAATTATTATTACTATTATTATTACATATCATCAAAAGGAATGAATCCAATTCAAGTATAAAAAATAAATACATGTACTCACACAAGTACGATATTATTAATATAAAAAAATACAAATTCTATTTTAATCTATTTTAAATTGAAAAAAAAATATATGTTCATTATAGATGTATTCACAATTATATTAAACATCAATTATATCTCACAATCATCCATCATTTTTAATTAAATAATTAATAAAGTACCGGGACCCCGAGCCTTGGCTCGGTAATTAAGTTAAAAAAAATGATTCATTATTATTGGGGTTGGCTGGTAATATTAATACCTGATTCACCGAATCGCCATTCAAATAATAACATACAAACAGAAAAGTAGGCCTGTTGATATAAAATATATACCTGGGACACCGAGCTATCTTTGAATAAAAACATTAAGCATAATTAAATAGTGGATAAATTTTGTTATTATAAATCAAAACCTTCCTTTTCAATCACTCTATCTATTAAAAAAAAGCATCAAAATCCGTTGTATAGTTTTAAAGATTGAAGCGTTTATAGGGACAGAGAAATCGACTTTGTTTTATACTATGTAATGATTATGAAAAAAAATTTTATATAAACAAATCTATTTAATTAAATTAATAAATTTAAAAAATATTAAATGATATTTAGCATAATTAGAAAAAATTAAAATAAAAAGAAATTACTTACTTAAAAAAATTACAACTATAACAATAATATTAAATAAGTTGACCTGTGGCCAGGTCCGAACCGACCGACGGTTTGAAGTAAATTAATTTCCAGCTACGGAAACAATTTCAAATAATTTTAATATATCTATTAATGTAATAAAAAACAGATATGGATATAACATAAATATTTTTAATTTTATTTTATTTATAATATATATGTAAGACCAGGCTGTGACGTCATGAATGGCTGGATGACGTCATATAATTTTAAATTAAGAAAAAACTAATAAAGATGATTTTTCTCGAGGATAAAACCAATACAAAGTGCATGATTCGTGGTGATATGTAAAAATTCTCCTCATGTGAAATTTGGTATGAAAATAACCCTTCCTTTCCTATCGTCGATCGCTAATTCTACCACTTCCAGTTTCTGGATTTGCACCAAAAGTTGATCAATTCATCCTACTGATGCATTAAGTAAATATACCAAATTTCATCAAAATCCGTTTAGTCGTTCAAGCTGTACGGACGGACAGACATCATTCTAAAAATCCTTTTTTCTGTTAAGAAAATGCATGATTCGTGGAGATATGTAAAAATCTCCACATGTGAAATTTGGTGTGAAAACAATACCTCCCTTACTATCGTCGGTCGGTAAAAATATATAAACTTACATGAAAATAATTAGATATTTATTTGATAAAATTAAATTTTTAATTATCTTAAAAATTAATCCAAGTAATATCGTCTATTTCTATTCGACACTCAGTTATGAGATGAGAAGGGATTCACAGACCATCAATAGAGAGTATAAAAAAATTGTTATTGAAGACCGCCGTTTTTTAAAATAATTAAATTATTTTATAGATTATAAAAATTATTGTATTAACATTAAAAATATTGAAATAAAGAATAATAGTTTCTTCTCTTCTTCTTCTTCTTCTTCTATTATAGGCCTAAGGCCTGTTCTTCTTCACTATCCTCAGGTCTTTTTTGGGAAGAGTACGCCCAGCAGTCAGCCCATTTTTTCGGTGGCTTGGTCTCTTGTGTTGCTGGCCTTCCATCCCGGGCTATATTCTCAAGAGCCCTTCCGCGTTGGCTCTTCCTACGTGTTCGTTCCATTTTTACGGCGAATCTTAACCCATTTGCCGTAATAGGTTCGTTGCCGTGTCGTCAATGTGTTAATCATTCCAATTTTCGAGGCTGTGTGTGGTTCTTTGAGCAATCGAATAATAGTTTGATTTAATAAATTAAAATGTTATAAACATTTTTAGTGGGATTTTCTCAGGGAGGTAGGTAGGGGAGATAGGCGACAACTTTTATTCCAAATGTTCTCTCCCTAGCTGTGACGTCATGAAGGGCTGGATGACGTTTAAATTAAGGAAAAACTAATGAAGATGATTTTTCCCAGAGATGTGATCAATAAAAATCTATTTTTCTTTATAAATACAATATATAGTGTGAATTTCAAAAAAATGATCGAGCGGTTTCTGAGAACCCATTTACAAATATATATACTGTAAAGGTTTTCTTGGGTTTATAGGGGAAAAGGGGAAGGGGAAAGAATGAGGGGTGTGATGTTTGTAAAAAAAAAAGGTGGGGAAAGAATCAATTAAAAAAAAAATTAATATAAATAATTTTTTTATTTTAATTAATATTTAATTTAATTTAAATTAAATTAATAAGTTTAGAATTAATTAGATTATAATTAATATTGATTTTAATAAATTAATAATTACATTAATTAATCTTTTATATATAAATCAATTAGTAATTATGATTTAAATTACTAATGAGGTTTTAAAAGATAATGAAGGTAGGAGAAGTGAGGGGAAAAATTATGGCGTCCTTCTAATTCGACAAGGGTTGTGAATGAAGGAGATAATTTTAATTTGTGGTCCAGATAAAGATGTAGCACTCAGATAACATTGATTCCAGCGTGAAATAGAGAAAGAGTTGTACAATGGAAGAAAGTGATTAGATTATTAGATGTGAACTTTTATAAATTTTATTAATGTAAAAAAAATAACGTTAGAAAATTTTCTGGTAAGAATCTTTGTTATTTTAAGCAATAATCATATTAATTAGTTTTACAAATGGTAATAGAAATAATATCAATTAGTAACTCAAGAACTTAAATTATAATAAAACAAAAGGAATGAAATAAAGTCTTATCCGTGTCGTGGTGTGGAAATGGCGGCTGACATATGATGTCGTGATGATTTCCAAGAGGTCCAGATGAGTAGATTTTGTGAGGATCGAAAGAACCAGGTTGTCTTGTGTCTTCACGGGTTGTGATCAATTCCAATATTTAAATATTTTGTTTGGAAATGAATGAGAGTTAAAAAGCATTTAGAAACTTAAAAATTTTATAAAAGCTGATTGAGCAAAATAGAACACGTCTGTTCTCTCTGGTGTCTCGATCAAGAATAATCTTTCCAACAATATCAATAAACAAAATCAACACTCGGATAAATTCACTCACACTATCTCATAAACACACACAGACAGGGAGTTCTTCCGTCTCTTTCTAATTCTATTTACAAAGTTGTATTTTAATTAAATAGTTTATTTTATAAATTAACTAATTATATCTCTAAGTGAGATCAAATTTCAAATTCTTACAACTAATAATTTATATTATATTTAAACACATAAAAAGAAAGGGATAGAGATATTGGCATTAATAAAACTTAAATATAAAATACAGAAATACTTAAAATTAGGGACTGAATTGAAAATATCAGTACATCCTCCACCTTTGTAAAAAAAAAAAAAAATATTTCTTTTGGAGATGAAATGTTCACAAATCACAAAAAGATATAATTTTTTTTTTTTTAACATAATTGTTATGAATACTTAAAAAATATTACATTGGCATTTGTATATAACAAAACAACAAAAAACTTTCAGAGATTTGGCCCTTTTTTTTTTTTTTAAGAATACCAAATTAATACTGGCAATACAGAGGTTTGATATGGTGGATTCTAAGAAAACAATTTATAAAGAAGTTAACAAGTAGCAGAAATACAATGAATTGGTTCACACTGACACCCACAGAATAGTTATCGTACTTTAACGTGACACATTAAGGTTGGAGCAAGTCTGGCAATAATCATATTTAATAATAAGTAATACAGGTCCATTGGAAAATTATCAGTTTCGATTTCCTCATTTCTACTTAAATTTAATTAGAATTCATGTTTCATTCTTTATTCAATACTTTATTGCTTTCATAGCATTTTATATTCTCTTTAATTATTCATATCTCCTTTTTCATTTAAAATTTGTTTCTCTATAAAAATCCTATTATCTATAACATCAAATTCTTCTATATTATTTTTCGCAAATATCAGAAACCTCTACTTACCATCTCACAATAGAAGCGATTTCAATCCTCAAAACAGACTAAGAGACAGACCCGCTTGGTGGCTCATATGTCAAGGCAAAGTCTTCAAATTACACTTTAAAAAAAAAATGACAAAAAAATGATTAATTAGAATAAAAGGGTTTCAAAATCCTCCTCTTATACTTGCCGATAATTTTATTTGTGTGAGCGTTCTTAATTTCATAAGTTCCACTAGGGAGCTTTTTATTGATTTGAAATGGTCCTTCAAAAAGCTGCAAGAACTTGTGGTATTTCTTTTGAAGAGAAAATTATGGTCGATTTGACTTAACCAATACCAAATTTCTTTAAAACATCAGATAATTCAATATTCTTTTAAGTGAGATGGTTAAAGGGAACATAGAAAATTTTTTAAAATTGAAGAGGGCAAAGCAAGGTTTTTATTTACATAAGATTTTTTAATGAAGACCAATTAAAATTTTATCCGAGGCAATGAATTTAAATCTTTTCTTTCCTCGATCCCAGAGGATATTTTGTGATTTAAATTTTAGTGTTTTAAAATGTGATGTATAATTATCTTGATTCACAAACCATTGCTTCATTCTCTTCTTTGGCTTTCCCTTTTTCGTTAAATTTGGTTTCAATCTCTTGTTATTTATAAATTTTTTAAGATTTTTTATAAACATTTTTCTTTTCCATTTGTACTTAATATTTTCTATTATCTGATTCTTTATTTTCATTACTTTAGGCTTTTCTTTAATTTCTAGTCTATTTTCTAGTTCTTCTTTTGTTTCTACTTCCATCTTTTCAAATTCATTTTCATTTTCTATATTTAAATCGGTGTTCTCTTCTTTAGAAACCATTTCTTCAGCATTTTCATCAATTTCAAATTCAATTATTAATATTTTACTCTCCTCTTTAATAGTAAATTCAGGAGAGGTTTCTTTTTCTTCTTTACTTACTGATTCGATTACATCTTCGTTTTCCACATCTTTTTGCTCATTCGTGGTTTCTTCTTCTATGGTTGTTTCATCAGTTTTTCCCATTGATTCATTTACTTTTTCTTCTTTTTTTATATCAATATTCTCTATTTTTTCTTCTGTTTTTGATTCATCTCTGGATTCTCTTATTTTATTTGAACTGTCAAATGAAAGGGTTAATTTATCGACTTCCTTATTACAATTTGACGACTGATCATCGAGCGTTGTATTTAACTTGCTAGATAATTGTTTAAGATTATCAGATTGCTTTTCAAAAAGAGCACCCATTTTTTGAATTTGAATGTCTCGTTTTTTATTTATATTTTTAATTTTGTCAATATTTTTGTAAATTTGTTTATTTATATTTTCAAAATGATTGTCAAATTTTTTATTTATTTCACTTCTAATTTCGCCAAACAACTTTGTCATTAGTGTGACAAAATCCACTTGACTAAGAGGGTTATCACATGGAACCGCCTCAACACTCACCTGGGTATCCGTGTGACCAATCAATTGACTCTCCACAGACATCGGGCTAACCTCTTCGAATAATTGGGGTTGAAACATCTCTGTATCAGCCTCCGTATTCATATTATTACCAGTGGCCATATTGCTTAAAAATTAAAAAAATTAATTACAATGAAGAATGTAAAATTCTATTTTAGCAATACAAAATTTCCTGCGTGTCTTCTCTCTCTCTATTTCAACTCCGGTCAAAAACAATTAAATTAGAAGCGAAATTATTTAATTATTTTTAATTAAAACAATCTCGGGGGGATGCCTCCATGTAAAGGTTTTCTTGGGTTTATAGGGGAAAAGGGGAAGGGGAAAGAATGAGGGGTGTGATGTTTGTAAAAAAAAAAGGTGGGGAAAGAATCAATTAAAAAAAAAATTAATATAAATAATTTTTTTATTTTAATTAATATTTAATTTAATTTAAATTAAATTAATAAGTTTAGAATTAATTAGATTATAATTAATATTGATTTTAATAAATTAATAATTACATTAATTAATCTTTTATATATAAATCAATTAGTAATTATGATTTAAATTACTAATGAGGTTTTAAAAGATAATGAAGGTAGGAGAAGTGAGGGGAAAAATTATGGCGTCCTTCTAATTCGACAAGGGTTGTGAATGAAGGAGATAATTTTAATTTGTGGTCCAGATAAAGATGTAGCACTCAGATAACATTGATTCCAGCGTGAAATAGAGAAAGAGTTGTACAATGGAAGAAAGTGATTAGATTATTAGATGTGAACTTTTATAAATTTTATTAATGTAAAAAAAATAACGTTAGAAAATTTTCTGGTAAGAATCTTTGTTATTTTAAGCAATAATCATATTAATTAGTTTTACAAATGGTAATAGAAATAATATCAATTAGTAACTCAAGAACTTAAATTATAATAAAACAAAAGGAATGAAATAAAGTCTTATCCGTGTCGTGGTGTGGAAATGGCGGCTGACATATGATGTCGTGATGATTTCCAAGAGGTCCAGATGAGTAGATTTTGTGAGGATCGAAAGAACCAGGTTGTCTTGTGTCTTCACGGGTTGTGATCAATTCCAATATTTAAATATTTTGTTTGGAAATGAATGAGAGTTAAAAAGCATTTAGAAACTTAAAAATTTTATAAAAGCTGATTGAGCAAAATAGAACACGTCTGTTCTCTCTGGTGTCTCGATCAAGAATAATCTTTCCAACAATATCAATAAACAAAATCAACACTCGGATAAATTCACTCACACTATCTCATAAACACACACAGACAGGGAGTTCTTCCGTCTCTTTCTAATTCTATTTACAAAGTTGTATTTTAATTAAATAGTTTATTTTATAAATTAACTAATTATATCTCTAAGTGAGATCAAATTTCAAATTCTTACAACTAATAATTTATATTATATTTAAACACATAAAAAGAAAGGGATAGAGATATTGGCATTAATAAAACTTAAATATAAAATACAGAAATACTTAAAATTAGGGACTGAATTGAAAATATCAGTACAATACATACATACATATATACAATTTTAGCTAGCATAATAAGATTAGATTAGATAAGAATTGGTAATTGTTCAGATTAGTTATCATGTCATGGATTTGGATAAAACTTTACTAGTTAACGAGATAAATAAAGATTTTTTATGTTTGGCAGATTAGCTGGTTATGAACGTCGAAATGTGCAGCTATTAAGTAATGTTTTATTGACTAATTCAATAATTATTCACTTATTTTTCGGTTTGGTTTGGATATAGGGATATTATTTAATTAATTAATTTTTTAATTTTTCTATATCCAATCCGAACTAAAAAAAAACTTCGAAAATTAAGGGGTGCCCTCTGCAGGTTAATTAATAAAACATGGCAGCTAAATATGTTGAATATCAATGGATTTATATGCAAATTTTAATAATTTTTATCTCGTAAACTAGAAGTGACCTGTAAAATTGTAAAAGGAAAGTTTCTTTGGAATTAACAAAGAACCCACTGGTAAAGTTTTATACAAATCCATGACATGATAACTAATCTGAACAATTACCTAAGAATTTATTTGAGATTATATTATATAGATATATGTATTATTCTTTTATATTTTTATTGAAAAAATAATAAATTAATCTATTCATTTACTTTTTTTGTTAAATTTTAATATTTTTCTGCCTCTATGTATGAACTTTTTAGTATTAATTATTTATCGATTGAAAGGTTTTGTTTACAATAATCTATGATGCACTGATATGGTGCGTAATAATTAATTAGTGCCTTATTTAAATTATTGAAGAAATCCATCATTGATTGTGATTATTCATTTAAATCATAGGTTCCCAAAGTGATCTATATGGGCCCCTGGGGTCTATTTTAACCTCCAGGGGGTCCATGGCAGCGAATAACAAATTTGGGGGGTCCATGAAATAAAAATGGGGGTCTATGGGGGTCCACGTGTTTTCCGACATGAATTTTTTGAAAATGTCGTTCATAAAAAAATCAAAATCAATTTAGGGAACCTATGATTTAAACAAAAACAATTGGAAATTTATATTTTATAGAAAGAGTTTAGCAAATGTGTGTTGTGATGAACACAGAATGGATAAGAAATTTTATAACAATGACTTAAGATACTTGCAAAAACTTCAGGCCTGACGAACGGAAATTTTTTAAATTTTATAGAGTTGGGCAAAATGTTACAAATAATAAAATTGATATGATTATGTATACCTAACCTACCTGTTTATGTCTATTTATGTATTGTTATTTTAATTTAATTATAATTTTAAATAAAATTGTTTATATGGAAATATATTATATAATATAATAAAATACATACTTAAATTATTTTAATTTTTAATAAAATTTATTAAAGTGTTGTATAATTAAACCTAGTAAATTCCTTTTCCATATAGTCGTCTCCTATATAGGATATATAAAATTTGAAATGGAATTAAATGGTAATTTCCTGCGAAATTAAAATAAATTGAATTGTTCATCAACGCAAGCAATATACTCGTATATAAATTTATACGAGGTATATGATCACATTTGTATATTCCTTTTTCATTTTATTTTTCCACCAGTTATTATTATTATTATTATTATTACGTATTATTGAAATAAATTTATATGAAATAATTCTATTAAATTAACTGAACATGAAAAACATTTGAAATGATTATTATTAATATTATTATATATTAGTATATCTTTAAATTAAAATTTGATATTTTTTTTTTCAATTCATACTTTTAGGTCATATTTATTTCTCTCTTATAAATTTTTAATCGTTAACAAAAAAATACAATTTAGTCATCGTCATTCACATTTATTTATTTTTTTAAACTTGTTGATGTTTGTTGATACTTCTACTTATTCTTTAATATAAGTGCAGTGTTAACGCCTCTCCCTGATTTAGATTTATTTATTTGATACTAATTTATTTTTTATATAATTTTTATAATTTTTTCTTCTTTTATATATATATTTTTGTTTATATTTAATATTAATTTAACACGTGGACGGCTCAGTGGCTTATTTGACTTCGCCAGTAGGGGTCACATGACTCCTCACAGCCAATCACCTTGCTCCTTTTTGTTGATGGCTTCTCTGAACAGATTCGAAGAGGCTCATCTTTCTCACTTGCTTGTTAGACGTCCGGTTGGGAACTTGTATTTTTGGACTTGGGTATCGTTTCCACGCTTTTGAGCTGTGAAATCGCCATTTTGTTGTTAACCAACTGTGTTTGAATTATTATTATTATTATTTGTAACTTGTTTGTTTTAGCTGAGTATTAGCCAGCATTTATTTTTATATTTTAATTTTATTTTATTTTTTACTTTATATTAATTTTCCTTTGATTAAATATTATAACGTGGCAACGAACATTTTTCTTTTCTTTATAAAAAAGTGAACCTAATTTTTCCTTTGCAGGTCCATATGTTAGCATCGGATATTTTGATTAATTTAATTTGTCATTATTTCTTTCCGATTTTGGTTCTCCAAGGCGAATCGCCTAAGCACAAATAGTCAAACGAACTGCACTCTTTGGTGAAGTTTATTTCAGGGTTCCTTTCCCAAATAATTTTGTTTTACTCCCCGTGTGAAAGAGTTGAGAATTCTTTTTTTAACTCCTTCACTAGTGGCACAGGTGGTCCGACAGGCTGAACAATTTTTATTTAGTCCTCGGCTTGTCCAGTGCAGCAATTTATTTCACCAATATTCATTCAGTCTTCGGGATCGAAGGTTTTTTTCCATCCCTTCCTGGGTTTTCCCCAACTTCTGACTCCTTTGGGACGGTTTGTCGCTAAGATTTTCGGGAAACGGTCGTCCTGCATTCTGTCGAGATTGGCAGCACATCTTCTCAAATTGACTCAATTTACTATATTCTTAGGACCGATTATTTGCCTTATGTGTTCTTTGTGGATTTTATCATGAATGGACCTTCGAATGTATGGCTCTTATAATCCTCATTTCAGATGTTCGGAGAAGCTGTTGTGTGACAGTGTTGTCTGCCCTCATCTCATGCAAGTCAGTCCCTTATGTAAATATACATGCTTATACATGTCTTGAATATTAGAATTTTACTCTTTATTGATAGACACACAAACTTATTTCTCCAAACTTCATGTAGATTAGAGAGGCAGCTCGAGATTTAATGACTTGTGATTTCACTTCTTCCTTAAAGTCCCATTTCCTAAAGATCTGAACTATCAGATAGTTAAAAAATAAATAGAATCTTGTTCTAAGAGAGGTTTTAGCAATCGTCATATATTTTGTCTTGGTGGTAGACTTACATGTTAAGCCGGTGGGGAATTTCGCAGAATTTGAAGGATTTTTTTACACTCCGTTAACAGGACCACGTCATCAGCATAAGTTGGTTTACCCCAATATCCATATCAAGGTGTTCGGGTACATTTTCAACAATAAAGTCCATTCTTACATAGAAGAGCATAAGACTTGATGAATCTCTCTGTCCCACTCTACTGAAGATGCTTCGGCGGTAGTGTAGCTACCGGAAGGCCCTCCCAAGCTTGATGAGTCGAGGTTGAAATGGAGTTAAACCAAGAGAGAACTACTGGTCCTCCAGGATGGGGATTTTATGTAGGGCTAACAACCCGCAATCATAGCCCATAAAAAAGAAACAATATAAAGATAAAGCCGGACGGAGTTACTCATATAACGATTTCTGTTTGTTGAAACAATTAATTTTTTAAATATTAATACATTAATTAAATTTAATTAATTAATTTTAATTTTATATGGGAGAAAATAATTTCTCATATTTATAAGATATTTAGCAGTTCATAAATTTGTCATACAAGGACAAAGATGGTTGGGTGTTGGCATAAAAATTTATAAATAATACCCCTCCCCTTCTAATCTACTACGATTAAAAGAAATAAAATTAAGAAAGATAGGTAATTACACTTAAATAATAATAATAATAATAATTATTTATTTGTGAGATTTAAATATTTTTAGAAATGAATAATGAATATTAATTAGAATAATAAATTAATAATTTGTAAGATTTAATTTTGAACCACATACTACTTCCCATATTTAATTACAATTTTCAATTATCTTAATTAATTTAATTTATGATGTAATGTTATTTAATTATTTTGTCACTGATTGGTCATTTTTCAAAATTATTAATTTTATTTATATTTTAATTTTTTCTATTCTCTAAATACTTAAAAAAAATTATTATAAATATAAAATTAAAAAAAAAAAAAATTTACTTAGATCAGTTATATTCTTATTATTTGTAAAATTAATTTCCTTTACTCTTTTAACTTATAATAAATAAATCATAAATCTATAGAAATCTAAAATTGGAATAAATTTAATCATTTTATCAAGAGAACAGAGTCATAAGAATAGAGAAAATCTTCTTAAGCAAATGGAAATTTTAATTAAAATTTTATCAAAAGATATATATATATATATATAGATAGATAGATTTAGATAAATACCTCAGGCATATTCATATCGTCGATAAAATAAATTAAAGTTTTATTTCCCGGGGGACCATAATTGCGTCCTGCTTTTTTTTCCAATGGTTTTTCCAGTATCTTTTGCAACATTTCTAAAAAATAATAATAATAATAATAAAAATAAGTAATAAATTATATCAATGTATATATATATATATATATATATGTAGAGAGAGAGAGAAAGAAAGAGAGAAAAAGACATTTTGAAAATATGATCATTTTAAAATAAGCTTCTTAAAATTGTTCGTTTAATAGGAAAAATGAAACATTTGTGAAAAGAGAGAGATAAATGGCAATATTTATTTATTTATTTTATTTCATTTTATAATGCAGAAGAAACGAAGAGAAGAAATATTGTATTTTTTTTCTTTTTTTTTTTTGTTAAGACGTGTTGGACATGGAAATGGAAGAAGGGAAAAGTGTAGATTTATATTTTAATTTTAAGAATATCCAAATATCTCAAAAGTTATTCACTTCAAGAGTCATATTTCTTCAAAAGTTTTTCTTTTGATTAACGACTTAATAATATTTTATCTCTTACCCCTATTGATCATTTCCCAATTGGTTTCTCTTGTATATAAATTTCAAATTTTACAGACAAGATAAGATTATTCAAAATAAAATAAAAAATAATAAGCTGGAGTGTCTCCAGAAAACTGAATAATTCCCGTATACCAAATTTCATTATTCTAGCTCAAACCGTTTGTGCGTAATCTTGTCTACATACATACACACAAACACACACACACACCGATATTTTTCTCAACCTTAGTGAAAATGATTCAGGAACCTTCAAAACGTATAAAAACATCAAAATCTCGACATCGAAAATTTTGGTGATCGCAATACTATCTCTGTCGAGATAGTAAAAATAAAAATGTAAAATTTTCATTTTATTTTTAATATCTTTAAATGAAATTAGGTACTACTGGTTTGTTCTCTCTATTCTAATCGCACATTTTCTTCTAAATTCTACTATTTTTCTTTTTTCTATCCTATTCGTAATCTTAC
The DNA here is from genome assembly GCA_963082975.1 of Labia minor. NCBI lineage: Eukaryota > Metazoa > Arthropoda > Insecta > Dermaptera > Spongiphoridae > Labia > Labia minor. The sequence goes on along the minus strand of OY720346.1, from coordinate 80,843,860 downwards.
CCAATGTTTTCATTAAAAAAGAGAAAGAAACAAGGAGGAAGAGTTGGAAGAATCTATGATTATGCTTATTAAAAAATATTTAATCTTTCTCTCTCTCTTTGAAAGAAAAAAACAAAAAAATTCAAACCCGATGATGTATAAAAGTTGAATGGAACATTTGTAACAGCATAATTTTCATTTAATGATGCTAATTTTTCATGAACGAGTACTGTTTTACCAACACCACCATTTCCTACTAACATGATAGGATGACGATGTTCCATTAATAAATCCAAAAAGTATCGGATACGAATTGATTCAGTTGTATGTACAAGTACGGCCTAAAAATTAATTGAGATGAAAAAATTTGTTTAGTAATAGAACAGTAACTGTTGTTATTATAGGCTACCACAGGTAATTGGACTTTTATTTAATCAAAGTTTAATATTTTTTCATATTAAGATTGAATTTAACATTCAACACAGAGATAAATATTTTATAAATTTGAAATAAATGCACATGTTTTCATTTTTATTTTTTTATTTTATTTATTCCTAATATGATAATATAAATTATACTCGATTTAAGTAATGGTTGAAGGTATACAAATAAATTGTTTATCAATATAAATTCTTCATAAATAAATAAATAAATAATATTTTATCGTTTTAATTACATAATTATGTGTACATTAGATAAATAAATTGTAAAAAAATTTATGTTAAATATTTTTAATAAATTTCATAAATAATTTTCATATTTATTTACTCTATTAACTAATTTAAATACTACTAATAATAACAATAATAAAAACCTCTGACTTTTGTACGTCCTACGCAAGGACAACGCCTATCAAGTCGGTTATATTAATGAGGTGTCCTATGATCAGTAGAACGGATCCTCTCAACCCTTACCTTGATTTTCTTGGTCGGAGGCGCTATCAAGAAGCTTTTCCCCAATGTTGTTCCCGGAGGCTGGGTTGACTCCGTCCCATAGACCCCAGCTAGAGAAATTCCCTTGCCAGGCCCGGGACTTGGACCCGGGACCATGGGAATGTGAGGCAGGTTCGCTACCCACACACCCAATACCGACTTCACAATAACAATAATACTACTAATAATAATATAATATGAATTCGTATTAAAAAGTTTATAATATCTGCCCTAGTGGTTTAGTGGTTCCCGCCGGCTCCATAATTTGTCTATTTATTTTATGTGGCGGTATGAGCCACCGGTGGTACACGCCGGCGGGAATGTGTTAATATTAAAATGTGCAATTTATATAAAACGATTTAAAATTTAAATTATAATTATAATAAATATAAATATAATAAGTACCTGCATTGGCATGTCTGAATCTAAAATGAATCTCGGTAATTTTTCCGACCAGCTTACAAATTGTTTGGTTTCACTATCAATATAAAAATCAAATACAGTGCCTTGTGGTGGAAATTTTACAGTTTTAAATTCATTTAACCACCATTTTGTAAATTCTAAACGATAATCAATTGTCTAAAAAACAAAGAATAACAATTTATTAATTTTAAATTCTATTATAATAAAGGACTAATAAAATTGATATATATATTCCTCCCATTCCCTCCCCCCTCGACATGAATGTATCAAATACTCACAAACTAATCCCTTCATATTTTTAATCTGTATTTTTATGTATTAAACACAAAATGTGTTTTCCTATAGAAATAATCATATTAAGATATAAGCGATTTTTTTATTTTTATTATTATTATATTATTATATGTATATGACAGGCATGGCGTATCTTTTTTATTGTCCATGCCACACAATTATATCATATATTTTTGAAGTGAAGAAAAAAAAAATTGTCATGATTTTTTTCGCCATCCCCTGTACCCTCCCCCCTCCCTTATGCTTTAATATATATTCGAATATCTTTGTAAACTTTATGACTATTCAGTACAAAACTTTTACATAATTTTAAATATTAAACTTAAAAATAAATATAAAAAAAGTAAAATGATTATTTAAAAATTTTGTATGTATTTGTAATAAAAATTTATCTTTCCTAAAAGTTTTATGATATTTTTTTTTTATTTTTAGGGTTTGTAAATTCTTTAATTGATTTTAGATTGTAGTGGTGTAGTGGTATGGATTCACTATATTATTTCCAATAATTGATCTGAATTTTAGGCAAAGTCACATTTCGAAATTTTTAAAAGAATTCCTTCTTGTTTCAACACGCAATAAAATTAAAATTCCAAACTGGATAGACTGGAAATTGTATCTATTGTGGTTGTTTTTATACTGCAAGCAAATTCAAGTTATATTATAATTTCAGTAATGAAATGCATACAATTTGCCGATTTTAGTTAACCTAGATAAGATAGATAAATAAATATTCAGTTTTACAAATTTATACTCGTAAATTATAAAATTTAATTGTAGATTGTGAAATTTTCATTCATTTCTATTGCAAAAAATTGTCCTTGTGTGTGTCAAATCAGATTTTTCACACGTCCCATAGGTTCGCCATCCCTGGAATATGATATTGAATTATAAATATATTGGAATATTGTTAATAAAGAAAGTTAAATTAACAAATAATTCAAATTTAGAGTAAGTTAGCATTGTATCCTGTTAGTTGGCTTTTTTCTGTAATAATACAAAATAAAAAAATCTACATAATATATTAGTTGAATATTAATTTTAAAAATCAAAAAAATAAAGTTTAGTATTCATGTTGCCTGTCTCTTAGGCAATATACTATATTTATAAAAATACATGTATTATATGGTAGTATAATTTGAATGTAAGTTATGTTTAACTTACTGGTTCAACAAGAAGTGATGCACCAAATGCCCAGACACAAGCGAAAGCAAAATAAATCTCTTGCCATTCTTTAGGACAATCTAAAATAAAGTATATATATATATATATTAAAAAGGATATCAACCAATAAAAATAAATAAATAATAAGTAAAATAAAAGAGAAAGTATAAGAAAGTGATTGAGAACAAAAAGAAAGATAAAAAGTGTGAGAAGGGAAATACAAACCTGGTGGAGTGTTTTCTGGAATGAGTAAACAGTGCAACAGGTGGCAGAGCATCTGGATATGAGAGACCTCTGCCACTGGCGTGACCTTCTTGAATCTCGTCCTCAAATTTTCTAGACACGATGGTACATACTTGTCAAATAATATAACTAGATTTGACTTTTCAGTTGGCGAAGTTCGTGTTTCCACCCATGATGTTACATAACTAAAAATAAAATAATAATTCATTATAAATAAAAAAAAATATTATTTTAAATTAAGTTTGAATTAATAAATAAATTATAATTACTGTTATCTAAATAGTATAATTAAAAATTAGTTTTTAACTAATTAAGTAATTAAGTCGTATAAATTTTAATTTTAAATTACCACATAAATTATATTAAAAAATAGATATTTATTATTTAAATGAAATATAAAGAAAAAATTATAGTTGAATATATTTGTATATGAAAATACATTATTCATTATTCAATAAATGGATTATAATATATATTGTATTATAATACCAAGCTTTAAACGCCTTATTAGATAGATAATCATTTAAACTTGTTTGTTGCGCGGGTTGACCATAAATGAAATTTGCAGGGGAATCAAGAATATGTATACTGTATAGTTCCCAAACTATTTTTGTGTCGTAGACTCCTTGCCATGTTTTTCGGTTTAGGGTAATCCCCTAAATTGATTTTGATTTTTATAAAAAAATTTTACTCTTTTTAAAAGACCCTTATTGAAAAATCAAAAATGTTTTAAGAGCCATGTCGGAAAAACAATTTCCCTTTTTTTTTAGAGACATATTGAAAAATAATCAAAAAAGATCCCCTGGGGTCTATATAGACCACACTTGGGAACCTCTGGTGTATAGTATAATTTTATTAAAAATAATATAAAATAAAAAATAAATTAATTATATACGATTAATAAAAATAACATAGAAAAAACATTTTTGAAGGATAAAAAAATAATTAAAATTTAATATATTTAATTATAAATATATATATTTATATATTGTTGAAAAACGATAACAAGTTATGTTAACCAATTATTGTATTATTATAGTAATATTAATAGTAATAATAATAATCTCTTTTTAATTTTGATTTTATTATTATTTTATATGAAAATTTTAATCATAGTAGATAAGGGAGAGGAGCAGTGGAGAGGGAAAAGAAAAGGGAAAAATATGATTGAAGAGGCTATTCAGAGTATAGATGAAGTGAATAATGATGAGTCAGTGAAGATGAAAATAAGCTAATGTAATTTTAATTTAATAAGAACGATATTTTTTATCTATTAAGTATTAAATTATATTAACGACATTTTTCTTTTTGTTGGGTTAAAAGGGATAAGAAAATTGGGGTAGAGAGATGAAGGGTTTGTATAAACGAGTATTGTATTTCTTTAATCTTATATATCATTTGTATTTGCCTACCATCACTAATATACATATATTGTAATGTTTGACGTGTATTTTATAGCAAATGATTAATTACTATATTTAAAAAAAAGGAAGAAAAATAATATTTTGAAAAAATAATATAATCATAAAAATAATCGTATATACTATTTATTTATTCATCTTTTTAAATACAAAGAAAATTAAACTGTCACAACTATTAGGTTATCATTAAGAACTTTATTTATTTATTTATTTATTTATTTATTTTTATAAATAAATTTTTAATATTTCATTTACTTAAATATTTTTATTATTTTAAAAGAATTACTTAAATGAATTTTATTTTGAAAGTTAAAAAAAATCCAAATACTTATTAATATAAGTAGAAAACAAAACATTTTTTTTTATTTTGTACATAACTTAATTATAGGCGCCATTGGGTGTGTGGGTAGCGAACCTGCCTCATATTCACATGGTCCCGGGTTCACGATTTCCCCAGCTGGGGACGGAGTCAACCCAGCCTCCGGGAACAACATTGAAGAAAAACTACTTGATAACGCCTCCGATCAAGAAAATCAAGGTAAAGGTGGAGAGGACCCGTTCTACTGATCATAGGACACCTCATTGATATAACCGGCTTGATAGGTGTTGTCCTTGTGTAGGACGTACAAAGTCAGAGGTTTTTTTTTACATAACTTAATTACTAAATTTTTAATTAATATATATTATATTTTAAAAATTAATTAAATTCTTATTTAAATTAAATATTTAATTAAATCCCACAAATTTAATAAATATAAGTAAATAAAAAAGTACTTTTTTTTAAAAATCGAAATAGATATACCTCAAATTATATGATAATATATTTCATAATAATTTAAAGCAATTAATTAATTAATTAATAATTAAATTATATTTTAGATAAATAAAATTAGAGAGATAAACATTTTCTTTAAAAATTAAATAAAGTAAAATTATTCAAGTAAAGTTTTCTAATTTATTGTGTAATGACAATATTTACACTGGCAATGTAATTGAATTAGCTGGGTTGACGGGTTACTAATTACAGAGAATAGAGGTTGCCTCTTGACTGCAAATCTGTTGCACATGGTCGGTTGCTTTTGCTTTCCGACTTTGGAACAAGAAAAAAAAAACACCTTAGAATAGGTGTACGTATGTGAGGGGTTGGAAATTAAATCTACTCACGGATTCCAGCCCATGTCCTGAGGGTTAATGTATAAAATTCCTGCACGAGATACTGTCGCTGGGGTGGCTGTTCTTAAGTTGGAAATTTCAAACAGAAGACGCATCGTTGGTGTCAACGCAATCCTTTCGTTGCTTGCCAACGTTAAAATCTAAAATAAACAAATAATAATAATGAAATAAATTTCATTAAATCTTTTCTTTTATTAATAAAATTTTGATTGATTTTTTAAATAGATTATATATTGTGTAATGATTTTTTTTTGTATATGGGTGGATATTGCAGGGGAAAATCTAAGAAAAAGAAGGGTTGGTCTCCTATGTGTAATGGAAAAGGGTGAACTTTGAATCGGCGTGAACTGACTACAAAAAAAGAAAAAAATATTAAATTTATCATTAAGAATAAAATTTATAATAAGATTTATTATATTTAATGTTTAAATATAAATTTTTAAAACCTTTAAAGATTTAAATGTAAAGATTTTAAATTATAAAATTATGTACAGTAATTTTTTTATATTTTTTATAAAAAAAAATATATAAAGACGTTTTATAAAAGTTATAAGTAAACCAATATTTGTGGGTAAACAATTTTTTTAATTCTTGAATTATATAATAAAAAAAAAACAATCTTTCATGGAAAACAATATTTTTTGTTAATAATGTAGCCGACCGAGTGTAATGGTGGTCCTTTTTACCGACCGACTATAGTAAGGGAGGTATTGTTTTCACACTAAATTTCACATGTGGAGATTTTTACATATCTCCACGAATCAAGCATTTTCTTAACAGAAAAAAGTATTTTTAGCATCATGTCTGTCCGTCCGTCCGTCTGTCCGTATAGATGTGTACAGCTTGAACGGCTTAACAGATTTTGATGAAATTTGGTATATTTACTTAATGCATCAGTGGGATGAATTGATCAACTTTTGGTGCAAATCCGGAAACCGGAAGTGATAGTATTAGCGATCGACGATAGGAAGGGAAGGGTTATTTTCACACCAAATTTCACATGAGGAGATTTTTTTACATATCAACACGAATGTATTGGTTTTATCCTCGGGAAAAATCATCTTCATTATGTTTTTCTTAATTTAAAATTATATGACGTCAACCAGCCCTTCATGACGTCACAGCCTCCGTATTATGATCACGGGCAACGCCGGCTACTTCAGTTATATATTATAAATAAAATAAAATTAAAAATATTTATGTTCTATGCCTATCTGTTTTTTATTACATTAATAGATATATTAAAATTATTTGAAATTGTTTCTGTAGCTGGAAATTAATTTATTTCAAACCGTCGGTCGGTTCGGACCTGGCCACAGGTCAACTTATTTTTTTCTAATACAGTCCGTCTGCTCTCGACGGTACCCTTGTCTCTTTTCAACAACTATTCTCTTCTTGGGAAACGTATTACAATAATAATCCTTTTCAAAAATAAATTTATTTTTAAATAAATAAATTTTCTTTTTTCTTTTTTTTTAAGGATTAATGATATTTTTAAAATATCATTACAATATATATATATATATAATTTATTTAATGTAATTTCGTTGCTATTTATTACACCCACTCTGTCCGAATATATGGTAAGTATACATTTTTGTAAAAACGTGAGATTAAGGAATGTAATTAATTAATCCAGTTTTTCTCTTTTATAAAGATATAAGCAGTAATTAAACTACTGAAACATCAAATAGCACTGCAATAGCTGCAATCGGTGTCGAAAATAATTGTCAGATAAAAAACAACGAATTGTATTATAATTTTAATGAAAAAATGGCAATAGTTAATGAAAATTGAGAACAAGTGAGTAGAAGAAGTTGGAAATCGAAACAATGGACACTTGATGAGCTTAATGGCAGTGATGTATTGGTAAAATAAGAAGTAAGGGAACGCATAGTTGGAGCAAAAAATGTCCTATTTTTAGCAAACTATTTTTTTCTATATAAGTTTTTATTTTTTCTTATTCTTACTATACAAAATAGTTACGAACACAAAAAAAGAAATTTTAACAGAAGATTTAAGTGGGAGTTGTCGGGACATGAAAAAGTACTGAAACGCGTTCCGGTGCTGAAAAAAAGGTAAGAAAACGTCGTTCCCCCGCGTTCCCCTTCCAATGCACCACTGCTTAATGGTATTCTGCAAAATGTATTACAGTATAAGAAAGGCGATAAATTGCAATAAATTGTGGTGGTATTAATAGCGTTGCTGCCAATTTTGAGGTTAGCTTTTAACTGTTTCCAAAATTTAGCAAACGTTTCATTACAAAAGTGATGTTATTGACAGCTGTAGCTGTCCGATGTAAAAAACTATTTTTTGATGGAAAAAATTGGTCTCTGGCCTAAAAAGAGTTCTAAGAATAGACTCAAGGGAACAATAATAACGAAAAATATTGAATTAAATACAGGAATGCATAAAAAAATGATCCTGGAAAAATTAATAGTATTTAGTATTCATTTTTATTTTATTATAATAAATTATTTTATAAAAATAAAAAATAATTTAGCGAAAATATAGTGAACGTATCACAGACGTTCGTATATGTAGAGAGGTTAAATCATTATAAAAATGTGTATGTATATCATATTTTCGGACATGTAAAAGGTTCAAATGTAACCATATTTTATAGTAAAAAAAAAAATTATAATTATTTTTATAATAAATGAAATTAAAAAATAAAAAGATAATATAATTAAATATTAAATTTTTTGTTTTAATTTAAATCAAATCCATTTAATTTATTAATTAACTTAATAATTAAAAAAAAATAAATAAATATGAATTAGAGAAATGAAAAAAATAAACAATAAAATGTTTGATACAATTTATTTAAATGAATCAGGAGAGAGTTTTAATTATTGTAATTGTCTGAATGATTTGTGTGGCCTAAATTGTATAAATTATAACTAATAGGAGTTGGATGGATAAATCAAGTAAATGGTAGAATTTTTAAATTATGTGAGGGGTGGATGAATGTTATGTTGTATCCTCTCCCCTTTCCTTTCTCATTTACTGTATATGAATCGGGTTATGCCATGGGTACTATTAATGGAAAGAATGGGGTGAGGGGGGGGGGGAGAAGTAGTTCAATCAGAGACAATTGATTTTCCTATTTACTCGATTGGTGATGGAGCAAGGGAGGGAATGGATGGGAAAGGATTGTGGAGAGGGGAGAGGAGGGGTGAAATTTCATGGTGAGATTGTTGTAGTTGTTGTTGTTATCGTGTTGGTGAATGTATGATTGTCGATAGTAAATAAAACGACTGACCTTATTGTCATCCATGACTGTGTTGAGGGATTCAATCCACATGGGGTCAATGTCACCATCGAGAACAATCCATTTGGGAAAATCGCCTACTAAATTTGCTTGTTCACGCATTATCACAGAAAATAATCCTGAAATTAAATTTACATAATGTTTTTTTTTTTCAAATTGAAAATCAATGGAAAAATTAATTTTCATTTTATTATATAACTCTCCATATATACATTAAATATGAGGCGCCATTGGGTGTGTGGGTAGCGATCCTGCCTCACATTCACATGGTCCCGGGTTCAAGTCCCGGGCCTGGCAAGGGAGCTGGGCTCTATGGGACGGAGTCAACCCAGCCTCCGGGAACAACATTGGGGAAAAGCTACTTGATAGCGCATCCGATCAAGAAAATCAAAGTAAAGGTTGAGAGGACCCGCATTCTACTGATCATAGGACACTTCATGGATATAACCGGCTTGATAGGCGTACAAAAGTCAGAGGTTTTTTTTATATATACATTCTTTTCTTTTTTCATTCTTTATTTTGTTTTGTTATTTTTTAGAATTAAATAATTATCAATTTTATTCTTAGCAAATTCAATGGAACGTAAAATTGACAAATATCTGTCTGTAAGATTACAATGAACTTGAAATTGAATAGAATTGAAAAAAACAAAATAAATATTTGGAATCTGCACTGTCTTAGTTATATTTAAAATATATTTTACAAAATGTAAATGATTTACCTATAAGTAACAGGTCACCTATTCATTATTTTAAGTATTTTTTGAAAGTAGTTACTAATTCAATTAATTAATATATCATTAAGTTATCCGAGGAATTATTGTACAACTTTCATTCTTATTCTTTAGTAATTCAATAGTGTTTTTTTGTTTTGTATTCCTTGTTAGCAGGCAATTTTTTAAAGAGTTAACTACATTTTAGAAGAGAGACACACACATATATATATTGTGTGTGTAAAATGTGTGTGTGTGTGTGTGTGTGCTAACATTATTCAAAAGAAAAATAATTGAAATAACATCAAATTAGAAAAGTTTAAAGGTTAAAGAATGAAAAAAAGAGTATGGAAGAATTTAAAATAAATATATTTTTTAGATTTTTGAAAATGAATATATCTCGTATATATTATTTTATACTAATTATAATATATGTACTAAATATATATATATATAATGTACATATATATATAATTATATAGTAATACAAAGAGAAAGTTTAATTTGAAAAAATTACATTTTTTTTTATTAAATCATAAAAAAAAATGTATATATATATATATATTATGATTGCCAAATTGTTTGTTATTGGCGTTACTCCAAAGCTTTTGCAAATATTTTGAAAGATTTTTCTTTCAAAAAAAATGTAGCTAGAAGATTGTGATTGATGGAAAAAAACACTCTTCATTACTTTCAATTCAACTCCTTTCCATTCTCACCCCAATAGACATCTCTTATTTTTAAAAAATTAATATTTATTATATATGTAGAAATTAAATGTAAGTGTGTGTGTGTGTCTTGCAGTTTGCATGGGCAGAGAAGAAGGGGAAGGGTTGAAAATAAAATATTACTCGTATATGTAAGAAAGTCAATGACGGCAGAGGCTGGGGTTATTGTGAGAAAGTTGTTGAAAGGGTTGAATATTATAAATAAACGGTAAATGTCATAAAAAATCGGCAGAAGGTTGATGTTAAAACGAATGAGAGATCTTGAACATATTCGTATGTTAAAAATGATTAATGTAACGAATATTATATTTAATTATTCTTATTGATTAAAATAATATATATCTATTTAATCTTTTAAATAAATATTTTTCATAAACAGTGACTACATTCTATTTAATTGAAAATAGTAACAACCTAAACTTTAATCTACATTGGTAGACGCAATCCGAGTTTTGATAATTCAAATTAAATCTACATTTCTACAGTGATTCGTCTAAGTCAGTGATTCTCAACCTTTTTTTTACCGCGGCACACTTTTAACGGTTTAAAAATTTGGCGGCACACAAAGAAAAAGAAAAGAGTAAGAGTTTACCATATTGAAAAAAAGTGTTCCCAAAAAAGGTTATATATATATATATAAATTTTATTTACGAGGTTTTTTAATTATTTATAAATTATTCATAGAACATGCGTTATATAAATTTAAAATTATTCCCTTTAATATAAACATCACATTAGAGACAAATTTATAGTTTTTTTATTATAATTGATTATTTACAAAGAAATATATTATGAAATATAATAATAGGTATTAAATTATATTATTATTATTATTATTATTTGAAGATCGCAACTAGAATGTCTTAAAAAAATCATCCATCGAACAAGTTAAATCTCATTCCTCTCTAAGCAATTCCTAACAGGGAGAATTTCATCTTCTTCGCGTGGGCACAGCCAGGCAAACTGTAAATTACTGAATCCTGACCGATTCGATCGCCATTGGGTGTGTGGTTAGCGAACCTTCCTCATATTCACATGGTCCCGGGTTCAAGTCCCGGGTCTGGCAAGGGAATTTCCCTAGCTGGGATCTATGGGACGGAGTCAACCCAGCCTCCGGGAACAACATTGGGGAAAAGCTTCTTGATAGCGCCTCCGTCCAAGAAAATCAAGGTAAGGGTTGAGAGGACCCGTTCTACTGATCATAGGACACCTCATTGATAGAACCGGCTTGATAGGCGTTGTCCTTGCGGAGGACGTACAAAAGTCAAGAGGTTTTTTTTCATATTTTAGCTAATTGGTCGGCAGCCTCATCCCCTTGGATGCCTTTGATGCCCAGGAATCCATAGTAAGTAGATCTGCGAATCTCCATCTGAACATTCATAATTGAGTTCTTATATTTTTTGTTTCAGGGGATGTGCAGCGTTATATTCTTCAATAGCAATGAGGGTACGCCTGGTTTTAATATAGGAGAGAGGAGAGTCTATTGCTTTCTTTTCGAGAATAAGGATGTTGGAGATGGCAGGGTGTCTGAATTTTCTCTCTATATTTTCTAATTTGAATGCACAGCCAATCTTATCATTTGTTTTGGAACCATCAGTGAAGAATAGACAATAATTAAGAAATTTATTAATAATAATGACTGAAACATTCATTTATATGTGTTGTTGTATGTTAACTCTTTTTGATATTTAGAAAGATCCCAAATACAGTGAATTCTCGATGTAAGCAACCCATGATATTAGCAACTATCGTTATAAGCACCACTTGATATAAGCAATTTAGGAAGTATTTATTCAATAAAAGCAACTGTCATAATTGTCAATTCTAACCTCACTTATTTTAAGTGCACCCTAAAAAATAGTTTAAATATAATAATAATATAATAGTTAATAGTTAATAGTTTAAGAATTTATTCGATAAATAAGGCGTTAATTGAAAAATTTAATTTAATTTAATTGTTCTTTTTATCTAATTTCTTTCTCCAAGTTATATTTAATAAATGTTTATTACTGAATTCAGATCACAACTCGTTCTTTAATTGTAAACTTCTAATTATTGCTTTGATTTTTCTATATTTTCAATATTTCAATTGTAATTTCTTTTCTTTACACTTAATAACTGAGAATCTACAAGGTAAATATGAATGAATTTAGTCTATATATACGATATAAGCAACTTTTTTCATAAAAGAAACTTTTTGGAATAAATGATTTCAGAAGTGTTGCTTATATCGAGAATTAGGTGTAATTGGAGACCTTTTGATAATAGGGATTAAATTATTATATTTTAAAATAATAACATCATCATTTTTGAAAAATATACTTATATAGTATATTCTAATATATTATAGTATTCTTACCATCTTTCCACTCTCTTGTTGCAGGATTTATAATTCCAAAAAGTTCATCATTGGTTACAGCTTTTGGATTTAAATCATTGAAGATTGGTTTACGTTTTATATTTTGATACGTACGAAAGAGTGTTTTCCATACTTGTGTTTTGCCTGTGCCGGCATTTCCAACAACAAAAACAGAATGACGTACTTCAAGGAGTTCTTCTAATTGAACCACCTTGAAATAAAATTTAAAAAAAATATAGCTAATATGTAATTAAAGTTGTTAAAATAAAAACAACAAAGAGAACCTTGAGAATAAAATTGTCTTCTGGTTGTAATTTCAAATCCGTAGCTGCTTGTTTTACTGTTTTTTCAAATTCCATATCACGTTTACGTGGAACATCCAATGCAGGAAAAAGATCACCAATTAAACCCATAAATACTGGTACATCATCTGTCACAATTTTTGGTATATTAAAATCTCGAAGAGCACGCATTAATACCTCCTCTTCGGGACGACCTGGATCACCTCTCTAATCAAAAAAAAACAAAAAACAAAAAACTAATCGGAAATGTTTAACTTTAAATTGAATTTGTTTATTTTATTAAATATTATTAAATACATATTTTAAAATTCAAATTATACATAAATTAAAAAAAGTATTGATATGTAATGTTATTATAAATCTAACAAATGAATATATTTTTTCAATAAAAAAATAAATAAATAAATGAAAAGAATATTATACGAGTATAATTAATTTATTCATCTTTTAAATCTCACATATCGAAATATATATATATATTAATTAATATTTAATTAAAAAATTATTTCAATTAAAATATATATAGTATTATCTATGTATTGTATTGAATATTAAATATAAATTTAAAGGTTAATATGTGCGTGAATATATAATTTTGCTTGCTACTAGTAATTGTAAATTAATCAACAACGAGCTAAATGAAGAGAAAAAAGAGGAGCGAAGATGTCACTCCCACTAAATAGAAAAAGATAATACCCAGTTTATTTATTTATTTTTTTTAGTAATGCATATAGCATACACACGGTAGTGCATTCCATACAACTAACTATTTATTTATCTATCTATCTATCTATCTCTATGGCTCTATGGCTTTACATATATGTATATAATATATATAATAATAAAAATATCTATAAAAATTTTCAAAAGTCTATCTCAATTTAAAGTTGATGAAAAATCGATTTCATTCACGCCATCTGATGGATAAATATTGAGATAAGAGCGAACAGACAGACAAACGGACGTGAAGTGAAGTTGAGTAAAAGAGGAGCGAAGATGTCACTCTAAGTAAATAGAAAAAGATAATACCTAGTTTGTTTATTTTTTTTTTAGTAATGCATATAGCATACATACGGTAGTGCATTCCACACAACTAACTATCTATCTAATTCTATGGCTCTACAGAACTCGAAAGTTTTTAATAAATGAATTTCTTTATCTTGTAGTTTTGATTGAATTGTTTAACAAGATACAATAAAAGAAAGAAGAGAAGAAGAAGTATAGAAGAAAAAGAAAACCTTGAGTGATCCAGCAACGACAAGCACAGATTTTATGGCCCTCAAACCCCAATCATAATGGTCCTGTTTTGAAAGTAATTCTTTACATAATGTATACAGAGTAATAAATTTCCTAGCTAATATTTTAGCATCTTGAAAACCTTCAGCAACAAGCATGATTTCACAAATCAATTCAAAATCCGGGACAACCATTGCACAAGGCCTAAAACAAAAATTATAAAATAAAAAATATTATAAATTTCAATATTTTTTTTTTTTTTTTTAAAAATAAATAACAATTTAATTTAGCTAGATTTTGAAATTTTGTGATTTAATTAATTATAACTATTATAGGATACGAAAAGATTACCGAAAAAGTGCCTTGAGGTTTTCTGGTAATTCAGTTCGACCTGCATAACCAGGATTCATGGTAATAAATATGCCAACGGATGGTACAAGTGCGATTTGTTCGCCCATAAAATTAAACATCGATTTCTTGTCACGGATTGCGTCCTAAAAAAATAAATAAATATCCGAAAAATTCACACACACACACACACACATATATATATATATTTATAATGACTAATAAAATATTGAATAAATAAAAAAATATTAATAATGGAATAATAGGTATAATAAATAAATCTTAAATGAAAGAAAAATGAATGAAATATTATCAAAAAATCAATAAAAAATTAAAATTTACTTCCAGTAAAAAATAATTTTTATCTTTGCATTGTACTTAGTTTACATACCTATTAAGTAAAATTTAAATAAATAATAAAAAAAATGCATTTAAATAAATACTATAATTAACAAAAAAAAGAAAAAAGAAAAATACCTGTACAGATTTGACTTGAACAGCGACAACAGATAACACTTCTACACTAATCCGATTAAATTCATCAAAACATCCCCATGCGCCTGTTTGTGCCAATCCTTTATAAATATTCCCACATGACTATAAAAGAAAATTAAACAAGTAAATAAATAGCCATTAATAAGAAATAATGTAATTGAAATATAATATATATACTTTATAATCCATTTGTTCAGAGCAATTGAATACATAGACCATAATTCCAAGAGCTCGGCCTAAATCTTTTGTTGTTTCAGTTTTTCCTGTTCCTGCTGGACCAGCTGGACCACCACCCATCACTAAATGCAACGACTAAAAAAAAATATTTGAATTACTTACATAATTTTAATCAACAAAAACAATCTTAAGTTTCTTTACTTTTTTCTTGTATGTGACATTTATTTATTTTATTTATGTTGAAAATACTAGTTATACTTAATTATTATATGAATTTTTGTTTTGAAACAATATTAAATATATATATATATATATATATACGTTTTTTGTTTTTTTTAAATAAGTATATAGATTTTACTTATATATAAGTACAGGGTGGCTCAGATGGATCGGATGGTTTTAAACTACTTGTCAAACTGTCAATTTTAAAGATATTGGATTGAAATAAAGTGCAAAACGTGTAGTTACAATGGAAGTTTATTAACAAAAAATGAGTAAAGTTAGTTTTTAAAAGATGGCCAATGTAAATCTCCATTACTGGAAATCAAACGGCCAGGGAACAGAGCGTGTAAACTAACTTTACTAATTTTTTGTTAATAAACTTCCATTGTAACTACACGTTTTGCACTTTATTTCAATCCAATATCTTTAAAATTGACAGTTTGACAAGTAGTTTAAAACCACCCAATCCAATAAAAATAAAATCTCAAAATGAAATTACTTAAAAAAAAAGAAAATGGTCAAATGTTTAGTATTTTTCTTAACTACAATTATTTCAAATATTTTCGAATATAATTGATTTTATTTTGTATGATTTCAGCACACAAATCATGAAGCCAATTATCACCTCTTAACTACTCACTACTGGATCATGTTTTCCTTTCAATTCTCTCTACATAAAATGTCCCCGATCATGTAGTTAAGTTCAATAAAAATATCTATGTACTTTTGTAATTGCAGAAAACAACTTGTGTTATACAGATCGATGTTGAACTTGAGAACACAGTTAATTAAGGTGTAAGGTGTAAGGTGTAACGTGTAAACAAATTGTATCAGTTGCGATATGAAGAAATTTTGTTTTCTTGTACAAAAAGAGTAAATAATATTTAGTTTATGGCAGAATGCTTAAAAGAAATGACTTTTTAATTTTACGAATGAAATCTCTAAAACGAAATGGCTGATCTAATATTATGATGATACATTGAAGATTTTTTTTTTAATACATTAAATTCTTTAGAGCAGAGGTTCTTAATCTGTGGTCCGCGGACCCCTGGGGGTCCGCGAAGCCTTTACTGGGGGTCCGCAAAGCCATCGTACAGGTGCACGAGAAAATGATGAGTCGGTTAAAACTTTATTTAATATAAAAGAAGCGATGGCATGGCTTTGTGAGGAAACAGAGATCAAATACCCAAATTCAACGAAATGTGCAAGAAAACTATTGCTACCGTTTCCATCTTCATATTTAGCAGAATTTTCTTTCTTCAATATTATAATTTCTAATAAAATGTGTTCTACAATATGCAAAAAAATCGTTATTCACCAATCACTGTTAGAAATATTCATCATATATCCTTGTTCTTATGAGATCGTAAGCCAGAAATTAACTAATAAAATGACGTAAAGTACCTAAAGTTGGAATGGGGTCCGTCCAAAAAAATTTTTTCAAGTGGGGGTCCGCAGAGTACATAAGATTAAGAACCTCTGCTTTAGAGAAAAGAAAACAATATATTATAATATTTCGTAAAAAAATAGAGTATCAGATATTTATCGTCGTGTTTAAGTAAAAATTAAAATAAATAATAGTTGATATTTTAAGCAATGAATAAAGAAGAGTTCAGAGATGAATTATTATTATT
Source organism: Labia minor (assembly GCA_963082975.1). Taxonomy (NCBI): domain Eukaryota; kingdom Metazoa; phylum Arthropoda; class Insecta; order Dermaptera; family Spongiphoridae; genus Labia; species Labia minor. Next base: position 80,826,747 of record OY720346.1, on the reverse strand, counting down.
TTTTTTTTGCTATAAAATTTACTTGTAAATGAATGACTGACATATAATTTTATAATATAGTTAAAGTGAAAATATCATTTTTTTTTAATATAATAAAATCTGACAATTTTATCCCCTTTCTTAAATATAGTAATAATGAAAATCTTTATGAAAAAAAAATTCTAGAAATTTTTTTCTAATAAAAGTAGATTTTTGCAATGCAAAATATATATATATATATATCCCACCTGTATCCGGGCCATCTGTTTTCTCAGAGAGAGAGAGAGAGAGACTGAAGAATAATAATATTAAAAAAATAATAAAAAAAAACGTTTTTTTTTTTCCTTCATCGGAAATGATTTCTCTCTGGTTAAACTTTTCATTTTCAATAATATTCTCAAACGTTTTTTTTTTTTATTTTTTGATAAAGTGAGAGTATATATGGTGATCAAAGATAAATTTAATAAAAAGGTTAAATTGATGATGCTCAATAAATTGGAGTGAGTAGGTGAGGAGAAAAAGAGGAGAAGGGGGAATATATCAAATGGGTTGGTTAGGGAAATTCTACAATACAACAATCAAAAAATAGTAATCGATTACCACACAACGAGCACTTAATTAAAGCAAATGTATAATACACTTGGAGTATATATCAATTTTATTAATTTACCTAATCACAATGTATCTTCTACCTTCTATTAAATGGAGATTTTATATGAAATATTTAACTAATAGCCCAGTCATATTAGGTAAAAAAAGGGGTCAACCTCAGAATGAAAGATAATAAGTTGTAAATTGGTATAAACCTTTGTTTTGTCGTTCTAAATGTTGTCTCAAAAGTCACAAATGCTATCGTGTCCGCGACTTAAGATATTGAAGGCCGAAAGTCATAAAAATCTGTTTTTCGTGAATATTTCGCTTTATATTGCTTAAATGAGATTTGCACCTATTATCAAAGTTGTAGAGTATAATATTCTCTACAACTTTTGTTTAAACTTTTTTTTCATACGATCAACCGTTTTTGAGGTAGAGCGCGAAGCGTGCGCAGCGCACAGTCATATATGGTCTTAAGCAAGGCCAAGCGTGAGTTACGGTTGTATAAAGTCAATTATTTATTAAAATATTATAATTATTAAACAATACCCATTATTTATGTACTAATTATTAATTGTTTATATTTTATTAAAATAAGTAACTTAATTATTTGTATTTAATTATTTATATTTAACTATTTAACTATAGTAAATTATTAATTCTTGAATATATATTTTAATTATATTTTTAATTAAAAAGACAATAAGGGAATATATTTTATACATATTTTATTTATCATTAAATATGCCATATTATACATTTATTAAAATGTCAGATAAATATTAAAAGAATTTTATACTCTACAACTTTGATAATAGGTGCAAATCTCATTTAAGCAATAGAAAGCGAAATATACGCGAAAAACAGATTTTTATGACCTTTGGTATTCGGACACGATAGCAATTGTGACTTTTGAGACAACATTCAGAACGACAAAACAAAGGTTTATACCAATTTACAGCTTATTATCTTTCATTCCGAGGTGAAACCCCTGATATGACTGGGCTATAATGGTGTAATGATGATAGTAGATGGTGTAAGTAAGTATAATCGTTTATATATATATATAGATATACATGTGAGAGAGAGAGAGAGAGAGAGAGAAACGGATTGAGATAGAGATATTATGTAGAACACTAATGATGATAGTGCAAATGAGAATGAAAATTAATCTCTATATATCTTTATGATAATAGTGAACTTGAAAGTACTTATATTAAATAATATCTGAATAATATTATTCATTTTTTAAAATGATAATCAAATAACTAAATTGATTAAAAAACCGTGTCACAATATGTACAAGTATTTATCATGATTATATAAAATAAACCACTTGAATCATTGCAATATTATAATTTTACTACTTTTTGATTGATTATTTTCTATAATTGATATTCATAATAATAAAAAATACTTATCTCTTTGATCTTTATTCTATTCTTTATTAATTCAAAATAAAATAAGTTGACCTGTGGCCAGGCACAGAACCGACCGACGGTTTTAAATAAATTAATTTCAAACTACAGAAACAATTGCAAATAATTTAAATGTAGCTATTAATGCAATAAAAAAACAGATATGGATATAACATAAATATTTTTAATTTTATTTTATTTCTAATATATAAGGAGGCGCTGGATGTGACGTCATGAAGGGCTGGGTGACGTCATATAATTTTAAATTTAAAAAAAACTAATGAAGATGATTTTCCAGAGGATAAAACCAATACAAAGTGCATGATTCGTGGAATATGTAAAAAATCTCCTCATGTGAAATTTGGTGTGAAAATAATCCTTCCCTTCCTATCGTCGATCGGTAATACTACTACTTCCGGTTTCCGGATATACACCAAAAATTGATCAATTCATCATACTGATGCATTAAGTAAATATACCAAATTTCATCAAAATCCGTTGAGCCGTTCAAGCTGCACACATCTATAGGTACGGACGGACGGACAGACATAATGCTAAAAATACTTTTTTTCTGTTAAGAAAATGCATGATGAAATGGAAGATATGTAAAAATCTCCACATGTGAAATTTGGTGTGAAAACAATACCTCCCTTACTATCGTCGATCGGTACAAATACAGAGAACAAACAATATTAGATCCATTAGATAATATTAATCGATTATCTTATTCATTTAACACGCTTTATGTTTTGTTTTTTTATTTTTTTTTTAATATTATTTTTCAAACAAATAATAAAAGAATGGTTGATATATATATATATATACTATATGATACTATAACATACTTTAACAGTGTATAAGCGATTAACTTATGTGTATTTGTTTTTTATTTTATTTGTTTATTTATTTTTTTTTTTTTTTTTGAGAGAGAGAGGAGAATAATTAAATTTTTCTATGAAAACATTCCAAAAACAAAAGGCTGGGTTAAATATTTACATATTATATGTAAATATAGGTAGAAGAGAGGAGGCAACAAGCGTATCTGTTGATTGATTACAGCTTTCTCTGTTGCAAGAGAATCGTTCAGCTGACAACTATACTAAAACAACAACAATCTACTTGTACATTCCCTAACACACTCACATACACACACACACATTTGGAATGAATGAATTATACTAAAATCTACTTAAAAATTTATAAATGATAGAATATTAGTAAAATTTGTTTGAATAATGACGAGATGTTAAAATGTATGTGTGTGTGTGTGTGTGAAAGAGAGAGAGAGAGAGATTGAATGAAAGTATAATTGAGAGTATAGAATAACCTGTAAATAATTGCAAATACAAATATGTATTTTTGAAAACTTATTTATCCATCCAGGTATTATATCTACAAAAAAATCTCTATTTTTTATTAATATTTTTTTTTTTTTTTATTTACATTTTGAATTTGTTAAATATTTTAAACAACAAATTTAAACAAACAATAAAAAATAGATAATTGGTTGGTATTAATTAATAGTAAAGAGACAAGATAATAACAACACATTTCATGGTCTCATTTTGTTTTTTTGTTTTTTTTTTTTTTGTCTATCTATTTTATAACATTAGGTAGTTGACAGAGATAATTGGCATTCTACATAAATAAAAATAAATAAATAAATGATTTACATTTAAAATGAAATGATATTTGCATTGGATGTATTGCATTTATGTAATTTATCTATTAGTAGCATTATTTATTAAACTAGACAGAGAATATATGTACGATATACCTGTGTAAGTGTTATATAACAACGATCAGTAAGTGGTGTAATCACAAGTCGTGGTGTGTTCCCTAAATATTCATGAGAATAACGAAATTCAGCATCACAAATATTAGCAAAACAATCACCAATTTTTTCATCCCATCTATTTAACAAAAACAAAAAAAAGAATAAATTAAAAAAAATAAATAAATTATACATATAATATAATAATATGTATTTTTAACGTATGTTAAATTTTATCTAGTCTATATAATATAATTTTATTTAGTTCTGGTCCGATGAACTTAATAAGTTCGAGGGATCGAACTTTGCCAAGTTAATTCATTTAGATTTAAGAATAAATAATAATAATCCACAATATTTCTAAGAAAGCTGGCTAAAATGGAAATTTATGCCAAAGGGTAATAATTATATAATATATAAAAAACAAAAAATTATCTAAAGACAAAAATGCTCAAATATTAAAAACAAAGGAAAAAAATGCAATTACTTAATATTATTATATTATTTCTTTATTTTAAATTTTAATTAATTTGAAAAAGATTAAATCATGGTAAATGTTGAATTTAAAGCACAAAAATATTAATTAATTAATAGAAATTAACAGAAATTCTACTAACTATTCGAATAACATTTTTTTTTACAATTTGAGGTTATGTTGTTGAGAACAGCTGACAACTCAAATATTTAGCTCTAAAAAATTAAGTTGCTTATACAGAACAGTTGAACTAAAAAAAGTTGCTTGTATAGAGGTTGCTTTATATGAATGTTGTTTATATAGAACGTTCACTGAATTTATTTTTATGTGATAAGAAAAAAGATCAAATAAATTAAAATCGGTATAGTAGCTAGAGCTAGTAATACGAGTAGTAATAGGCAAGTATATGAAATTCAAATATTTACCGATGTCGAAGTTGTGATTGCCATTGAAACGCAGTTGCTGATTCAATTTTGCTTTGAATCATTTTAGCAACAACATCACGTGAATGGACATCAATTGTACAAATGGTCATAATTTTTTGTCGATCCTGTTTGCTTAATTCACCAAGTAAAAGAGAAATTAACGTACTCAGTTGTGCAATCTAAAAAAAAATATTTAGATAAAAAAATGTTATTATAAATATATAAGTATACAGAGTTGGTTATTTTGTGTTCTATATCTACTATAATACATATTATCACAATAATTTAATTAAAATAGAAATAAAAAAAAACTGTTAAGACTTGAAGAACTGGTATTCTTCAATTCTAATCAGTAGGTTAAAAATTTATCTACTCATATTTTAATTTAATGAATAAATAATTAAAATCTTCATTTTCTTTTTGTGTGTGTTTATTTTTACCGACCGACGATAGTAAGGGAGGTATTGTTTTCACACCAAATTTCACATGTGGAGATTTTTACATATCCCCACGAATCATGCATTTTCTTAACCGAAAAAAGTATTTTTAGCATGATGTCTGTCCGTCTGTCCGTTCCGTATAGACGTATATAGCTTGAACGGCTTAACGGATTTTGATAAAATTTGGTATATTTATTTAATGCATCAGTAGCATAAATTCATCAACTTTTGGTGTATATCCGAAAACCGGAAGTGGTAGTTTACAAAGTATTAATTTTATATTCATTGTCCCAAAATATTTCACTTAAAATATAGTAGTAATTAATTATTAAGTAAATATAAACTAAAAAAAAACAAGATAATATGATTTAGTCATTTTTTAGTCAAATTTTAAAAATATTTTTTAATACTTTAAATATTTATATATATATATATATAATGTTGTTTGGATGTTGTTAATTTATTTCCATTCGAGGGTCGGTTCTGTGCCTGGCCACAGCTCCTCTTTCGATTATTAAATTAAACCAGTTGAGCTATACTTTTGGATTGGTTTTAATTGTATTCTAATATTTAATATTTTTTTTCTTTTATCAATAAAAAAAATCATAAAAAATAATTAATTAAATTTATTTAATAGCGAAATGTGAATTTTTTTTTTTTTAAAAAAAACTTTAATAATTTAATAAAATAATGTGATTTTATAATAAATTTAAAATTTTGATAAGTTTTTTCGATTTCGCTTTTTAGATTGACTTTATTGACTTTTACATTATTTTTACATTATTTTAATTTAATAAACAATTTAGAATTCTATTCAAATTTCGAAAGGAAAATCCTTTTTTTTTATAATTTATCTACAAAATTATATTGTGTTTAGTATATTATTTTTTAATCTAAATTCGATACCATCAGACATTTATGAAAAAATTTAAAGTTATATTTGAATAATTTGAAAAAATAAATGTAAAAATATCTAACTAATCAATAGAAGCTCTAGTATATTATAATATTCTTTTATATAAATAAATTTATAGATGATAAAATAAGAATAAAATAAATTAAATTTTTACATAGTAATACATATATATATATATATATATATATAAAATTATATATTATATTCCAACAAGTTAACGATATTTTAATTCCATTCATCTGTCAATTTTTGAGAATTTTTCTCTTTTTTTTTAATAGCCCAAATCTTTCAATAGATAGACATTACAATTCCGACAGTGAAATATTATCTTTCTTTTTCAAGAGTTTTGACATTTATGAATGAATTTAAAAGTAAAAAAATAAAAATGATATTAGAGGAATTTGTGGATTTGACGGTGACAATTTATTGTCTTTTTTTTTAATTTTATTGAATAAAAAGTAATGTTTTATTGATTATTTTAGTGTATATGTAAAATTGAGATAATTGAAGTTGAGAGGATAAGTGTTAAATGACATTTGTATAGATACGTAGTGTATCTTGTCAAGAGGAAGAAGGCACATCTGCAAGTGATAGACTGCAGACACCTTGGTTATGGAGAAGGGGAATAATTTAGTTAGTAGAAAATAAAAGTGAAAGATGAAAAATGGTCTGTTCTATTTGGACAAAATTCTACTGTAATCTAGATATAATATATATTATGATAATTACATTTATATATTATGATTAAATAACATTTCCAATGTATCCTATTTTAATTTCATTTATTTAGTAGCATACGAGCGTCATTCAACAAGTACTTAGCCTCACCGTCCGATGGCGCTGCTATCACAACAGAGTTTTACCATCATGTACTACATTCTTTTACTAGCCTACTATCAAAGTTTCAGTCAATTCCCTTCACTAGTTTTTTTTTGACAGCATTGGGAAGTGGAAGCGAGCGTGTCGATCAGTTGTACAAAAATGAAAAAATAACAATTCGACCCAAATTTATCCCCAGCGAATGACTTTTTCAGGTTTGGAAACAAAAAGTAATCACAGGGGGCCAAATCTGGAGAGTAATGTGGATGAGGCAGCAATTAGTAGCTCAATTAGACCAATTTGGCCATGGTCATTTTTGTACAACTGATCGACACGCGCTCGCTTCCACTTCCCAAGACTGTCAAAAAAAAAAAACTAGTGAAGGGAATTGATTGAAACTTTGATAGTAGGCTAGTAAAAGAATGTAGTACATGATGGTAAAACTTAGCATCGCCATCGGACGGTGAGGCTAAGTACTTGTTGAATGACCCTCATATAAATAAAAGAAAACAATTTTATAATCTACCTATAATTATGATAATATCTATTAATATCTATTAATAGACGTGTATAAAAACTTTTAAATAATAATTAGTAATTTGAAATTAGTTCAATTAACGTATAAAAGAAGGCGTAACTGACTTCCGTCTTCTTCATGTAGAATTGAGCTTTTTGATTTTTTAATCACTTGGTTTTCGATTCTTCTTCGTTTCGGACGTCTTCGTCAAACTCTCGTTAATTCGTATAATTCTACATTTAAGTAAACTTTTTAATAATCCAAATGAATGATTTAATAATTTTGTAAGTAATTTTAAATTCTAAGAAAAATACTTAATCAAATAAGATACGAGTAAGTATGTATATATATATATTCACTTTCTTTTCATATATTCCTTCCTAAGCGATAAATGAAAGAAATATTTTAAATATTCATTTAAAATTTTGAAAGAATTTATTTATTTATATATTTATTTTTTAAGGAGAAGGTAAAAAGTTAGTAAATAGTTTTCCTTTAAAGTTTTACCCTATAATTAGAAATATGTTATTTCTCCACTCGGTACACCTTCAACATCACCACCCCATTCCCACCTCTCTTCCACTTACCGTTCGTTCATTCGTTCAACTGTATATCGTATTTTATGATGGGAATTCTTTACAAACTTTTTCATGCCCTCCCCCCACCCCCCCCCCAACCTCATCCCACCCGTTCACCTGAATCCTACACTCCCACCTTTTCAATACACAACTTTCAATGTTTTTTCACACATTACTTCTTTAACCTTCAAGTTGTTTAAAAAAAACAAAAAAAAAAAAAATAGGTTGTAGATGCATGAGGTTTAAAGGGTGTGCACAACGAGGATGCAAAATAAGCAAAAATCCTCAACTTCTTGTCATAAATGTTCAAGCAAGCATGAAGCATGAATAATACATATATAAATATATTCTAGGGAAGATTTATAAATTAAACAAATAAAGTGAAATTTTTTTTAAACATATTTTTATATATAAAAATATAATATATTTATATATAAAAAAATAATCAAATATCAAATATTCTAAAGAGAGATTAAATAATAATATATAAATTGTAAAAGTAAGCTGGATTAAAAAAAAATAAAATATATTATAATAACTTAAATATTTTTTATATACGTATATAATGGTATACGAGCTGACACATGATGCATCTAGGTATAATATAATATATAATACTTATGAATTTGAAATATGATAAAATAAAAAAGGAAAACGTTATTTCACAAATATGAAGTTACTATATAAGTACTAAAACAATAAATATTTTATAATCAATGTAATGAATGATTGAATAAAGTTTGGTTTAAATTTTAAATTGTAGATATAAGAAGGTAAGAAATTGTTGTAAGTAAAGTACACAGAAATAGAAAATCAAGTCAAAATTGAGTTCAATTTTAAATACCTCTTTAAGTAGTACCTACATTGGTACATACACATTTTTTTTTTTTTTTGTTTTTTGTTTTTTTTTTAAAGATGACAATTATTCATTATAAGTATACAGATAATTGAAATAAGTACCTGTTTTTTCTGATAATCTTTAATTGCATTTTCATAGCCCTCCTCAAATCTTGCAAATGCCGCATTAACTTCTGTACACCACCAAATTTGTGTACCACATAAAGACACTTGTGCCGGATAATCAAATAGCCATTGTTCACGAGGTTTCTCCTCATAAGAGAGTACACCTTCAGCGAAATAATGTAAAATTGTACTTCGCATTGCTGATTGGACACGGTTCAACCATACTTCAACCTAAAATAAAAAAAATAAATAAATAAAAATTATTAATCTTTATACAAGTGATAAAAAGATCAAAAGAAAATGGTATGCAGTATTTGTCTTTTTATAAATTAATATGAACATTAATTAATATTTTAATTCGCAATACTTTGTACTTAAGATTCAAGATTATCTTCACTGATTTGATTGGTTTGGTGGTTAATTGTGTCATTTTAAAATTAATTTTTCTTTTAGATTTTAAGTGAATTTTTTTTTTCATTTTTTAGTAAAAATATTTATGAAAATAAAATATATAAAAAGAAAAAGAATCTAGAAAAAATATAATATTTATATTTTTTGATAATAATATATATTTGTTTGTTTATTTATTTATTTTTTATTTATTTTATTTATTTATTTATATATTATATAATTTATTTATTTATATATTATATAATTTATTTATTATATTATATTTTATTATATTTATTTATTATATTACTAGTCAAAACAAAATTAGTGAAGGGAATTAACTGAAACTTTGATAGTAGGCTAATAAAAGAATGTACTACATGATGGTAAAACGCTGTTGTGATAGCAGCGCCATCGGGCGGTGAGGCTAAGTACTTGTTGACCCTCGTATGTTATAATGAAAAAATAATTAAAAAAAAAAAAGAAAAAATTTTAAAATAATAAATAAATAGAGTATATAAATAATTATTTCAGATTTTAGATTTATTCTAAATTATAATATAACTAAAAAAAATTTAAATTTAATATTTTTACATAGGTATTTGAATGTAAGTATGTGTACATTAAGAGAATCTCATTCAATTGATTTTTCGAATAAGTTTGAAAAAAGAAATTAATCAAAAATTTTTCCCATTATAAATTATAAATTATAAATTACAAATTTTGATAATAAAAGTATATTATATAGTCTAATATCTTTTTTTAATTCCTCACCAATCAAAACATTATTTATTAAATTTAATTTAGTTTTATATCTAGAAATCATTTACATTTTATTTAAAAAATATTATTTAATTATATTTCACAAATTTAAAATTATTTTAATTTTAATTACTTTATTATAATAATTTTCTTATTTTGTTTTAAAAGTACATACTAGGAGAAGTGAGTGTACAATAATTACTAAATTTTTTTTTTGTTTTAATTTTTTTTTTAATCTTAAATCTGAAATTCTAAAACCAAGAATGTAAATCACTCTGACTGGATGGACCAAAGTGAAGAATATCTTCAAACTTAATTCTTAACTCATTTAAAGTTTCTCCATTTGTATTAACGTCATTATTTAAAGGCAGGACTTTTTATCTCTCTCTCTTTCTCTTATTTCTCTTGTTTTTATACTTCTTTCTTACTTTTGACTCAATGAGAGAAAATACTTTCTTTTTTTTAGTTTTTTTCAAATAACAATATATATATATATATATATATATATTAAACTAAATAAAAAAAAATATAAGAATAATAATGTTTTATTTTATGTAGAAAATAAAAAAAAAATTAAATTAACATTTAAAAATTTAATGAAATTTTTACTTTTTATAATAAAAATAGATAACAGTAGGTCAAAATATTAATAATTTTTATATTTATATATTATATTTTATATTTAAATTAATAAAAAGTAAAAATTTATTACAATTACTTTATTATAATAAACTTTTAATGTTTTTTCGATCTATTAATACTTATACAAGCATTAAAACACAAATCATACTATAGATAACTTTGTAATCTTTTAATGTCAGTCTAAGGATATTTGTACTTATTAAACGTTTTTTATTAACTTGACATTTCTGTCTGTTTGTAACGTTAATAACGTGTAATTCGATTTTAAGCCACTTCTAGTTGAGCGATTTTGCACAAATTTAAAACGTATATTGTAAGTCGAAGACACTTCAATATTCAAAAAGAAAATTTTGATTTTTTCAAAAATACGGATTTTTAAAATTTTTGAATTTAATTAACAAATCATTTTGTTTTTTATTTTATATTTTTTCTTTCCCTCTTTCTCTTTAAATAGCAATTAAACCTTGATTATTATCCTTTACATATTCCCAACAAAAAAGGGTAGGACGCATATAATAATATTAAATTCATGTTCATATATGCTTATGCTTTTTTGTTGGGCATATGTAAAGGCTAATATTCAAGGTTTAATTAATATTTTATTTTTTTATTTTTTATGGCATTTTTGATTAAAAAGCGTGTATATTAAAAAGTTTTTTTTATTAATTTATAAAAATTTAATATGATTAATATATATTATATTATATTATGATATGTTCAATAATAATATTTCCTTTATATTAAATTTGAATATCCTAAAGAGGGAAATTGTTCCACTTTTAGATTGTTTGTTTATACTCAATTAAAAATTCAATTAATTTTTTATTAATTATATATTTACTCGTGTCCTTCACTTCCCTTCTACACTTGTCTCATGCTTGGTATATATTATATATATGTATATAACTACATAATACTCTCGAAATACCTATTTTATACAGGAATTCTTAATCAGAAAAATTTCTATGGAAACAATAAATAAACTGTATTAACTTTATAATGAGGTGATTATAACTTTAAAACTTCTCCTTTCTGTTCTCTCTAACCCCTATTAACCCCCCCCCCTATCTCCCGTTCCAGACTAACTCACACACTGTCTATTTTAATGTATTTTATTATTCACACATTGTTTTAGTTATACAAATGTAATTGTCGACAATTTTAATGTTAATATTAATTTTTTACCTCTCTTTAACTTATTACTTAAATTATATATTTTCTACATATTACATACAACAATTGTTATTTATATGAGTATTACCGGTATAATAAGATATAATAATATGAAAAAAAAAATTAATTATGATTTAAAATATAAGCTAATATTACAATGAATCAATACATAGTTGATTTTTCAGAAAATCTTTGAAGGTGTACTAAATAATTTTTTTTTTTTTTTTTTTAAATTATAATTATTTTCTCTTTGATATTTACAAATAAGAATATTAATATTATTATTTTGCATAAGTTATAATTGGATTAATATCTGTATAAGATAAATACTAAGTAGATATTATTTATTTTATAATTTTAATAAAATTTCTTTGAAATACTTATTTCAAATCAATTGTAATTCATAAAATATTTAAATATGCAGTTATTTATTTTTTATTTTAAAGTACTATATCTTTTACAATGAGATAATAATAAGTAAGTATTTTACTTACCGGCCCTGTGAGATCACAAATATTTTTGAATTGTACATGTTCCCCATCCTTTGCATACATGCCACTTGCCTCTTGTCGATTTTCTATGAATTCTAATCGTGCCATTGAATCAAATAATTTAGTTAAATGCCTGAAATGGAAAAAAAAATTAGAAATAATTCAATAATTCATTAATTTAGTGCCCATTAGTATCTATAATTTATTATTTGAATGAATAATTAATTATGAGAACTGATGATCCTCTTGTATTGTATCCTACTGTATGTTATTCTTGTTGTTAATGTTGTTTTTGTATTAATCTAAAATAAACCTATTAGTATGTCATTGGCAATTAAACAACAACCCAAGTATGATAAAAAAAACAACCTCCCATTTAACCAATTTAATGATTTTATTATATTTAAAAAAAATAAAGAACATTTAAATATTTATATACTATGATATATACGAAATTTGTAAATTATTATATAAAATATAAAATAAAAAAAAAATAGAAAATTGAAATTAATAGAGTATTAAGAAATTATTATGGTGGGAGAGAAGAAATCTTTAAACAAAAATCCAGAAAAAAATATTTAATTAATCAATTGGTCTTCCAACTGGTCGCCTCCAAATATATTTTTCACCACATTTTCCTCTCCCATTCATGTCACGTAACATGTCCATCATAACGCGTTCACGATTTTATAACCCTTACTATATCTCTGGTGTCAGATGTATATAGAGGTCAATATATATTACATTATTATAAATTTATTTTTTATTTTTTGTTTTTTTAATGTATTTTATTAACATTAAAAATGAATGAAGGATCCTTACAAGTTAAAGAAGGGAATACTCGAATAAATATAATTTATCATATTTTGAATTTCTATTTCTTTTAATTTTGTATTCGTAAATTAACTAGTAAAGTTTAATAAATTTGGATGGATAAAATTAGACTATAAAAAAATAAATAAAATGATTTCAAATCTGTATCTTAAAATTTATTTTTTTATTTAATTTAATTTTAATTTGTTTGTTTTTTTTTTGTGTGTGTTTGTCAGTGAGCAATAAATTTAAAATACAATTTTAATTTTAGACCTTCTTTAGAATATTTTTCTAAAATTAATTACGATGATTATATTATCAATTATTTTGTATTCTTAAAAAATCCCAATTAAATTGTATAACAGGATTAACATTAACATAACAATTCATTTTAATCACCAGAAATAGACAACATATAATATGAGTATATATTAATATTAATTTATTTTTCTTTTTTGTCAAATATCTTCGTATTTAATAAAACATAAATTCTCTTTTCACACATTTTAATTTCTATTGAAAATAAATAAATAAAAATAATATTTCTAACAAGTGTGTGTGTGTTTAATATTTAACCATGTGAAAATTCTAATAAAAATTTTGACAACGATTTAAAAATAATAATATTAATTTTAAACATCTATTCTTCATACCTTGTAACAATTTTTGGTTGATTACCATTTGATAAAATATCTAATAAATCAGCTGAAGAGACAAAATAAAATCTTAAAAAAAAAAAATTAATTAATTAACTAATTAATGTATTATATTTTTTTTTTAATTTGAATATTAATATGGATTACCTTGGAAATGCTAAACGTTTTGTTTCTAAATATTCAGCAAGTGCTTTTTCACATAATGTCAACTCTTTATGTAATTCCTCTAATCTTTCTAAAAGACCTGAACGATTCGTTGCTTCTATAACGTTCAATGTTGATGAAATTTCATTCATAAGAATCTACCAAAAATTAAAAAAAAAAAACAAAAACAATAACACTAACAATAAGATAAGATAAGAAATAAATAAAAAAAATTTACTTTAAATTCACAATCAATTTTATCAAATCGTTCAGAATCTTCAGGTAATTGATTTCTAATATCATCGCTACTCATAAAAATTGATTCCAAATGTAACCAAGTTCTTTGTACTTCAAACCATATTGTTATTACTTGATCAGCTGCTAATAATTTCTGTTGCCATTCAGATACTTCATTTAGAAAATGAGCAATAAATTTGGATGTAATTAAATTTTGTAATTGAACCTGTAATAGAAATAAATATATTTTTAGTTTTTATAAATAGGTAAGAAAAAAACAACAAAATTCAAAATCAATAATTCAATTTAATTCCATATATGAGTATACTAAGTATGAAACCAGATTTTCTCTGATGCAATTCATCTGATTTAGTACTCCAAGACTGGTAAAGCGGTGTCATCATCTTTCTCTTGATAGCTGACAAAGATTTACTATAGACAACAACCCAAAATCCATTTAGAGCGATATATTTCGTAAACTTTAAACATGTCAAGTAGTGTGCATACAAAAATGAATTTGCGGACCGCTTTGGTTTTCTATAATCATTTGAAAACAATTGCTGCAGAAACCCCATCGAATGATTTTTGAAGATTATAGTGAATATGCTCTTTATAAAACACGAAGTGTTTCAAGTGAATAAAGAAAATTAAAAGTGATAATTTTGACGTGACATACTCGAGGAGTGTCCATTGCCAATTGATAACTGAATCAATTGAAGAAGACAATAAGGAAACTAGCGGCGGCGAATCCCTTTTCCAAAATCCTAGTGGTCAATTAATACTTTTGATATTGATTTTGGTTTTTATTAAATATTGTGAATTTGAATACAGTTTTTATTTAGCGATCTTTTTAATCCCATCCGAATCTTTTATATTTTAAAAAAGACCTTTATAAATACAGACGAAAATAAAATAATCACGATATGATAGAAGTTGAAGAGGTTTCTATTATAATTAAACGAATTCCTCTTTTTATAACATCGAGTGAAATTAATTAATATCAAGGATTCATTCCTTTCAGTTTATTTCTACCCTTCGATTTCAGGAATAGAAATTTTAATTTACATATTTATAAGCCTTACAAGCCACTATCAAGCGGATACAAAAATTATTTAGAATCTAATATGTTTGATCAATTTCAATTAACAGATTATTTTTTCCACACCTCTCATGTATTTATATATTATAGATAATAAAAAATAATAATAATTGAATCAACAAAATATTAATAAAATTTAAAAAAAAAAAACTTCTATTAAGTGTATAAAATTTAATGAATTTACTTGATTATCTTCTAATGTTTCAATCAATTCTTCGCTTGCTTTTAAAAGAGAACATCCTGTTCTTGTATGTAGTTCTTGTTCAAACGACATTTGTGACCAGGTTGTATTTAAATCACGTAAAACCTTTTCCATTGACATTTCTTTTACAGCTACAAGAACACAAAAAAAAGAAAATAGTTTATTATTATTATTATTAAGATATTAAAAGTGTATGAATATCTGAATACGAATCGAGTTTCGATCTCATTGGATTCACACTTTCTAATTATTCAATTCGTTCATGCAAGTTAGATATTAAAATTATTAGAATCACTTGTAAATTATCCATTTTGGATTGGATAATATTATATAGAAATAAATACATAAAATTTAATTCCCAATATTGAGACACCAAACAAACAAACGAAGTTGTCTCCCAACACTGAACTCAGATGGTTTTGTTAAAATATATTTATAGGTAAATGTATGTATGTTTAAACGTATCTATAACAGTGATGTATTGGTAAAATAAGAAATAAGGGAACGCAAAAGGAAGCAAAAAAAGTCCTATTTTCAGCAAACTATTTTTTTCTATATAAGTTTTTATTTTTTCTTATTCTTACTATGCAAAATACAACGAGCACAAAAAAGAAATTCTAACAGTAGATTTAAGTGGGAGTTGTCGGGACATAAAAAAAGTACTAGAACGCGTTCCGGTTCTGAAAAAAGGTAAGGGAACGTCGTTTCCCCGCGTTCCCCTCCTCTATACTAATAAAATACAGTTATCAAATTGTTTTTTTTTTAATTAAGTAAATATTTTTAAATATTTAGGTATTTTCATCTTTTCCTTTCATTTTTTCTTTTATTTAAGAAACATTTTATTTTATTTTCACAATATGATAAGTAATATAAATATATGTATAGTTTTTTTTAAAAGAAAATAAATATAGTATATAGATAAATAAATAGAATTTCTAATTAATCATATAAAAAATAAAATTTTATTTGAATTTGTTTTTTAAAATCACTACTATACTACTAATACTACTACTATTATTATTAATACTATTACTAATATTAATGAAGATTTGTGTACTTGTAAGAGTATTTTTTTTATACTTTGAAAAAAACTATCTATATAATATATATATATATAATTGATAAAGTGATTATCTATAAAAAAAAAACTTTTTGTTTGAATCCAATCTATTTTTAAGACAAAAACAAATAATTCACCTAGAAACTTTGTATGTGTGTGTTTTTGTGTGAGTGTGAAGGTGGGGGACGGGGTATTTTTTAACTTTAGGTTTTGAGATAAGAAGAGGGTAAAAGAGAGAGAAATGAGAATACAAATTGAATATAATAAGAAAACATTATTTATTACCTTTATCAACAATATTTTTAACTTCCTCTTCACATTCATGTAAATTAAGTGCAAGAAGATCACTTAAAGTTGTTGAAAGATCCATAACAAATTTTACCTAAAAAGAAACAACAACAAATAATATTAATAATAATCATAATAATAATAATGATAATAAAAACAATATTAATAATATGTTTATATATAATTTAGATATTTTTAAAATAAATTTATGAATTCAAATGAGTAAAGATTCTACAAAATTTTGTTTAAAATTTACAATGAAATTGACACATTTCAATAAATTTTATTTTAATATTTAAATTTAAAAATATTTAACCAAAAGAGAAACGTATGGGGAACACATTTTTAGGTCGAATATATACATTCACAGAGTGCCCCATGAAATTTGGTACACGGGCATTATTCAAAATTCGTAGTTCTCTATCAATTTTTGAGAAATGTAGCTCAACCGGAAGAGGGTCATTACCTACCACGTTTTCATTTTTTTTCCTCTAAACTGACCGTAAAAATAAAGATATCTTTGATAATTTTTCATATGACTAAAAATTGTATAAAACTGCTATATATAGAATTTCAGCTTGATTGAATCGCTGAAAGTACCGGAATTAATTTTTTAAATTTGTTAACACGTTGACTGCCAAATACGCGCCAGCACGTGATGTGGTGTCATCAACAAAGAACCAGACACGCGCTGGTTTAATAAATACTATTTATTAATTTTAATTTATAATTAATTAAATATTATTTAAATATAATATATGTTAATTAAACCAATTCAAATTTGCGAGATAGTCGAGTGGAGATACTCCAGATTTTTATATAAATATTTATTTTATTACAAATCATTGAGTTTTCAATTAAGTCACATTATATTGAGTAATTATGATTTTTTTTTCTTTCATTTTTTCCCATTCTATTTATAGTTTTTATTTCGTTTTTTCTTTCTATATCCAGCCCCCCCCTCCCTTAACCACGACCCCACCACAACGATAAAGTTTTGAAAAAGGTAATTTCTAGACACTGTAGAGTAGATGGTTACTTTGTATATAAAAATAAATACTTAAAGAAAAAGAAAAAAAATGTCAAATAAAATCTCTTTAAACTTTTAATAAAAAAAGTTAAATTTCTGGTTATTCTTTCTTTTTTTTATTGGTTCTTCAATTTAATAACTACCTAGGTACTATCAATTTCAATCATAATTATTTATAAAAGATTTTTACTCATCTTTAAGTAATCATAAATTTTTAATCTGATTAAGGTAAGCTTCTGCAATCTATAGTTATCATTCAATTACTTTCTATTTAAAACAACTCTGCAAAAATCATAGACTGATCATGAATTAATTATTTATCTATTCATTTATTTTTTTTAATTAATTTATTCATGAACAGAATCCAATCTGTCTTTTTTAATTATATATTATATTTTATTATTATATAAATTTGAGAAAAACAAAAAAAAAAAAAAAAAAAAAAAAAAACAAGTAAATTATTAAACTTTGGTAACTTTTTTGTTAAGTAATTTTTCAAAATATTTAC
Organism: Labia minor; assembly: GCA_963082975.1. Taxonomy (NCBI): domain Eukaryota; kingdom Metazoa; phylum Arthropoda; class Insecta; order Dermaptera; family Spongiphoridae; genus Labia; species Labia minor. Next base: position 80,808,354 of record OY720346.1, on the reverse strand, counting down.
CACTGTTGCTGCTCTACTAAATATTATTAATAGTAGTAGTTTGTAGTGGAAAAAAAAAATAAAATAAAAACGAAAAAGTACAAAGATTAGATGAAATTAAGTGAATGTAAACTTTCAAGATAAGACAAAGTGATTTATTTATTATTTTTTTAAATAGAACATTACTTTATTAAATTTGTTCAATATTAAAAAGTCATTGATCTAAATGAATGTGGGTGAGTTAATAAAAAATAAAAAAAAATGAAAACAATAAGATTAACTTAACAGTTAATACATTATATAAGATGGATCATGTATAAACAAATATTTTCTATGTTATCGTGCTCTTTGTATTTTTTAAATGATAATAAAAAAAAAATTAATTTTAATTATATCACATTAATGTCTCACTGATACCACAAGACAGAGGAGACAAAAGCCACGTGGGAAAATTTGTAATCTTTGAAATTTGTTTATATTCCTTTTTTTAGAAAAAAAAATAGTTTTATTGAAATTTTAAAAATTGTATGATATAATTAAAATTAAATTTCTTTTTTTTTCAATTATATAATAACTATTTAATTTGTGAGATTTAAATGTATAAGAAATAAATAATAAATGTGAATTTTTAATTTAAATTTATATTCCTACATAAAACATTTTTTAAAATTAATTTAAAGTGTGTGTACTACATTAATAAAAATTTATATTTTATTTATATTTATTTAAATTAAATTTATAAAAAATTTTGGATTAATTATATATTCAATACTATAATCTTTTTGATTTATTTTTTTTTATATTATATTTTCTATTTTAAAATATACCTAAGTATATATCTAATACATTACTTAAAAAATTTTGTTAAAAGAAAAAAATAGTGAAATCTAAATTTTTATTTGTGTTCTAAAATACAGTGCATACATTAAAAAATAATCTATTTAGTCAATAAATATATATATATATAACTTAAAAACACATTTATATATATACTTGCCGTATATTCAGAAGGTAAAGCAGCTAAGCTCTTTTTTTTTAATAAAAAGAGAAGCATATTTGAAAAATTAATAAATTTTAAAATGTACCAAATAATTATAAATTTTATAATATATATTATTATTATTAAAAAGCAACATAGAAAGAGAAGAGAAGAGAGAGAGAGAAAGATTAAAAGAGAAGAAAGATGTACGTAAAAACTATTCTAGGTTTATATAAGTAAAAACAAATAAAAAAAAATAAATAAAATAAAATTAATTTTATGGTAATATCCCATATTTTATCGATCTTTATTATTATTATTATTAGGATTAATGTGATTTTTAAAAATAAATCAGCAGCATTTTTAAAAGAATTGAAAAAATACCGGAAATGTTCAAAAAGTTTGGCCTGTGAAAATCATCTTTTTTTTTACAACAAAATTTTCAGCACTTGATATGCTCCCCCCACCCCCCAGGTTGAGAACCGCTGATTTAAAGTAGAAAAATAAAATAATAACAATAATAATAATAATAGTAATATAGAATAAATAATATATTTTAAAGAAATTTTAAACTTTCTTTAAATATTGTAAAAAAACATGGAAATAAATTTATAATCAAAATTACATTATAGTTATAATATTAATACACAGCAGGTTAATATTATATACTTAGATGTATTTTAAAAGAATTTAGTAATATATTGTAAAGATTTAAATATCATAAATAAGTAAATAGAATAAAAATTAAAATTGAATAATTTAAAAAAAAATAAATACATTTATCTCAATAATTTTATTTCCATTAGTTTTGTTGATTTCTAAATTGATAAAATTTTATTTAATATATATATATATATATATATATATATAATAAATAGTTATGTATATACAATTATGTACATTTAATACATTAAAAAATCATGTAAATCAAATCGAATGATTTACCTTCCACCTTAATAAAAATTTACAAATATATGAAAAATAGAAAAGTTCAAGAAATTAAAGTTAAAGAGAAGAGATAAAAGCATAATATATTCGTATATAATATATTATTATACAAAATATGTAGTTGGATAAAAAAATAAAATAAAATAAAAAAAAACTTTACTTTGGTTGATTTCATAAGTTGATGCCAATGACGTTCCCGAATAGCCGGATTTTGTAATTCCCCAACGGCTTTCAATGATGTTAACATATTTTTTACTTGTGCTTCCAATGCAGTATAAGTATCCCATGTACGCATCTCTTTATCAAGAGCTAAAATTCAATTATTAAAAAAATACAATAAACATCACATTCAAAAAAAAAATAAATATTTTTACTAATAAGTAGTTGATATATATGAACAAGTTTTTAGGCAATTTTAAATAATTGTAGATATTGAAATTGAAATGAGGTAATAGAATAATAATAATTTTCATGATATAAAGCTTTTGGAAAAAATATTAAATAATAAATAGTATAATAATGATACTTGAAAATATTATGAAAATTAAAAATTCTCTCATCTTAAAAATATTAAACAAAATAATAATATTTTTTTATAAATAAATAAAATGTTCATAAAGTAAATATATATATATATATATATATATATATATATATAAAACCTCTGACTTTTGTACGTCCTACGCAAGGATAACGCCTATCAGGTCGGTTATATCAATTAGGGGTAGAACGGGTCCTATCAACCTTAACCTTAATTTTCTTGATCGGAGGCGCTATCAAGTAGCTTTCCTAATTTTGATCCCATATTTGGGTCGACTCCGTGCCATAGACTCCAGTTAGAGAAATTCCCTTACAAGGCCCGGGACTTGGATCCGGGACCACGAGAATCTGATGCAGCTTCGCCACTTCCCACCCCGTGGCGCCCTTTCGTATATATATATATATCAAAATATACTTAAAAAAAAAACTCTTATTAAGTTTTATATTTTTAAAATTAATATAGTAAATATAATCTTAGCTCTTAGATTGTTCTTTAATATTAATAATAATAAATAATCACAAGTGAATAAGAAAATAAGACTTAATAAAAATGTTATGTTATTTTTACCTCTTATCTCTTTAGCAAATTTTTTACATTCAATATCCATATTCTCGACGTCAATTTTCCGCCATGGCGTTGTTTTCCAATCTTCGACACTGGTTGCAACGATATGCACGTAATCCCATAATTGCTGGTAAGAAATGTAAAATATATTACAAAAAAAAATTCTCTTTTTTTATACCTTATTATAATATATAGTAAAATAAATATGTAAATAAATAAATAAATTGTTAAGGAATTAATTAGCTTTGAATTAAAGTCAAATATTTTCAAATTAATCAATACTTAATATAGAGGAAGGCTGCTATCCATGGGCCCCTTAAAGAAAATTTGTTATAAACTCCATGGAAATGATATATATATATATATATATTGTTAATGAAATATAAACATTCTATATTGTTTTTCACTATACTAGGTATAGAAGTAATAAATATTCATTGTTAATGATAAATTTAAAAAATAAATAAGTTGACCTGTGGCCAGGTCCGAACCGACCGACTGTTTGAAATAAATTAATTTCCAGCTACAGAAACAATTTCAAATAATTTTAATATATCTATTAATATAATAAAAAACAGATATGGATACATAAATAATAAATATAAACATTTTTAATTTTATTTTATTTATAATATATATGCAAGACCATGGCTGGATGACGTCATATAATTTTAAATCAAGAAAAAACTAATAAATATGATTTTTCTCGAGGATAAAACCAATACAAAGTGCATGATTCGTGGTGATATATAAAAAAATCTCCTTTGGTGTGAAAATAACCCTTTCCTTCCTATCGTCGATCGCTAATACTACCACTTCCGGTTTCCGGATTTGCACCAAAAGTTGATCAATTCATCCCACTGATGCATTAAGTAAATATACCAAATTTCATCAAAATCGGTTGAGCCGTTCAGGCTGTACACATCTATATGGACGGACGGACCACTTCCGGTTTCCGGATTTGCACCAAAAGTTGATCAATTCATACCACTGATGCATTAAGTAAATATACCAAATTTCATCAAAATCGGTTGAGCCGTTCAGGCTGTACACATCTATATGGACGGACGGACCACTTCCGGTTTCCGGATTTGTACCAAAAGTTGATCAATTCATCCCACTGATGCATTAAGTAAATATACCAAATTTCATCAAAATCGGTTGAGCCGTTCAGGCTGTACACATCTATACAGACGGACGGACCACTTCCGGTTTCCGGATTTGTACCAAAAGTTGATCAATTCATCCCACTGATGCATTAAGTAAATATACCAAATTTCATCAAAATCGGTTGAGCCGTTCAGGCTGTACACATCTATACGGACGGACGGACGGACGGACGGACCACTTCCGGTTTCCGGATTTGCACCAAAAGTTGATCAATTCATCCCACTGATGCATTAAGTAAATATACCAAATTTCATCAAAATGGGTTGAGCCGTTCAGGCTGTACACATCTATACGGACGGACGGACGGACGGACAGACATCATGCTAAAAATACTTTTTTCTGATAAGAAAATGCATGATTCGTGGAGATATGTAAAAATCTCCACATGTGAAATTTGGTGTGAAAACAATACCTCCCTTACTATCGTCGGTCGGTAATAATGTCACTGGACACTCGAACAGTGCGGTCACTTGATAACGATTGCAGAAGTAGCAATCGAAACGTTGTGTATATGTTTGTATTTTTTGAATAAATTTACAATAACAAATATCAATATGTGGTTTAATTTACAAAATTCCATCAAGAATAATTCTTGTTGATTTTTATTCAGTCAGTTATTATTATTATTCAATTATTATTCATCTTTTTAGTAATTTTATATTGCGAATATGACAAATTACTGATAATTAATTTGTTTGTTACGAAAATTTATTGTAGCTAGAAATTTAGCAAGAGCAAGCCAGCTTCAGTTTACAGCAAGTAATTTTATATTGCGAATATGACAAATTACTGATAATTTATTGAACTTTAAAATATTACTTTCAATAAATACAATCATTATTTACATCTTGCAGAAACACGTTTCGTTCATTAAATTAATAAGTATTCTTATGCCAAGGAGTAATTCTAAGTGGCTCACCTTGAGACATTTAAAAAGTAAATATAAAAAGTTAAATAAACGAATCACAATTTATTCGGAATTGTTTTTCAAGAAAAAAAAATGATTTCAAGCGATAAGTTATTTGAATTAAAGGGACTAACTAAAACTAATAGAAAATATTAAATTCTTAATAGGTTTACAACAAACTGCTTGATTTTTTTTTTAGACCTAGAAATAAATTTCTAAATGAAGAAATAATTAAGTAATAATAAAATAAATATATAATATATATTTTCAATATAAATGTTGCTTTTCTATGTAGCTTAAAACTAGTCGAAATATTATGCTTTACTTTTAAAGAAAATTTCATCATATTACTTATTATTTCAAATTAATTAATTTTTCTATATCCAATCCGAACTGAAAAAAAACAAAGAAAATTAGTGGAGCCCTCTACTGTTCAAATAAATAAAACATGAAAGTTAAATATTAGAATATCAATGAATTTATATCCAAACTTTAATCCGTTTTATCTCGAAAACTAAAAGTTTCCCCGCTATATTCCCTAAGAAAAAAATTTCTTAGAATTAATCAAGGAATCAATTGGCGAAGTTTCATCAAAATCCGAGAGGTGACATGTATCCTTAACTATTACCTTTTAATTAATAGATTCCGCAAAATAAAAAATTTTTAAAACTTTCCACTTTTCTTAGATAATTTTAATTGTAATAAAAAAATAAAAAAATAGATTTAGATAAGTTTTACTAGATAATTTATTATGATATAAATGACTCCGTGGCGCAACGGTAGCGCGTCTGACTCCAGATCAGAAGGTTGCGTGTTCAAATCACGTCGGGGTCAATAGTAAATTTTTTTTTAAAAAAAAGCAAAAAAGGCTTCTTTACTTTATTAATTAAAAAATTAATCAATTCTTGAATTTTAAACAATCTGATTTGATAATAATAATGATAATAATAATTATAATAAGATATTTATCATAATATATATTACTACTAATAAAATATTGAAATTTGTTTAAATTGACATTTTAAAAAACAAGAAGAAACAAAAGTAAATGTAATTCTTTATTTTTAGTATTTATTGAAATAATAGTGGGATTTACACGATGATTTGCATGTCCAAGTCAATAAAACAAGTAAACATTAAAATAATTGAAACTATTATATTATATTTTTTTTCATGAAGAGAGACGGAAAATTTATTTATTATGATGATTCAAAATGGCAGGTGGCCGGGTTTTAGTGATTGCTTTTTAAAAAAGAATTTTATATCTTTTATTAATTTATTTTTTTTAACTTGAAAAGCTATCAAGAAAACCTATTGGAGTCAAAATATTAAAATAATAAAATAGAAAATTTCAAAAATGTTTTTATTACCTCCCTTCCCCGATAGTTTCATATTTACCCCATTTGTGATAATTTACTCAGCTTCCCTTTTCACTACTTTAAACGGTTATTATTATTATTATTATTTATTTATTTATTTATATACCGTTTGAGGTTGTTTGGAAAGGCGAAAGGGGGAAAGGAAGTCGAATTTGAGAAGAATTATATTAGAATATATAAATAAATTATATTATTATACAGGGTGATTATAAAAGAACTTTACAACTTTGAAAGAACATAGATATTTATTTAAATTACTAACAGAATTGAGAAAGGTGTCATTTTATTACAAAACACTTCAAGTTTAAGATATGAGTGTCATTTTGGTTCGATATGACTGCAACAAATTAGTGACTTAGATAAGGTAGCTCTTAGTGAATTCTGTGTCGAAATGTTTGAACGGATAGAGGCAGACGAGAAAATCATTTTTACCGATGAGTCGACTTTTCATGTTAATGGCAAGGTGAACACTCACAATTGTAGAATTTGGGGTAGCGAGAATCCAAATGCAAGTATTACAGTCCAAAAGTAAACATTTTTTGCCGTCAGTCATTTTAAAGTGTACTGCCAGTTTTTCTTCAAGGAAAAAAAAATCAATGGAATTGTTTATCTTAATATGCTGGAAAACTTTTTAATCCCTCAGAACAATCGGATCAACGGTGCAGTTGAACAAGTTACAACTGATACGCTGAAACGAGTGTGGCAAGAAATCGATTATTGGTGAGATGTATGTCGCATTACCAAGGGCAGTCAAACCAAAATGACACTCATCTGTTAAACTTGAAGTGTTTTCTAATAACATGACCCCTTTCTCAATTCTGTAAGTGATTTCAATAAATATCTATGTGCTTTCAAAGTTATCAAGTCCTTTTATATTCACCCTGTAGATTAAAATTAATATATATCAAAATTATTTGATTTAATAAATACTTTAAGCATTCGTAGTTCTCTGCGACATTGTTTCAATGCTTTAAAATCAGGTACATTGACTTCAAATAGCGATGCTGAATCATGAATTCGTTGCATTTCATTTTCCAATTCTTGAATTTCTAAATGGGTTTCATCAAGTAAATCATAAGGATGTGGACAATTAAAACTTAAACAAGACAATTTATTATTATAATTATTATTATTATTATGAATAGAATGAAATAATATTTATTATTTACTTTAAAAACTGATATTTTTTAAATCCTTCCCGATATTGATTTTGTAATAATTCAAATGCAATAATTTTATTACGTATTCCGGAAACTTCTGATGCTTGTAATGGCGCCATTTGTTGTTTCACGACAATAGCAATCTTTTTTGTATTCGCCCATTGCTCTGGTAATTCCTAATTAAAGTATAAATAAATAAATACAAATTAATATTTAAAATTAAATATTGTAATTTATTTCTATTTTTTTTTAAACTTGAAACAAAATATAATAATAAATAATAAGACGATACACGAGGTGTGTTCGAAAAGTAAGGTGACTTTTCAAATTTCGCGGGCAACGTACTTTTGATTATCGATTTTTTTTACTATCTCGCCAGAGATAGTATTGCGATCATGAAAATTTTCGATGTTGAGATTTTGATGTTTTTATACGTTTTGAAGGTTCCTGAATCATTTTCACTAAGGTTGAGAAAAATGTCTGTGTGTGTGTGTGTGTGTGTGTGTATGTAGACAAGATTACGCAAAAACGGTTTGAGCTAGAATGATGAAATTTGGTACATGGACATTATTCAAAATTCATAGTTTTCTATCAACTTTTGAGAAATGTAGCTCAACCGGAAGAGGGTCATTACCTACAACGTTTTGATTTTTTTTCCTCTAAAGTGACCGTAAAAATAAAAATATATGTTTGATAATTTTTCACATGATTAATAATTGTATAAAACTGCTATATATAGAATTTCAGCTTGATTGAATTGCTGAAAGTACCAGAATTAATTTTTTAACACTGCAAATCTCACGCGCCAACACGTGCCATGGTGCCATCAATAAAAAGCCAAACATGCGCTGGTTTAATATTTATTATTTATAATTTATAATTAATTAAATTTAATTTAAATATAATATATTATGTTATTTAATCCAATTCAAATTGCGAGATAGTCGAGTGGAGACACTCCAGCTAATTTTGTTTTGTTATGTTGATACACTCTTCCCGATCATCGGTACCAAGTTTCAAGTGTATAGCATTTTTTGGTTGGTTGTGAGAGGCGTAAAGGTTATAAGTGTTTTGCGTGCTCAGCGATTTTTTGTTATCGGAAAAATATGGATCAAAGGATTTGCATCAAATTTTGTGTAAAAAATAAAATAAAGTGCTCCGAAACACTTGAAATGTTGACAGTGGCATACGGTGAAACTGTTCTGAGTAAAAAAAAAATGTTTACAAGTGGTACAAACTCTTCCAAGATGGCCGGGAAAAGCACGCCAAGTTCGATCCAATGTCAAAGTTTTGCTCACTGTTTTCTTCGATTATCATGGCGTGGTGCATCAGGAGTTCTTACCATATGGTCGTACGGTCAATAAACAGTATTATCTTGAAGTTATGCGCCGTTTGCGAGATGCAATACGAAGAAAACGTCCAGAATTGTGGAAAAATAATTCATGGCTTTTGCATCACGATAATGCCCCTGCTCACTCATCTTTGCTTGTGAGAGATTTTTTGGCCAAAAACACAACACCACAATCATGCCTCAGCCACCATATTCACCGGATTTGGCCCCATGTGACTTTTTCTTGTTCCCAAAACTAAAGAGACCTATGAAAGGACGGAGATTTGTAACGATTGAGGAGATAAAGACTGCATCGCTGGAAGAGCTCAATGCTATACAGAAAAGTGCTTATGAGAAGTGCTTTGAGGATTGGAAAAAGCGTATTGTATCTGAGGGCGATTACTTTGAAGGGGACAACATAAATATTGATAAATAAATAAATATTTTTTCTTAAAAATACAAAGTCACCTTACTTTTTGAACACACCTCGTGTATATATATATACACGAGGTGTAAGGTTTGTTTAAAAGAAAAGGTCAATTTTTAATTAATAATTTTTCGAAAAGTATTTATTTATTAATCAATATTTATGTTGTCCCCTTCAAAGAAATTCTCCTCAGATATAATGCACTCTGCCAGCGCTTCTTCCAATCTTCGAAGCACTTCTGAAATGCGCTTTTCGGTATGGTCATCAGTTGATCTTTGATTCCGACTTTATCTCATCAATTGTGAAAATTGGTCTCTTCAGTTTTAGAAATAAAAAAAGTCGCAGGGAGCCAAATTTGGAGAATACGGTGTAAAAAAATTATGAACAAGCAATGATGTGTGTGCTGATGCATTATCGTGATAAATAATCCATGATTTGTTTTTCCACAATTCCGATCGTTTGAGCTGTATTGTTTCACACAAACGTTGCATAACTTCCTTGTAGTATTCCTTATTTTTTTTGATTTTTAAGTAAAACATCGAAGAAACTTGACTAACTTTTTCAGTTGTCTTAAACAAACTACTAATCCAAAATGGCTGATAATGTCAATATAACAAACAAAAAAAAATTAAGATAAACGAATGTACAGTCTGAGAAAATTCGAATTCACCTTTTCTTTTGAACAGACCTCGTAGATATAATTTTTTTGACATTTTATTATTAATTATCTTATTTATTTGTACATTTATTTCTTTTCTATAATAGTAATGTCTCTTTATAATTTTTATTTCAGACATTTATTTCATGTCTATTTATAGGTTTATATTAAGTTTTTGTTGTTTAAATTAATAATAATAATTTTGCAATTTATTTCCTAAATTATTATATCCATTCTTCTAATAGGTAAATGAATCAATTGAAATTCAATTTAGTTTTATGTATTCATTCTCTAAGCAAACGAGTATTACCGAGCATTATTCCATTAAATTTATTTCTAACATTTAATAAATTATAAAACTATATTACATACATAGGTACATACTGATTGACTGATTGATTTACTATTTGTCCTTTACAAATACATCTAATTTTTAATTTTTATTATTTTTATTATTTTAAAAAATATTCATTTATTGCATTAATATTGAGATTGGAAATTTATTTAAAAGTTGCTATTTTATTTACTTCTTATATCAACTTGTATATGAATTAAAATTTAATAGATTATATATAGACGAGGGTGAGGTAAAAAGTTTCCGGGCTGACCAAGAAAAACGATGTTTTTAAATTTTTTTTTTTTTTTGTAATATTTTTCACCATAATCTTCATCAACACTGATACATTTCTCATAACGGTGTTCTAATTAATTTAATTAATTAATTAAATTTGATTTAAGTCTCATCAACAGTTATGAATCGACGCAAAAATTCGTTTGGATTACGCCTACAGCGACAAATGGTCTGTAGAAATGGTTTTTCGAAGCAGTTTTTGGTCTAATGTTAGCAAACGCGGCACGCGCGTTGCACACAGCTTTCCATATTCAAATGATTGTGCAAAATATTTCGCACACGTTCAGCTGACATCGTACACGTCTCATCTATCTTGAATGTTGAAAAATAAAGCAAAAAACAAAAAAACATCGTTTTTGTTGGTCAGGCCGGAAACTTTTCACCCCACCCTCGTATATTTTGTTTTTTTATGATTTCTAAAATTAATTTTAAATTTAAAAATAAAAATATATTAATTATATCATCATTTAGGGTTCTTGGTTACATATTTAGATTAGATGGGGGATAGAAATATTTTTATAAATGAATGAAAATGAAAATGAATTGTGTAGGATGAAGATTAAAAATGTGAAAAATAAACCAACAAAAATAAAAAAAAAATAGGTAAAAATAATTAATAAATAGAAATAGAAAAATTTTATAATGATGTGAAATGTAGGTATATGTACTAAGTATGAAAATTATTTATTTTATCATTTATTATTTATTTATTATTTCTATTGATTACACAAGAAAAAAAAAGAAAAAGAAAAGTAAAAATTTATTAAGATTTTTTTACATATAAATAAAATAAGTAAATAGAACGTTTATTTATTTATTTAATTATCGTTTTGTAAGTTGAATGAAAAGTTGTAGGACAATGTAAGGACGTATCTCGGCGAAAGCTAGGAGTAGCCTGGTGACAGCATCACACCACGCTGGAGTGTCTTCCGTCTTAAGACGAAGTACAAATATTAATTCAACATTCCAATAACATCGCATTTAGTTAGATTAATCCACAATTATACCATGCAAATAGATAATTGCACAACAGGCTTTTTGTCTTAATATTTAATTAATGCATGCCAATACAAATCGAAATACCAACCATTCCAATGGTTACAACGAAACTAATTAGTAAAAGGAAATTTGAAACATAATAATATTAACTAATAATAATTTTAATATATAATAATAATTAATAAATTAAAAAAGGTATATTATTTATTTATTTTCATTAATTATTTTATTTAAATGATAATTATTTATGATACATATTTAATCTATTATATATTTAAAAGAAAAAGTACGTTTAAAGCTACAATTTCAATTTATATGAAAATTTAATTTATATTACAAATGAATGATTTTAATAGAACATAGAAAGAGAAGAGAGAAAATGTTACAGTAAAAATAATTTTAAATTAATCTTTAAAATAATTACTTGCCTGTAATAAGACATTGACTTGTTCAGGGAGTTCTTGATCATAATATTTAAGTAATTCGATTGTATTATGTAATGGCTCAAACATATCATCTGTATCCTCTTGTCGTTCTTTTACATGCATTAAGAAACCCATTACAGATACTAGACCATCATAATCGCCCTCGGAAACTGGTTGAAGGAGGCCCTCATCGGCTTCTCTTATAAAATTTGCCAAATCAGATAAACTAAATAAATCAAAATTCAAAATTGAAATAAACAATTGAATTAAATTTTATTTATTTAAATAATAATAATAATAATAATAATAAAAATAAATTTGTTATAACCTGTTGGTGACATGTTCAATGAGGTGTTCTTTAAACATGTTGCCCCAACGACGAACAGTATTCAACAGTGCGTGTTTAAATGGTTGCACATCAATTTGAAACCATGCATGGAAACATTGAACAGAAACAAACTCCTCAATTTCATTATAGAGTGCCTCAAAGTTGTCAATCTAAAATTGAAAAAATAAATAATATTGTAAGGGGGAAGGGCCCACAGTGGATGCCAACAGGCCCCTTACAAGGAGAAGGGAAGAAGGGGGAGAGAAGGGAGGGAAAATGTGATAGAAGAGAGAGAGAATAGGGGAAATGGGAGAGGGAAAAAATGGACCTTATGGAGAGGGGAAAAAGAGTTTAAGGTCTCCACAGGTAAGCAGGTGGGTATCTTCTTGAAGGGGGAAAATATTACCCGCAGCTGCAGAGTTCAAACTGCCTTTCCTCCAATGGTCCAGCGGAGATGAAGTTATTTGGGCGCCACACATGCTATACTCAGGGGTAAAGCAAATTTAAAGAGACTGGTCAATAAGGATGTAGTTAAATTAAATTGAAAGACGTTTGTAAAAAGAAAACGTATAATTATAAGTTGAAAAGAAATATTATATCAATTCTCCACCATGGGAGTCACAAAAGATCCATCCAACATGGAGGATCAAAACACGTCTTTATATAAAGAACGTGGAGAACAGACTACGCGTATTTACATAAAGAACGCCAGTAGCAGACGTAGCAGACTGACCGAGACTGACTATATAATGCCAAAAAGTCACCAACCGCACTGAGGGCAGTAGGGATCCCCTAGACGTTGCCATTCAGTCGTGCAACAGCGCCTGGGGTGACTTTGTCATTCTTTATATATAATAAGTAAACATCCCTTACAATATATAATAAAAAAATTTTGTAGATAACACCACATAATTGTATTTTCCTGCACTTTTATTAAAAGTCAGATAAAAAATACAACGTTTCGATTGCTCTTTATGCAATCATTATCAAGTAGGGTAAAGCATACAGTCGTTGGCCCCCTTAAGCAATTCCTAGCAGTCTTTAATGTATACCTGGGCAAATTGAAGAACAATCTGTGTCAAATTAGATTTGAAGAACATAGATACTATGAGCATTTTGATGAATAAATGACATTTTTCTATAAGCACGCAAAAATCCTAAAAAATACAGTTATAGTTACTGGCCTAGGTATTCTATAGTGATTATACAACCATACAACAAAGGATTACAGACCCATAGTTAATAGTGCAATTTTTAAAATAAAAATCTCTTATTATTTGTGTTTTAGTGTTAGGGGGCCAATGACTGTATACTTTACCCTACCTGCTGGTCATTCGGAGAGTTCGTGCTGTAAAGTGAAGTAAAGTACAATTATGTGGTTTTATCTGCAAAATTATTTTATTAATAAACATAATTACCCAAGTTTTAATAACTTAAATAATATCAAAACATAATATATAAATTGATTATATGGTATAGGTATAGTGACGAAAAAATGTTATCATCGTGGGGGCGCTTTTGTCGGGCAATCAACCCGTTAAGAAAGCCCATCGCCATTGTAATCCAAAAGAGCCCCCATGGCGATAAAATTTTTCCGTCACTAATACAGTTCAAGAAAAAAGGTAAAAATTGAAAATATTTTTAATATTATATTTTGAAAATTCAATGTTGATAATGTCTCTCTAAAAGATACTTATTGAAATAATTAATTGAAATTAATTAATTATAAAAAAAAATTATATCTATGTGTCATTGAAATTTCTAAAGAAAGTAGTAGTCTTTTTTGTTATTAATAATAAATATATAATATAATATTACATATAGAATAATATATATAATAACATAATCGGATTGTAATTGACATAACCGTTAATATGAAATTTTTATTAATTTTCTTTAAATCAATTAGAAATTTAATAAAACTACAAGTTTTAATATATTTAATTATTTATTTATCTATATTTAAAATGAATTATATGACAATTATTTATTCGCCTTATATTTTATTTCTTTTCAATTTTTTAATTTATTTTTTTAACATATATATATATATGTTATAAAGATTTATATTATTAATAGGTTAAAAGCTTTTAAGTTTTAAATTTTTTTTTTTTTATTATTAAGTTTAAAGTTGTTTTAGGATGAGTGAAGGAAGTAGTGGGGGAACGGGGGACAAATGGACTACTGATAAAAAAAACAAGATCAAATTAAATTAAAAATTTTAAATTTTAAAATACTTTTAAAAGAGGATTATATATATATATATAACTTTTTTTCCTTTCCTTTTTTTTGGTTTTTCCATTAAACATTTAAAAAAATTTACTTAAAACTAGTAACAAGATTTTAATTTCCTATTAAGATCATTCATAATAAATATTGTCGGAGTGTAACACATTTTAGGAAATTTACTATTGATTTTATTTTTATGTCTGGATTTATTATTATAGGCATGGAAGATACAAGATAATCGATGAAGAAATTAGAATGAAATATTTATATCTATACAAGATCCATGAAATGATTACTAGAATGTAAATGTAAATATACCATTTATCTTAGATGCATGAAAAAATGAAAAGAAAATAGATGGATATAAACATTAACTAGAATGACGATCTGGGGAGTGCACGGGGAGGGGGCACGGAGGGGGGCATGTCCCCCCTTCAAACATTGTGCAAAAAATAAATTTAAAAGTGATTAGTTTTGTAACTGGGAACTCAAAAGTAAAAAAAACACATCTTTAAATTACGTAAAAGTATAGTCTAAATGTTGTGAATAAATAAATAATTTATTTTATCAAAATTTTTTCCGGGGGAGAGCCCCGGACCCCCCCCACCCCCCAACATAATAGATAACCCTACGCCACTGTCTACAACAACTACATTCTAAAAAGTTAAATAGAAAAAAAATGGAGAGATTTAATAGTAGAACAAATTGTATGTTACTTTATTGATTATAAATTAATTAAATTCAAATGATTTTATCCTTCCTTCCAAGAACAATTTATGAAGAATCAAATATCTAAAATTAATAATTAAATAAATAAATTTACATAATAATTAATAAATAATTTATATTTATATTATTAATAATTAATCATTAATTTTACTATTATTTAAATAAAAGGTGAAAATAATATTTATTAATTTATTACATTTTTTTGGTAATAATGAAATTTTGTTATTACTCATATTTTATTAAAATATAGAATTAGAATACTTTCAGTTATCTGGAAGAGTAGGCAAACGATGCAACACAAGCATAAAAATACATAATAGAGTAAAAATTAACTGTAAATATTAGATTATAAGTTATTCAACTGTAAATAAAAAATTAAATCTTACACATTTACTTAATAAATCTTTTATTTTTTTTTATAAAATATTATTATTATTAAGGACATAATTGGTCAGTTTTCGAAACTACCAAATATTCAAATTAATAAATTAATAAATATGAGTTGTACAATTCATTCATTCCATTTTATTTAATTCATCTATTTATCTCTTATATTGCATAAATGATTTAATATAATTAAGTAATATATTTCATATAAATATATATAATATTTAGTTTTTTTAAAATTTTGTTTAGAGGGAAAGAGGGAAAGAGAGAAAGAGACATCAATTAATTTCGTTAATTTATATTTAATTTATCTATTATCTTTTATTACTAAAGTATGCAAAAAAAACAACAAATTTAAAAGTTTAAATATTTTTATTGTATTACAGGTTTATGCATTAATATAAAGAAAATGATTCATAAATATAAATAAAAGTATTCATTAAAATAAATAAAATTATTAAATAATATAATATATTCTTCAGGTGCCATTCCCGCTTACTATTACCATATCGATTGCTTGATGTCTCGTTTTCTTGTTACTCTTCAGAACACAATTCCACTGAACAAAAACCATACCACTCTTGAAGACTCTTCCGCCCCATGCTTTTCATAGATCTGCATCACCAAATGAAGGATTTTGTACTTTATTGAATTTCTCATGACATGACCAAAATATTTTAATTTCCTTTTCTCTTTTGTCACATGGTTCACCTAACTTATTCTCAATAGTGATCGACAAAATCTAAAATCGTTCAATTCTTTATCTCTATTACTCCGGTCAAAGGCCTCTATTAGGCATGAGGAAGTACATAACACGCTACTATTTTTATTTTTGTGGTAAAGAAAAGATCTTTGCATCATAGAAGGTGTTTAATTTTGGCAAATATAATATATATTTATATATATTATTTATTTATTTTTTCTTATAAAAATTTCAAGTGAATTTCAAATCCCATGAGGAAATGAAACTTTGTTTTTTTTTCTCTTTTAACTTTTATTTTTAAAAAGAGAAGAAAAGGGCAAGCAAGTCTTGTTAATGTGAACTTTTATTCTTTTTAGCTAAATAATTGGTTGTGTTGGAGAGAATGAAAAAAGAAGAATACGAAAAAGAAGAAGAAGAAGAAGAGTGAGTGATAAAGTTAGTTTCCATGTTCACATTTTCTTTTCCTCTTTTTTTTTTATAGTTGATGTGTGTGGATTTCATTGTATTGTCTTTTATGTTCAGGTGTCAGATGTCGAAAATTATTATTTCTAAAAATTTGTCAGTCTTTTCTTTTTCTTTTTAAATCTAATGTGATAATTTTTTTTTTTTTTAATTTATTTGGTTACAATCGAGCAAATATTTCGGATTGGTAAAATTCTGTCTCAACTTAATTCAATCATCAGACAACTTTATTATTATAGCCATCTCCAGTGTATGTGTGTGTTTGTGCTCTTAGAAATTTGCACTCGAGCTTTTGAGCGTGGTGGTTTTAATCTGATTAACAAATTCTGTTGCTAAACTCTGTGACCCACACGAAATTAGAGAGATTTGTTCATTTCATGACACACATATAAAAGTGGGTGGCTACAAGAGAAGGGAGAGAAGATAGAAATTATTTGATGGAATGAGTTAATGACAATCAAATTCATTCCCTTTGTGAATAAAAAGATTACATGTTGTATCCACTTTTGTATTATATATTGACATGATATATGTAATACATAATACAATAATAATATTTATTATTAAATTTTAAATTCATCCATATAATAAATGAAATGAAAAAAAAAATTAATACTTTTCATAATAATTATAATCATAAGGAGAAATAAAAATGTATTTCTGGAGAAATCTACAAATAAATAGGAAATATGGAAATCTGCACATACACTACTGAAAATGTAATCTATATTCTTCTTCTTCTACTTCTTGTTAAGAAAATATCGTATTTGAAATAATATAAAAATTTTTTTTTTTTTTCACTTCACTTGATAATTTTATATGGTCATGTTGATGCTAGAATAATAATTGTTTTAAATTATTTTCTTAAATTGAAGTGAAAATAATGTAAATTTAACAATTCTGTTGAGTATACCACTGGTTTATGCTCTGATATAAATTAAATACGCGAGATGAAATCAATTATCAACCTGAATTTCTTTCTCTCCTGCAGTGAAAACATGACTGTTTTTTTTTGTTTGTTTTTTTTTGAAGCATTAAGGTGAGGGTGTCAAATACCTGATATCACTGAAACCCGATTTAGCTGCCCTCAAGGTGATGAGTGAGCAAATGAGTTTTTGTGTTTTAATGAGATTTTTCAATCGTTGAAGAATAAAACTTGAAGGAATCGTTCAAATAGTAAACGCACAGTTCGAGAAAACTTGTAAATAAAGCATAAAAAATTTTATAAAGGGAAGTAGAATTGATTTAAAACGATTATTTCATTGATCTCAAACGACTGTCACTGAAATAAACATTTTATTTTTGTGATTATCCCTGTGATTAGCATAATTCCATAGTGAGAGTGGAATCATCTTTTGAAGAATCTAATCCGTTGTTCTATATTATAATAATTATACCTTGTATATATGTAATAATAAGATGCAATTAGATTGATTGATTAGATAATAATAATAATTTTACCTGCTCTCTAAATTGATCCATAGTTGGTGGTATCATTTCAGGCCCTTGTGCTTCTGCTCCCATTGCAATCATTTCCATTTCTTCTATTGTCAATTGACGGCCATAATCTAAAAATTGTTGCATATAACTTTCTCTATCATCTAACCAAAGATAGGAATAATCTTCAAAACTTTGACTAAACGTTTCGGCCTGAAAAATATAATATTTAATATAAACATTATATAGTCTTTTAGACGAATTAGACTAATTAAACTAAATAATTAATGATACACGTCAAGGGATTCATTTAATTATTGATATTAATTTCTAATGTGTGGTGAATTATAAAATTTCACATTTATAAAATTATAAAAAAAAATGAAACATGGGGTTTTAGAAAAAAATTATTTTATTTTTCAACGTAGTCTTCTTTGAGCTCTATACACTCCACAACCAACGTTTCTACAATTTTTTTTATCGCTTCCAAAAATTAAGATGTTTTGAGGACATCAAAATAGGTATTTGTTTGTGAGATGATTTCATAGTTAGAGTTAAATATTTTCTGCTGAGCCATTTCTTCAGATTTGAGAACAATCGGGACTAAATCCGGAGAATAGGGCGGATGAGAGAGCAATTCGTATCCCAATTCATGGATTTTTATGGAAATTCACTTTTTTCCATTTTCTTCTAGGTAGTCTGCAATTAATGGTTGTCAAACAAAAACTAAAAGACCAAGCTGATTTAAATGTAGACAGGAGTTTGCTGTTTTCTGGGGCAGTGTTGCCATTTCATTTAAGAGACAGAAAATTCAAAAATGTCACGGACTTATTGACTTGCCCTTGTCTTATTTCTGTCTCTATTTTGTCCTCGAAATGTATTGAGAATATTCTAGGGTTTGATCTTTCATCAAAATTATTATCCAAGGGTATCAAAATTATTTAAATTTTTGTATTATATGGATGTTTTATGTGGATTATGCAATTATAAAAAAAAATAAATAAAATAAAATAAAATGGCACTATAAACATTATAATTAACCATAAAAATCTTAATTAAAATTTAAAGAATGTTTATTTTTTATTATATATTTAATTTTAATAAAATATTTTAAATCTTATGTTTAAATTATTATTAAATTAGTAAAAAAAAAATATTTAAAAATAAATAAATACTAAAAGATAATATTCCAATAAATTTTAATTAGTTTATAAAATTAGAAAAACTTTGGAAAATTTAAATTAAATTTTCAAAATAAAATTATATATAATTTACCTACTCGTAAATTAAAGAAAGGAAATTAAAATCTGTTTAAATTCGATCTAACTAATTTGTTAGTATTTTATTTATTTATATAATGTATAAAGAATATAAATTAAAATTAATTTACCTCTTGAATAACTCTTGAAACTTCTTCAAAAATTTCTTTTTTCATTTCTTTTATATCATCATTATTTGACATATCATTCTAAAATAAAATAAAATTTTTTATTTTTATTTACCATAAATATCTATGTATATATTTCAAAATAAATTGCATATATGTATATTATTAAATGATATACATATATAGAGGAGGGTTGCTATTGATGGATAGGCTCCTAAAATGGACTAGCTTAATTTCTCAGTAGATATAGACATTATGCCTATTCTAATGGTCATTAAATGTACCTAATGTTACCAAAGAATTGCTAATTTAGTTTTGAGTTGTTTCAAGAAAGAAACTAAAAGTAACATTTTAAATTTTTCCTCCTAATTTATTTGTTAATTTAATAAACGAAACGTTTCAGCAAGAAGATGATTGATGAAGAATGATTGAATTTAAACAGGAAATATTTTAAAGTTCGATCAATTTGTGAGTACTTTGTCATATTCACAATAAACATTTTCTTGCCAAAAACTGAGGCTGGCTATTGTTAAGTGATGCCATCCTAGTTGCCTTAAATGAGCCACTGTATCTGCTTTCGCAATTGAGTTTCATTGCAAACAATTTAGAAAGTAACAATTGAATAATAATAATCTTCTGGAAAAAAATTAACAAGAATTTAAAGTTAACATTTATAGTGTAATAATTAAATAGTAAATTAATAATAGGCTATTAATTATAAATTCATATTGTAACGACAATGTTAGGATTTCAGTAGTTCTCTTTGTCTTTTGGAGTGGGAGAGAAGCAGCCTGCCCAATCAAGGAAACCATTCGCCTTAATTGGGTCCATGAAAAGTTATTTTATTTTTCAAATATCTCATTAACATTGGATATTTATTAATTCTATATCTAGTATAGTGAATAACAATATATAATGTATCTATTACATTAACAAATTATATTTTATATTATCCCTCAATGGATTTTATAACAAATTTTCTTTAAGAGGTCCATCGATAGGAACCTCCTTCTATATACATATTTACAAAACTATATAGGATAAAGTATACAGTCATTGGCCCCCTATCACTAAAACACAAATAATAAGAAATTTTTATTTTAAAAATTGCACTATCAACGATGGTTATGTAATCGTTTGTTGTATGGTTTTATAATCACTATAGAATACCTAGGACAATAACTATAATAGGGGGATAATAACTGTATTTTTTAAATTTAATTAAAGTCTCATCAATAGTTATGAATCGACGCAAAAATTTGTTTGGATTACGCCTACAGCGCCAAATTGTCGGTAGACATGGTTTTTCGAAGCAGTTTTTGGTCAAACGTTAGTAAACGCGGCACGTGCGTTGCACACAGCTTTCCTTATTCAAATGGTTGTGCAAAATATTTCGCACACGTTCAGCTGACATCGTACAGGTCTCAGCTATCTTGAATGTTGAAAAATAAAGCAAAAAAAAAAAAAAATTAAAAACATCGTTTTTCTTGGTCAGGCCGGAAACTTTTCACCCCACCCTCGTATGTTCTTCAAACCTAATTTGACACAGATTGCTCCGCAATTTACCCAGATATGCATTAAAGACTGCTAGGAATTGCTTAAGGGGACCAACGACTGTATGCTTTACCCTTTACTAGTGTATATAAATATTGATATAAAAAACCTGATAATTTTGATTTTGTTTTAGTGAAATTCTTTCAATTAGTGATGCCATTTGAATAATATCATTGACCATAGCTTGAATTAATTCTGTAAAACTATTTGGTCCCTCAAGTGGAGGATTAAATGTTAAATCAGGTTCTTGAAGTACAAGTGATACTTCAAATAATGGTGCTTGACAACCACACGGGTCCATATTTTCAGCTAAATATCCAAGGCTAGAAATAAAAAAAAACATTAAAGATTAATAAAAGTAATGAAAATTAAAAAATATATGCTGAAAGAATTTACTTATTTAATTTATAAATAAAAAGAAATTATTAAAAGAAGTATTTTAAAATGTCATTAATTAATTTGTATATTTTAATTTTAATTTTAATTAACTAACAATATTTGTTGCTTTAATGATCTTAAAAATTGAAGGACACAGCAATAACATTCTCTTTCAACAGAAACGATTTTTTTTCTTTCTCTCTTTTCCAAATTCACTCATATGTTATTTTATATTGTTTCCCTACAAATCATTTCCCAAGTGGTTTCTCTACAAATAAACTAATCTTCTTTCTTTACTCATTCAAATCACATATTTAAATTTCAAATTTATTTTATTAATATATTTTTTTTTGTTTAAATTCTAATTAATTTAATTGCATTTATAAAATATTGTAATGAATTAATATTTACAAATTTAAAAATAAATTCAAATATAACAATACATAATATATAAATTATTTTTAATACTCGTATAAAATAAATAAATATGTATATATATATATATATACAGGGCCGCGACGTGGGTGCAAAGCGCCCGTGTGCAATTTTTTAAAAAGCGCCCCCTTTATCAATAGAACAATAAAAGCTTACCACTTAATTGCTATTGGCACTAATTTACACTTTTACGCATAATGCTCTAATTCACAGTTTGAATATTTCTAAATAAATTAATAAATTTAAAAATATAGTCAGAATACATAAAATAAATAAGTTGACCTGTGGCCAGGTCCGAACCGACCGACGGTTTGAAATAAATTAATTTCCAGCTACAGAAACAATTTCAAATAATTTTAATATATCTATTAATGTAATAAAAAACAGATATGGATACATAAATAATAAATATAAACATTTTTAATTTTATTTTATTTATAATATATATGCAAGACCAGGCTGTGACGTCATGAATGGCTGGATGACGTCATATAATTTTAAATCAAGAAAAAACTAATAAATATGATTTTTCTCGAGGATAAAACCAATACAAAGTGCATGATTCGTGGTGATATATAAAAAAATCTCCTTTGGTGTGAAAATAACCCTTTCCTTCCTATCGTCGATCGCTAATACTACCACTTCCGGTTTCCGGATTTGCACCAAAAGTTGATCAATTCATCCCACTGATGCATTAAGTAAATATACCAAATTTCATCAAAATCGGTTGAGCCGTTCAGGCTGTACACATCTATACGGACGGACAGACGGACGGACAGACGGACGGACAGACGGACGGACAGACATCATGCTAAAAATACTTTTTTCTGTTTAGAAAATGCATGATTCGTGGAGATATGTAAAAATCTCCACATGTGAAATTTGGTGTGAAAACAATACCTCCCTTACTATCGTCGGTCGGTAAAAAGAATGGTCAGTTTGGCGCCCCCTACACCAGGCGCCCGTGGGCAGCGCCCACCTTGCACACGTGCACGCCGCGGCCCTGTATATATATATAAATAATACAAAACTATAAATTTACCTACCTACAACCAACCGTTTTCAAAAGGGAATCAGCAACAATTCCATCGATATAACCAACATAATCAATCCAAGCTGAATTATTTTTATCATTTTCAACATCTTCTTTATTTTCACCAATTAATAATTGTCGATTTTGCAAAAGTAAATCATGAATTGATCGACCTGCTTGTGATATATCATTATATCTGAAAATAACCATAAAAATATTAATAATAATAATAATAATAATAATATCAAATATAATGTTGTTGAATTAATTACCTTTTGGTAATCCGTTCTTGACGATCATCAAATGCCAATAAAGAATCTTTCCGACAATCTCGTCTTTCAAAAAGTGGATTTTTTACCCATGGGGATGTTGCTTCACGAATTTGATTCACATTCATTTGACATTTTGTTAATCTCGATTCCAAACAAGCAACTAATCTATGAAGACATTCAATATATGTCTTCAATATATGATCTACCATATTGTAGAGTAAAACATAAAATTAATTAATTAATATATAAAATTTAAAAAAAGAAAAAAAGAATGACATAACAAAAATTTTTATTTTCTAATTTTCATTTATTTTTAATTTAATTATGTTTAATTAGTTATAAATATATATATATATATAGGTAAAATTATTACTTTTTAATTAATTAAAATTTTTTTTTAATAATAATTTTTTATTGATGTAATATTAATATGATTTTTGCGAGTTTTAAATTTATTTTAATTAACTAACGAACATTACAAATTAACATAATTTTTATTAATTTTTAATATCTCGCCAAATTTTCGATGTTGAGATTTTGAAGCTTTTATACGTTTTGAAGGTTCCATTTTCACTAAGGTTGAGAAAAGTGTCTATGTGTGTGTTTATGTATGTGTGTATGTATGTAGACAAGATTACTCAACAACGGTTTGAGCTAGAATCATGAAATTTGGTACATGGACATTATTCAAAAATCGTAGTTTTCTATCAACTTTTGAGAAATGCAGCTCAACCGGAAGAGGGTCATTACTTACAACGTTTTGATTTTTTTTCCTCTAAAGTGACCGTAAAAATAAAGATATATATATGATAGTTTTTCATATGATTAAAAATTGTATAAAACTATTATATATAGAATTTCAGCTTGATTGAGTCGCTGAAAGTACCGGAATTAATTTTTTTAACACTGCAAATCTCACGCGCCAACACGTGACGTGGTGCCATCAACAAAGAGTCAAACATGCGCTGGTTTAATAAATATTATCTATTAATTTTAATTTATAATTTATAATTAATTAAATTAAATTTAAATATAATATATTATGTTATTTATTTTAATTCAAATTGCGAGATAGTCGAGTAGAGACACTCCAGCTATAATTTTTATATATTGTGGTTGTTAGGTATAACGAATTTTTTACTTTATTTTAGTAAATGTTTGATGATGAAATTACAACACAATCTTTATAACCAATATTCCTCTCTTTGAACAGTTGATAAATGCATTTTGAAATTTCACGTTACGTTACAATTTCAAAGGGCATTTATAAGTTTTCAAGGTTTGATATCAATTTCAATATTAGTTAAAGAGAAACATGATTAATCTGACATTTTCTGGTCTTTTATTCAAAAGATAAAAAGTTGCTTTTATATTAATGATTGACATTGCATTGTGAATGAAAAAGAGAAAGATGGAGAGTGAGCAATGATATATAATATTAATTCAATTTAATAAGAAAGATGATTTCAATTAAATATCAATTTTTGACATGATATTTAAATATTATAAACCTATATTTATAAATATATTCATTTATTTTAATTTAATTAATCAAGAGTGTTTCCAATCCTAAATTGGTCGCCTAATTGTTCGATTAACTATTTTTAAAGAAAAGAAATTGGTTGCATAATTCTCAGGCGGCTTCTTTAATTATAGAAACGATTATAAAATTATTATCAATGTAATTATGTTATTATGTAATCAAGATTATCATTTAATGGATCGAATGAAACGAAAATATTTAATGTTTCTATTATAATAATATTTGATAAAAAAATAAAATAAAATTTTGACAAAAATTATTCCAATCATTATATAAGTATGTATATTTAAACTGCAATTTTAAATGATTAAACTTGTATAATGGATAATTAAATTAATTTAAATTAATAAATATCCTAATTAACTCTGTGGTGCTATTGAATTCAAAATTTTTTCCAGGTTTCCCTATTCTAAATCAGTACTAATATTCTCTGAATTCCTACACATTTACTTGCGAATCAGACTTCGTTTGAGCAACTTCTAATTGTTTTTCTTTTCTTATATTCTTTGTTAAGTTTCTATTCATCTTCATCTTCG
This sequence comes from Labia minor, assembly GCA_963082975.1. NCBI lineage: Eukaryota > Metazoa > Arthropoda > Insecta > Dermaptera > Spongiphoridae > Labia > Labia minor. The sequence continues at coordinate 80,782,844 of OY720346.1, read as the reverse complement.
TTGGAACGTGTAAAGAGTTTTCTGTTCCCTTACACGGTTCGATTTCACACTACTCTCTAGGGTTGCATGCTAACGTGTTTTCTAGCGGCACCTAGAGAGTTTCATCTCATCTATAACATCCCAATTCATCGAGGAGGAATTCTTCTCATCACACACGCTCACTTTCAAAGTTTCGAGAAGAAAGCTTTGAATCTATTCTGCATCTTCATCTTTGGCGGTTTCGATTGCAAAAGACCTTCGATTCACACTTATCATAGAAAAAGGGTATCGTTGTTTGTCACCTTATTCATTGAACATTCATATTTAAAAACATTTATCACCAGTTTTCCCCTTCACTACTAGATATAAGATTATCGTTAATTTGTATATATATATATTTAAGTTAGATATTAAGTTTTCTCTCTAAAAGAATTTGTTATCAAATCAATAACAATTCTTTAAGGTGTTATATTAGATGTAATTAATTCAACAGTTGTCAATTAACAGCTGTTGAAAATCTTAGTTGTTTATTAAAATAACGCAACCATTTTGTTATTATATCAGAAAAACACTGACTTTCTTCTTTTCATTGATTATAGCCTTAAATCCACGAGCCGAGCCCTTTTTTCAGACCTTATCACACACGGCGACCGTATAGACAAAAAGTCATTAACAATTATATTAATATATTTATCTTTGGGCATCTTACTCTCGAGATTGCCCCAACATAATGTTAAAAAATCAATAAAAATAAGTTGACCTGTGGCCAGGTCCGAACCGACCGACGGTTTGAAGTAAATTAATTAGCAGCTACAGAAACAATTTCAAATAATTTTAATATATCTATTAATGTAATAAAAAACAGATACGGATACATAAATAATAAATATAAACATTTTTAATTTTATTTTATTTATAATATATATGCAAGACCAGGCTGTGACGTCATGAATGGCTGGATGACGTCATATAATTTTAAATCAAGAAAAAACTAATAAATATGATTTTTCTCGAGAATAAAACCAATACAAAGTGCATAACACGCGGAGATATGTCCTCACGTGAAATTTGATATGAAAATAACCCTTCACTTCCTCTCTTCGATCGGCAATACTAGCACTTCCGGTTTCCGGATTTGCACCAAAAGTTGATCAATTCATCCCACTGATGCATTAAGTAAATATACCAAATTTCATCAAAATCCGTTGAGCCGTTAATGCTGTACACATCTATACGGACAGACGGACGGACGGACAGACATCATGCTAAAAATACTTTTTTCGGTTAAGAAAATGCATGATTCGTGGAGATATGTAAAAATCTCCACTTGTGAAATTTGGTGTGAAAACAATACCTCCCTTACTATCGTCGGTCGGTAAAAATATATATTAAATAAATATAAAATATAATTAATTAATTTATAATTAAATCTCATTTATATTAAAGTCATTAAAAAATTATTGAAAATAAATAATAATATCTATAACGGCCCAAATATATATGTAAGACATATTGCTTATAATTAAACTTTTCACTAATATATTTTTTTCTTATTTTTAATTCATTCCAGATTCGAGTTTCACACATTCTCGAATTTTCATGATTCTATATTTGTATTTAGAGATGGTAAGTAATGAGTAAAAAAAAGTGATCTATCTATCTATCTCTGTGGCTCTATGGAACTCGAAAGTTCTTGCCCGCAGCAACCAAACTTCTCCAGTATCCCTATTTTGGGCTACACCCATTAAACTCTTATTTTCTTCTATCCCTCTCACGTCCCTTCCTACATTGTCCACCCAACAAACCCTTGGTCTTTCAACCGGGCGTTTCCCAATTGGTTTCCACACAAATATATTTTTCGCAAGTTTATCATCACCCATTCCGAATCTCCTATTATATTTAAGTCGTCTGGGTAACCTAATTTTTGAATTTTTTTGTTTGTGTAACAGCAGATACACTTGCTCGTGAGTTTGGCTACCTCGTAGATGTTTGCCGTGCAGCAGCAGGAAGCCACATTAAAAAAAACTTTGAAACTTCCTCTTTTTATTGGTATAAAAATTATTCATGTAGCATTTGTACTTTAATAAATACAAATTTTTAAAAATGGGTCCATCATTTAGAATAACCCTGTAAATAACTGTCAATGTAATATCTATAGATATTTCAATTTTAATAATAATAATAATAATAATAAATTATAAAAATAAATAAATATTGCTTCTGGTTTAATTAATGGATTAAAAATTATTTAATCATATTATTTATTTTTTTTCTTACTGTTAATAATATTTTTAATTTTAAAATACATCAATAAATATATATATATATATATATTAAATAAATATAAAATATAATTAATTAATTTATAATTAAATCTCATTTATTAAAGTCATTAAAAAATTATTGAAAATAAATAATAATATCTATAATTCAATTAAACAAAAATCTATACAAGTAATTAAATTAATAATTTTATATTTATATTTATAATTTATAGTTTATATATATCTTAAGAGTAATTTAAAAAAATATTATATTAAATAATAATTCAATAAATAAAAAAATAAATGAAAAATATAAAGAGATAAAAGATGGAATTTCTATTATAATTATTAAAAAATGTTTACCAGGAGAATTCCATGTCAACTCTGTCATTCCTTTGTTCACTAAAGCATCAATTTCGGTCAATTGATCTTTAATCAATTCATACTCCACTGCACGGCTAATTCGTCTTATCTTGTTATACCTTGAAAAAAAATAAATAAACAACAACAAAAAAGAACAAATAATAATAACTATAATGTTTTTAAAGAGAAAAATCTTAAAAAAGAGAAAATAAGAGATTATATTACTTATAAACTTACTCCATAGTATATAACTTATCTATTTTTATATTATAATAATATACGAGTATTAGTATTATTAAAGTTTTTACATACGTATACAACGAATATATTATAATTTAAAATATATTTACCAAAATAAAGTTTCCGTTAAATTGGCATTATATTTTCTAAATATTTCACTTTTTTCATACAACTCAAGTGCTTCTTGTGGAATATTTTCATGTTCCATTAATTTTAAATAACGTACTTCACGAAGAATTGCACTTAACTAAAAAAGAATATAATTTATACAAATTATTATTTAATTTTTTATACCTATATTTATTTTAAATTTTTTTTTATCATAAATTAATTAATAAAATTTTAATTGAATTTTAAATATTATAAAAGAAATGTTTTTTTTTTGTATCTAAATTGGAAAAATAAATAAAAAATATACGAATATATTTAATTTGATTAGAGAATATTAAAAAAAAAATAATATGAGCACTTTAACATATTAACAAATTTTATTTATTAATACGAGTATATGCTATAAATAGATAGATAGATATTTAAGCTATTTCTTTATAATTATATGTAGTTATGAAATTATTAAAGCTTTGGTGGCTGTTTTTATTTATAAAGGAATTTTTTAAATAAAACCACATTTTGATATTTTTTATTGTAAATTTATTCAAAAAGATACACAAAATACACATCTACTTCAAGAAGTAGCAATCGAAACGTTGTGTACTTCTGCAAAAGTAGCAATCGAAACGTTGTGTATTTTGTGTATTTTTTTGAATAAATTTACAAAAAAAAATATCAATATGTGGTTTTATTTAGAAAATTCCCTTATAAATAAAAACAGCCACCAAAGCTACAGCCATTGCTAATTTTGCAATCGAAACGTTGTGTATTTTGTGTATTTTTTTGAATAAATTTACAATAAAAAATATCAATATGTGGTTTTATTTAAAAAATTCCCTTATATATGTAGTTATGTATTAAATAAAAGTAATGTGTGAGTCGTGTAATGTTAATATTAATAAGATAAATTGAAATTGATATAGTATTTGATAGTGAATGTGATTTCTTTGAAAGTTCAAGGTTAAAGTTTTCCAATTATAATTTAACTAGTTATTATAGAACCCTTTCTATTGGTGGAGAACAACTGAATAGCCAACTAATAGTTATATTCATTTTCATTGGAACACACACTCACTCCTCCCTACCACTCTATTTAAATTATCCAAACTCTAACTTTTAGATAATGAGTTAGTTCTAGGAGTAGTTTTTTTTTAAGGAAGAAGATGATTATTATTATTATATGACCATGACCTCAGGATGAAAATTGAGAAGAAGTTCATTGCCCGGTGGACGTTTTCTGTCTAATAACGAATGATTTAGATTTGCAGTGCATTGTCCAGGCACTGCTTTGGCCCAACAAATAAATTGGTCTTCCTCGAATTGTGATAACGCTGCAAGAAGTGTGTCACTCCTGGCAAGGACCCTCTCAGCCTCAACCGAGTACACAATCCTTGAAAAAATATAAACAAACACAATATTATCAATATAAAAGTGAAATTGGTTTTATCATTTATCTAATATTAGATTAAGAAGATAAGATAAAAAAGGAAACAGAATTAAATATTTAAAAAATTAGATAAGGGGTTTATAATAGGTTGATAAATATTTTGATGCCCCACGTTGGGCAGTCAATATAATAGTTGGATAAAAATTAAAGGCACACTTTGGGAGACAATTGTAAAAGTTGGATAATAATTAAGATATATATATATATATATAAATTAATAATATTTAAAAAAATACAAACAAATAAGATTTGTTAAATAATAATAACAATAATAATAATAATAAAAATAGGAGATTTCACTTAAATGTTATCAGTGCAAAGATCTGATCCTAACCAGACAGGTGACAGTCAAATGCGATTTCCGGAAACATAATTTTTACACGTGACATTCCTAGATGGCGTTGCTGTCGACAAATTAAATTTTTTTTTAAATTTTTGTTGTTGTTGATCATGTCATTTGTCTACCACACAGACATCAGCTAACATGGTTTATAGAGTAAGTATAATTTATTATTATATAAAATATGTATATCTATTTTAATTAATATTGTATAAAATATCCTCAGGTTGAACAACTAGAGGTTGTATTACCAGGAACATCGGCATACAATAACAAGTCACCGCCATTAAACAGTATTTTATAAAAATGTGTAACAGAATATTATCTAAGAAGGATATATTTACCAGTGAGATCATCACTAATTTTATTAAGAAAATATTATAATCTTAATATATTTTTAAATAAAATATAATATACACACACATAGTGTTAGTAAAATTTGATAAATTTATGAATTTTTATTTGTCGTTAGAAATAGGTTTGGTCCATTTCTTATTTTATCATTATTATTTAATTTAATGTCTAAAAAAAATATGTAAAAGAATATTTTTTTAACTGTGAGACAATCAAAGATTTTGTTAATAATTTATTGTAATTTTTATCCTTCTTTAAATAAATATATTACATAGAACATTACTCTTTTTATTTATATCGGTAAAATCCCTAACTACAATTTAAAAATTATTTATTTGGAAATAAAACCAACGTTTCAGCAATACTCTGAAAAAATAAAAATTTATTGATGAGATGTCAGTTTTACACCTAAATAAATAATTTTTCACTCTACTGAAAATTCCACAATTTTTTTCATTCATTCCTCTGAATGAATTTAAAAAACCCCCAAGCCCACTTTTTCGTAAATTAGTTATTCCTAACTGAAAAGTTTGATACACACTTTCTCTTGGCGGGAGAGAGGTCCGGTCAACGTAATTTGGGAATCCCTTAATGGTTCTGGGTTGCCCCGAAGGGCAGCACCTCATGGGAGCCAAACCCAGCGGAAGAATTACTCAAATTTAAAAATAACAATTTATTTTTAAATTAAATCAATTAATTAATTAAATAAGTTTAGTTTAAAGGAAGAGAGAAAGGTGACAGATGTTGATATATATATATATATATTCAACTGATGTTTATTAGTTTGACAAACTTCGCAGTTTATATTATCTTGACTATTTGTTTGTTCATTTCACTTCATTTAACATATATATTTTTATATATCATAAAAAAATCATCATCAACAAACGCCTGAGAAATTTTAACAAAGAATAAAGATAAAACTTTTTTTTAATGTAAAACTTTTAAACATACTACATTCATACATTCATATATCCTTATTTGTTAAATTTAAAAACAAAAATTAAAAAAGATATGTTTTTCGAATGAGATCTCTTAAATTCCTTCCCCACTACCACTCTCTCTCTCTTTTTTTAAAGTAAATTCGTAATTATCATTGACAATTTTTATATTTAAATTAGATTACATAAGCAGAAAAGAAAGATATGGGAATGGCGGGGGTGGGGGAATGAAGGGATTAAGTGGAATAGAAAGAAAATAATCAACATCGGATAAATAATAATTGAAAAAAAAGAAAAATTTCAAAATTTTAATGTAAATTTAAAAAAAAGAGAAGATATATATATGTATATATATTCTTTACGAATGTTGTAGAGCTTTAAAACTTGAGATGGGCGCTGTGATACGATCCCGGAGCATTTGACTCCATCGCAATGCTCCAGCAACTGGCGGCATGTTTTTATCCACTTGAAGCCAACCACGAGTCTCCAATGTCAGCATTTGTTCTTTGTACAGATTCTAAAATACAAATATATTGTATATATATAAATAAAAATAAATAATAAAACTTCTGTAAAATTAAAATAAAAAAAAAAATAATATAATATGTAATTTGTAATATGAAAAATAATAAATTAATTAATATTAAAATTATTAAATAATTAAACGTAAATTCATCTATAATTATCATAAAAATCAATTTATTAAAAATAATTATTAAGGTAATAATTTATTTTTTAATTATATTACTTAATTATATTTAAGAATATTAATTTCATGTTATTTATTAAATTAATTATTTATTAGATATTGTTTAATGAAATATATATATATCTATATATTTAATACGATAGTGTCCGTCTGTACGCAAAAAACTCCAGAGCCTAAACTACAAGGAGTAAGGTAACCAAATTTTTCTGAGGTGAAGGGTACCTCAAATGATGAAAAATAAAAAAGAAATTAGAATCTTTAAAAAGTTTTTTTGATAGAAATTTCGCCCGATTTTTTATTTCAGGTTATTGTGTGAATGTTGAAAGAATCTAATTCAAGTCGATTCTTCACCTCAAAATACTATATATCAAATCGGTGGTATAAGGGGCTAATTATTATTATTATTATTATTATTATTATTATTAGATTATTGGTTTATATATACATATATCTTTTCAAAAACAATATCGCCATTACTTTAATTGATATTCATTTAAATTAAAAAATATTTTTACAAAATAATTAAACATGATTTAAATTAATATTATATTAATATTTAATTACTATTTTTCAATATTATTCAATATATTATTACTATTTTGTATCAATAATATGCAATATGTACTTACTTTTTTGTATCAATTTGGGAAGTGGGTCAAATTAACGGTGGAAGATTTGATGACACGGAAACGGGTGCAAGCTAAATAAAAGAGCGTGTAAAAATAGATAAAAATACTTACTTCGCACATATCCATCTCTTCATTTAATAATTCAATTATAAGGCCATATTTATTTGTAAATTGTTCATTAATTACAGGACGATCCAATACAGTACCAACAATTTCAATTAGCTATTAAATATGAAAAAACAATTATTATTAATAATAATAATAATAATCATAATAAAAATAAAAATAAATAAAAGGAATGGTTAGAAATTCAGAGTTCGAGGCCACCCGGAAATAAAAATTGAATTTAATTCCATTTAACGACATTTGATTCTACATCGATTAAGAAACAAGCAAATTTCATGAAACGTGTAAAAAATTATAAAATTACCCCAATCGAGTCATCGTGTCTTCTCCAATAATGATGTATCGAGCAAAACTTTAACCCCAATTGAAATATATGATGGCTGACATAAATTTACATAAATGAAATAAATAAATCTCATCTCATATGTGTATATACATCTTCGTTGATTTCAAAAATAATAAAAGCATTTAATCAAAAAAATGATAGAAGCTTTACGTGATTCTCAGGGTCTACCCTCAAATAATAATAATAATAATAATAATAATAAATAAAGAACATAAGAAAACAAATTATTCTCATTATTATTTTTATTTTTTTTTAATTATTTTTTATTTTATGTATGTGAGTGGGTGATGGGTGATACCTTTTATTTTTTTTTTCTAAAACTGATTGAAATTCATAGAATGCTCAGCACTTAAGTCATTGTCTGTTAGAAGGCAGAAGGTAGCAGCTAATGAGCCAAATCCTCTGAGTGAATATATTGGACAATCCTGTGCTGAATATGAATAACCAAAATCTGATTACATTGTGGATATAGGTAGTATATATATTTACCTATGCATAGACATACAGACATATATTAGATTTTCTATATTTTTTTCTTTTTTTAAAAAAATAAACGTAAAAAAAAGGTTTATTTTATTAAAGTATTTGTAATTATAAATCTCTATCCAGGAGCTAAACTAGACTATAAAAAGAATGTCGAAATTTTTTTTAAAGTATTTTATTATTTGTGTACATTTAGATATATTCTCAGTTAATATCAAGTAGTCATAGCCTATTTTATAGTAAATTTTCTGCTCTATAATTTGGTACTATTGTTTTTATTTATAGATGTGATTCTAGTACTCCAATTTACAAAACTCCCTTCCAATCTAATAAATTAGTATGGCTAAAAATTTAATATGGTCTTATAAGTAGTAAGAAGCCTAAAATCAATTTATATCATTATTCTCATTTTGAACTATAATAAAAAAATATAAGAATAACTTTTTAAAAACACGCTTTTAAAATAATAATAATTTCTCCACAGACCCCATGATTTCCTAAACAATTAATTATATCTAAAAAAATGACATTTATTAAAAATTATATACAGGGTTGTCATAAAAGAATAGTGCAGTTTAAGTAATTTGTTGGAAGATTGTAGGGAAATTTCTAAACGTTATATTGGTATCTCTGAAAGCGTACAACCCAAAAGTTTGTTTATAAGCTGTTCTAACCTCAACATTAGTTCTTGTACTGTTGTTGCGGTGAGTTTAGTGAGTTACGATGTTCTCTGTAAAAGATAAAGCAAAATGTGTTTTATTGATGGCTGAATCAGCTAGATGAACTCGAAAACATTCATCAACATCATTTCAAACAAGATGGTGCTCCCCCATACTTCAGTGCATTGGTCACGGACGCTTTAAACGAAAAATTTGGAGATCGATGGATAGGCCGGCAAGGACCTATGCTGTGACCTCCAAGGAGTCCAGACCTGACATCTTGTAATTTTTTCTTGTGGGGTTACATCAAAAACATTGTTTATTCACAAAAACCACTGAACCACTTAAAAAACAGGATTAATGAAGCAATGACAACCATAACCGAAGAAATGTTAGCGAATGTTTGGGGAGAAGTTGATTATCGTTTGGACATTTGTGTCGAGCGACTAAGGGCGCCCATATTGAAATTTATTAATTATGTAAAAAAAATTGTGTGAGACGACAAATTAGATTAATAAAAAAGATTAACTTTAAGTAATTCTGTTTTTCTTTAAACATCAAAACCGCACCATTATTTTATGATAGCCCTGTATAATATTATATACTCATATTAAAAATATTAAACAAAACAAAAAAAAACCTCTGACTTTGTACGTCCTACGCAAGGACAAGTAGAGCGGGTCCTCTCAACCTTTACCTTGATTTTCTTGATCGGAGGCTCTATCAAGTAGCTTTTCCCCAATGATGTTCCCGTAGGCTGGGTTGACTCTGTCCCATAGACCCCAGCTAGGGGAATTCCCATGTCAGGCCCAGGATTTGAACCCGGGACCATGTAAATGTGAGGCAGAAAATATTATTTAATGAAAAGACAAATCCGGTTATCCTATTATCTAGGAAATTATGCCGTAAAAATATTTTACTATTATAATTATTAATGTCTTTATAAATAGGAGGGGGTCTATTAGTTTAAACCAACCAGTCAAATATGTTACCTATAAATAAATATATATTCTTTTCTCATCTGTTTCTTTCCTTTCTTTCTTTCCTTTCTTTTTTTCTACCTTTTTCACAAATAGTATATCTCGAACTCTTAAATAAATATCTTTAGTAAACTTTGAATTTCACAATGTCAATAAATAGAATGAATAAAATGTCTTTAATAGAAGAGAAAAGAAACGTTTTTTTTTTCATTCAAGAATAAATAGTTGTTAGTATATATATATATATATATATTTGAGTTTTGTATAAGTATGTATGTGTGTGTGTGTACCACGTTCCGAAAGATCTCTTATCATATATTTTTTTTTTACTCACACCTTGAAAGTACAAGATAAACAATTAATTTTTGACTATAAAAAAAAGTGGAATCAACATCTCCGGGTTTGTTTTTATAGAAAAAAAGAAATATATATATGATAAGAATTAAGTAAAAAGTAGCTGTTTATATTTATTTATTATAATTTTTTTAAAGAGGATATTATACTTTTATATAATAAAAAAACCTCTGACTTTTGTACGTCCTACGCAAGGACAACGCCTATCAAGCCGGTTATATCAATGAGGTGTCCTATGATCAGTAGAACGGGTCCTCTCAACCTTTACCTTGATTTTCTTGATCGGAGGCGCTATCAAGTAGCTTTTCCCCAAGGTTGTTCCCGGAGGCTGGGTTGACTCCGTCTCATAAACCCCAGCTAGGGAAATTCCCTTGCCAGGCCCGGGACTTGAACCCAGGTCCATGTGAATGTGAGTCAGGTTAGCTACCCACACACCCAATGGCGCCTTCCTTTTATATTATATAATTATTAATTAATATTTTATTTATTTTTTTAAGAATATCCTAAATAAAATAACTTGATTCGAAAACTACTATCTGGCAAGATAGTAAAAAAGAAAAGAATCTACCTTCCTCATCTAAAAGTCTCTAAAATTGAAATAATAAAATAAATTACTACAATTATAATGAAAATATTTGAAAAAAAAAATAAATTAATAAATTTAAAATTAATCTCAACTAATTATAAATAAAATAAAAAAAAAAACAAATTGTTTTTTCATTTATTTTTTCTTTCGAAGCAATGAAAAGGTAACCTTGTATATGATTTTTTTTTTTGAAGAATGCTGACCTTGAAGATGCTCTCCAAGCTGGAACAGTCATCGAAAGCGAGTCCGAGGATTGTAGCAAGACGAGTGTCCAATTCAGCCATTTTGATTTGAAATTGGGCATAATCCTCTGGGAAGGAATCATCTTCAGGGTCAAGAGCGTCATAAGTTTGACACGCAAATTGTCCAAGACGTTCTGTAAATTCTGAGTAGACAATTCCAATACGACGTGATAAACTACGCCCTTTTACACCACCAATTGCTATCTTTTCTAATTTCATAAATTCAATTACAGTATTGAAGAATTTCTGCAAAATATTAATAATTATAATAGATTTTAAAGAATTATTATTAATTATAATAATTATCTTAAATTAATTTTCAATAATATTTAGACATCAAAATGTCGACATCGAAAATTTTCATGATCGCACTGGCGAGATAGTAAAAAACAAAAAAGATAATTGTTTACAAAACGGAAAGCTTTAGGGATTTGGATGAAATTTTACCAATGGATTCTTTTTTTAATTCCAAAGAAACTTCCCTTATGCTATATTTCTCGGTCTCTTCTAGTCTACGAAATTAAAATTATTAAATTATTATTAAAATTATTAAAATTACCATATAAATTCATTCACATTCTATTTAGCTACCATGTTTTATTCATTTGACCAGCAGAGGGCTACAATAATTATCGGTTTTTTTTATTTCAGTTCGGTTTGGATATATGAAAACCAAAAAAATTAATTAATTAAATAATTTTCCTATATCCAAACCGAACCGAAAAAATCTCGAAATCGAAAATATTCGCGAGATAGTAAAAATATTTAGCATAAATCGAGTCCTTCTCTTTTCCTTTCTTGATTTTATCATCTAAAGATGCCAATATTTTAGTTCTAATGTAATTTAAAAGTTTAAATTTTATTATTAATTTTATATTAACTGATTATAATTTAAATAAATTTTAAAATATTTAATTGAAGAAAGAAGAATGCAAGATGAGACCAGATTAAGAGAGAGAAATTTGTTGATATCTTAGAATATAAATAGGGAATGAAAGAGCGAGAGATATTCTAGTAAGGAAAAAATCATTTTTAAATTGAGTCAAAGGCCATATTTGTTAGACAGACAGGGTCATGCTATCCCAGACGTCGGGGGCTCTAATCAAATGTTATTTTCATATACTAATACAATAACATTTTTCTTTTTTTATTAATAAATCCATTAAAAATTAAATCTCTATTCTTAGAATTCAAAAAAATTATTATCTTATTAATAAATTTAAAAAAAAAATATATTAAGTATTTTTTCATGTGAATTATAATAAAATAATTTAATAATGTATTTTATACTCTATTGAATCTAGGTGATAAAAATCTTTAATATATTTTTATATATATATATATATATATTTCCTTTATCTTTTAACTTAAAAATATTTTCCAATTGACCAAATTTTATTAGAATACCTTAAAATTATAGTTTATTGATTTTTACTATCTTGCCAGATTACGCAAAAACGGTTTGGGTTAGAATCATGAAATTTGGTATACGGGCATTATTTAAAATTCGTAGTTTTCTATCAACTTTTGAGAAATATAACTCATTCGGAAGGGAAGCATTACCTACCACGTTTTCATTTTTTCCCTCTAAAGTGACCGTAAAAATAAAGATATATGTTTGATAATTTTTCTCATGATTAAAAATTGTATAAAACTACTATATATATAATTTCAGCTTGATTGAATCGCTGAAAATACCGGAATTCATTTTTTAACACGACTGTTAATCACGCGCCAGCACGTGACGTGGTGCCATGCGCTGATTTAATAAATATTTTTTATTCATTTTAATTTATAATTAATTAATTTTAATTTAAATATAATATATGTTTTAATTAATCCAATTCAAATAGTTGAGTGGAGACACTCCAGCTTAATATAATAATATAATATTGGATCGATAAAAAAGTAAAGTATTTTTCATCTCTGTTTTAAATTCACTCAAGATATATAAATTTTATTATTATTATTATTATCTTACCTCAATGTTATATAAACGTTCTAAAAACATATTAAATCTTTCAAAAATAATTTTTGGATGAAATGTCCATAAAATTGGATCACGATCTTTAAAATATGTTGATAATTTCTCTTTATGCTCTTCAAACAGTTTCCTAATAAAAATAAGAAATTAATCAATCAATAAACTACATAATTTAGTAATATATATTATCTTATATATATTGTCCTTCATAAACATGTACCATCCCTAATCTATAAAAAGTTCATGTTGATTTATTTGGGGCAATTAAAACCCAACCAAATTATTTGAAAAAAGTATGAAATCTTTTGATGATAAAATATATCTATATACAAACCCCTTAATAAACATAAACTTTACCGAGTGTTTTAATTAAAGTTTTTATTTTTAGATAAATGGATTTTAGATAAAAATATATGAATTTCAATTTTCACCTATTATTTAAATTTATTAATTTGCAGAGAATCTTTGTTCATTTCTTTTAAGTATTTACATAATACTATTATATATTAGATAATGTTAATATTTTTTTTTTAACTTACTTGAAAAGTTTTAACGTTTGCAGTGAAAGTTGTATTCGTTGTTTGGCTTCGTCAACATCACTTTGGAATATTGATGATGGATCAAGAAATTTTTTTGCCTAAACAAAAAGTACAAAAAAATAAAACCTAAAAAGTTTATAAAACCCTAAATATATTTTAATTTATTAAAGTTGTTTAGTCATTATTATTATTATTATTATTATTATAAATGCACCTGCCAAAAAATCAGAGAAAGTATACACAAATAAACTTATGAATACTTCCACCAGTTAGTGTATACAGCTTCTTCAGTAGAATAGGTAAAGTAATTGAAGAGTTGTGGTGGAGGTGTTGAGATTTAGGAGAAAAATATTTATTTTTTTAATTCTCAACACCACCACCACCCTTCAACAACTGAATTCTAGAATATAATATTAATAATAGTAACTCGAATAAGTAATTTTAAACATTTACTAGTCAATATGCCTTCAATAAATCCAATGAATAACAAACATACCAATGTTAATTAATTCAAGTGACCAGCAAAATGATAATAATTTTATTTTAATTTAAAAGAAAATACAAAATTTATAGTCTAGTTGTTTCATAGTTTTCTGAAATAATAAAATATATGTATTTTCGTAAAAATGATTTTCATCATATTTTTATATGAGAAATTATCATTAATAAATCAATTCTTTAAAAATTTTAAAAATAGAATTATTCAATTAATACTATTAGTAATACGAATCAGTGGGTGTAGATACTCACTGTAGTTTATGAATACATTGACTAGATAAAGTATGTATCATATGAAATAATGGATCTATACTTTAAATAAAACAAGTGAAAGCATACATCAACTAGTTAGTGTATTCACTCACTTAAAAGGATTTGTGTAAGAGAGTGAGAGAGGAGGATATAAATTAAAATAATTTCATCAATTGCAAAAACAACTTTATCTCTTGTTTGTTAAAAAAATATATTTTATTAAAATAAAGGTTTGTTATTTAAACATTTATTATTAAGTTAATATTAACAAATCAATATGAAAGTTAATTTATACTTTTTACTAGGCATGATAAAATTTATAACCCTTTAATTATTTCATTTACCGTTTTTCCCAAAATATATTTACATAATTTATTTCTTCTTCTTTTTTTATGTTATTAATAATATGAATCAATGGAATAAATATATTATTTATAAATCAATTGATTTTTATAATTTATAAGCTATTCTTATATATACTTATATTACTAATCTTACTAATCTTTGATTTGAAAGATGTATATATTTTTTTTTTTATTTTTGTTTTTTAATAAATAAATTTTTAAAAAAGAAAATGTTTCCCACTTTGTCTCGTGTGACGTGATCATATGGAAGTCTGAAGATAGCAATGTGTTTTATTTATGTATTTTTAAAATATATTATTAAAATTTTATTATTTAATAATTTGGCATTTTTTACATAAAAACAACATATTTTGTATATTTTTTTTTATATTTTAAATATTTTTAAGTTCTTTTACATATTTAGAATATTCTTTTCAAAGTATAAATATTTCATTTTTATTTTTAAGTAAGTAAAATTCTCCTTCATAATTATCATCTAAAAGGGTGAATATATAGGAATATGATGAGGCGTAATAACAAAAATTAATTTATCTTATTAATAATAGACGGAACCCCCATCCCCCCGTGATCCAAACCTTATTTTCAATTCCTAAACATGAATATATATAAACAAATTTAAATTGATTTGAAGATATTTAATATTTCATAAATATTCATATTAAAAAATAATTAAAAATTTTTCGCGACCCGGTAAAATTTTTCTGCAACCCGGTAACCGGGTCGCGACCCACACTTTGGCAAACACTGCAATATAGGAATAAGAAAATAATGTGGGTAAAATAAGAATAACAACAACTTACTTGTTGAATTAATAAATTAGAAATTTGTTTAAATAGTATAACAATTTTGTTAGAAGTACAATAATAACGAGAAGTAGCCCACATTAAACAAAGGACATGTAACATTGGACGTAAAATTGATGAAACTTCAGCAAAATCGGTATCTTCAATTAATGTAAAATATTTCATTAACGGTTTCAAATGAACACAAATATCTTGAGCTTCAGCTAATGCTAAAACAAAGAAAATTCAAAAAAAAAAAAAATGAAAATTATAAGAAATAGGTAAGTAATAAAATCAAATGAGGAATAAAATAATTTACCTGCAACAATATTTTGAAATAATGTACGAAAAGATGGATAATAAGCGCTGTTAGTCTTTTCAAGAATGATTGCCATTTTTTTTACTCGTTCATCACGAATTTGAGAATAAATATAATCCAAATTGATTCGACGAGATGTCCAAAATTGAAATTCTTCAAAATATATATATAAAAAAAAAAAAACAATTGTATTAATTTTAAATATAAATTTTCAATTTTTGAGAGATTTATTAAACTCTTAATTGTATTAATTAATTAAAATACAAAAGTATTTTATAATTATTATTTTTAATATATTTAATATGTAGATTAAATTCATTCTAAATGAAATACAGTAAAAGCTCCTTATTCACGCGCGCTTCGTTCATTCGTGTTCTCACTTTACGCGGGTTAAAATTACCTAGAGTAACTCAAAAACGGTTTGAACTAGAATCATGAAATTTGGTACATGGGCATTATTCAAAATTCGTAGTTTTCTATCAACTTTTGAGAAATGCAGCTCAACCGGAAGAGGGTCATTACCTACAACGTTTTGATATTTTTTCCTCTAAAGTGACCGTAAAAATAAAGATATATGTTTGATAGTTTTTCATATGATTAAAAATTGTATAAAACTATTATATATAGAATTTCAGCTTGATTGAGTCACTGAAAGTACCAGAATTAATTTTTTTAACACTGAAAATCACGCGCCAACACGTGACGTAGTACTATCAACAAAGAGCCAAACATGCACTGGTTTAATAAATCTATTAATTTTAATTTATAATTTATAATTAAATAAATTTAATTTACATATAATGTATGTTATTTAATCCAATTCAAATTGCGAGCTAGTCGAGTGGAGACACTCCAGCTTATTCTTTATGGTTTTTAAATAATTTGAAAAAAAGTATTAAAAAAAAAAATATTTTTATCATCTATTTAAAAATTCTTTATATATATATATACTCTACGCTGTGTGTTATAGCTCACATTTCATGTAAACGATCCCTTAAAACAATTTTTGTTCTCTTGGAGGTAAGTTTTTCTGTTTTTAAATTAAATATATATTTAAAGATGAAAGGTCCATTAAGAATTTTTTTTTTTTATTTTTGTAAGAAAATCCTCTTAAAAAAAGGAAGGCTTGTAATGGATTAGGCAAGCAAAGGGTCGGCTACATGCGACCATTAAAAGTTTTTTTTTCAATTCTTTCTTTTAGATTTTGGAAAGTGAAAAAATCATTTAATATATTTTAAAATGATAGCTAAATATATATCTATATATAGATATAGATATATATATAGATATATATGATAAAATATTGAATCAAAGTTAATGAATAAAAATTTTAATTTACCAATTGATATTTATTAAACATATTTTAATTAATTTATTATTACTAAAAGTTTGAAAAAAAATAATTTTGACAGAAAAAAAAAAATGTTAAAATTTGTTTTAATATTAAAATTAAAATCTTTAATCAATATAAATAAAATAAAATATTGTTTTTTTATTGTTAAACTATTTTTGAATTTAAAACTTTAACAATATAGTTTATTAGTTAATGGTTCTATCGTTGTTACTATTTTAGAATATTATGGATAATAACAATGATAATTAAATTATTATCATACTTATATTAGATTTTTATTTTGTATTTTTTTTCTTTTTTTTTTATCGTTTTAAATAAACCAACATTTATAAATTTATTATGAATATAAATAAAAATTATTTTTAAAGAGAAACATAAATTTTTTATTATTATTATTATTAAATATAAAATTTATATTTATATTTGAATGATGTCATTTATATTATATATATGTAGTAGGTAGGTAATATACCAGATTGAGGGGTTGGATGTTGACCACCAGCAAATGCTTGACTTGAATCTTGAATGAGGACATCATTAATTTGTGTCGCCCATTTTATTACAACACCTTCAATTCCACTTTTTAAATAGAGATCCACTATTTCGCCATTACTGAAATATATATAATGAAAATATTATTAAATATATAAAAATAAAATTATATTTAAATTTATAAATTATTATTATTATTATTATTATTATTAAATAAAGTGTGTTTAAGTTTAAAATGAACAAAAAAACAAAACAAAACAAATATTTTCAAAGTTAGTTAAATAGGAATGAATTATTAATATTTAAATGGTAAACAAAAATGTTTACTTGATTGTCTTTTTTATTTATTTATTTATTGAGAAATTGGTTATAAAAACAAAACACAATAATATTAAAAAAAAGAAAAAATATTAATTAATTTATGTTAATTAAATATTGTCATTGTTTATATTTATTTTTATTTATTTTTTTATTGTGGAAAAAATTTTGAAATTTTTTTCAGAAATTTTTATTAAAATAAAAATTTACATTACTTACTAGGTTACTTACATACGACGAGTATAAATGCTCTACTAACTAGATATATACGAGGTGTCTCTAAAAAGTTGGGTGAATGGTATGATAAAAACATAAAAAGAGAATGTTAATTGTAAATACCTTTATTAACCATCAAAATACTCTCCACTAGCCACAACACACTTCTGACAATGTTCGTATAACGCTTGAAAACTGTTGGAGAAGTTTTGGTGTGGAATCGTTCTCAGAATAGCCGTCACAACGTTCAGGTCGGCAATCCACAAGCAGGACACCAGAAAACACTGAACGTGTATGAGAGATGCTAACAAAAGATCGGCGATTGACTCTGCGACTAATATCCGAAGAATTGGGTATTAGCAAACAGTAAGTAGTGTTTTCTCGAGTCCTGCTTGTGAAATGCTAGCCTGAACGTTGTGACGGCTATTCTGAGAACGATTCCACATCAAAACTTCTCCAACAGTTTTCAAGCGTTATACGAACGTTGTCAGAAGTGGGTTGTGGCAAGTGGAGAGTATTTTGAAGGTTAATAAAGATATTATTTACAATTAACATTCTCTTTTTATGTTTTTATCATACCATTCACCCAACTTTTTAGACACACCTCGTATATATTAAAATAAACTACATATTTATCTCTATTAAATTTTAATGCAATTTGATACTACTGTAGCTAAATAATTTATTTATTATCAAATATATATATTGTTATAGAATAATTATATAATAATATAATAAAATTAAAAAAAAAAGTTTATCATTTATCTTTTATTTATTTGATAGATTCCTAATTCATAGGTTCTTAAACTTATGTACTCCACGGACCCCCACTTGAAAAAATTTTTTTTGACGGACCCCCATCACAACTTTAGGTACTTTTCGTCATTTTATTAATTAATTTCTGGCTTACGATCTCATAAGGACAAGGATATATGATGAATATTTCTAACAGTGATTGGTGAATAACGATTTTTTTGCATATTGTAGAACACATTTTATTAGAAATTATAATATTGAAGAAAGAAAATACAAACATTGTCATAGCAACAAATCTCACAAATTATAATGGGTACTTACATTAAATTCATATAAATATTTTATAATTTTTTTCAGAAAATATTAAATAAGAAATATTTTAAAAAATAACTGCATCTATCTCATTAAATATAACTTACATATTTAATGAGATGTATGCAGTTGTTTTCTTGAAACAAGAATCTCAATATCTGGCTTAATATTGGAAACTTTTAATCTAAGATCCGGCTCTACATTTAATTTGTTTCTATATTTAGACTTAATATAAAATAGTACCGAAAAAGCTTGTTCGCATAAATATGTTGTGCAGAATGGAATCAAGTGTTGAAGTGCTTTATTTGCAAGCGCAGGATAATCTGACCTGAGAAGTAACCAAAAGTTGCTCAATTCAGTTTTGTTAAATTTTAGTTTATAAGTTGTATCACATGATAATTCCACGAGAATATCTTGTTCAGGTGCAGATAAATGTTTAGCATTTGTAATTTCCATATTAAATGGATCTCTGATCCAGTTATTGCAAGGATCAGGAGTAGAAAAATACTTCCTGAAGTTGCTTTTCAAAGTAATTAAATGTTCAACAAATAATTGACGCGTTTGATTAAGCAATTTTTCACTGGAGCTTTCTATGAAATCATTGAGAGTTGGAAAAGACTCATATACACCGTTCTGGATGCGTTTCGACCACAAGTCGATTTTTTTAATCATTGCTTCTATTTTATCTTCAACTTTAAATATATTTACAACAGTACCTTGCAGGCTCAAATTAAGTTCGTTCAATTTTGTAAAAATATCAGTCAAGTAAGCCACCTTAGCTAACCAGATAAAATCATTGAAACATTCGGTCAGTTCAAAATGCGCATCTATTAAAAACAATCGTATTTCATCTCGAAGCTCAAAAAGGCGAATGAGTACTTTCCCGCGGGACAACCAACGTACATCTGTATGTAATAATAAATGTGTATGTTGACTACCCATTTCCTCACACAAAATTTTAAAAACTCTGGAATTAAGTGGACGAGCCTTAATGAAATTGACAATTTTAACTACTTCGTCTAATGTTCTTTTCAAATCTGGTGACATATTTTTGGCTGCTAATGATTCTCTGTGAATGCAGCAATGATTCCAAACAACCTGAGGCGCAACATTTTTAATAAGAGCAATCAATCCAGTTCTTGTACCTGACATTGCACGAGCACCATCAGTGCAAATTCCAACACATTTTGGCCACTCTATTTCATTTTCGGTTATAAAATTATTCAAACTGTTAAATATGTCATTAGCTGTCGTTCGTGAAGGTAGTGAATCACAAAACAATACATCTTCTTGTATTTGATTTTCAAACTCATATCTAATGAAAGCTAACAAATTGGCATTATTAGTGACATCAGTACTTTCATCCAATTGTAATGAGTAATAGTGACTTTTGCGCACTCTCGATATTAATTCTTCTTTTTTATTACATGACATGTCTTCAATCCTATTCTTAACCGTATCATTTGATAATGAAATCAAATTTATATCGTTTGCTGCTTTAGTTCCTAACATTATATTTGTAATTACTTTTGTAGCAGAAAGAATTAATTGCTCTGCTATATTATGCGGCTTTCCTGCTTTAGCAATAAGTAGAGCTACTTCATATGATGCCATTACTGCTTTCTTACTCATACCACCAGATCCCGTCTTTACCATCAATTTCTGACTTGAATTAAGTTCTTCTTTTTTCATTTTAAAAAATTCGATAGACTTACTAACATGCTCGCTGTGCTTTGTTTGTAAATGACGTCTGAGATTAGCAGGTTTCATACTTTCATTGGATAAACTTTCCTGACATAGAACGCAGACTGGTCTTTCCACATCATTGTTGCAAATATAAGTAAATCCAAATGATAAATAATCATCCGAATATTTTCTAGTTTTGCGTTTCTTGGTAGAGTTTGCTGTTGATGCCTCATCATCTGATTCTTTCCGTTTCTGTGTTGAACCAGTTTGTAGCCAACGATCCATTTTATGGAGTAATTTATTAACATTGAACTACAATAATATAAATATAATATAAATATAATATAAATATAACGAATTATTATTTACTAGCTATGTTTTAATATGATTTTAAATGAATGTTTTAATATCATTTTAAATGAATGTTTTAAATCATTTTAATAAATGTTTTAAATAATTTTAAATAAATGATTTAATATCATTTTAAATGAATATTAATTTTTATAATAAATATATTTCGTAATTTGATTCTAAAATATTATTAATTTCGTAATTTGATTCTAAAATATTATTAATTTCGTAATTTGATTCTAAAATATTATTAAAATAAATATTTTTTATTCATAAAACTAACTTATACTTACTCTCAAAAACAGCCTTTCTGGGAAATTGCAAAATGTGTTTAGTGTTTTTATAAAATAATGATCATGCAAATTACACTAAAAATTAAAAAAAATTATTAGCTATAATAAACTATTATTAGCTATAATTTAATTATAATTAATTAAATTAATAAAAATAATTTAAAGATACAACTCGTTGAGAAATGAACTTATAATTAACATTAATAAAAATAATTTAAAGATACAACTCGTTGAGAAATGAACTTATAATTAACATTTGCTTTAAAACTGTTTAAAACCCCAGAGTGGACGCTGACAATTTGGGTTTTTCCGGGTAAGACTGTCCCCTCCCCTGGTTTTCCCCAATAACAAAGTGAAAGAAAATTCCCTTATATGCCTCCCCTTCCGAGCCCCTAAGAGGGGTTATTTTAAAGGAACAATCGAAAAATGATTTTAAATGAATGAATGGATGAAAATTCAAATTTTATATATAGTTTTTTATATATGTTTATTTATTCACAAAAAATTAATTGACATAATTATCAATTTAATAAAATAAAATAGTATTATTAATAGTATTAAATTATAGCCGTAATTCTCTAGGAGGATATAGTTACACAATGAACTTTAAATATTTATATATGTATATATTTTTACGATGATTTTTTTCCGAGGACCGCGGACCCCCAGTAAAGGCTTCGCGGACCCCCAGGGGTCCGCGGACCACAGTTTAAGAACCACTGTCCTAATTAATTAATTTTTTTGTTTTTTATTTTTTGTATTAAATAATATATAATCATTTATTCATTTTTTATTAAAATAATAATAATAATAATAATAATATATTAGTAATAAAACATCTTAATTAAATCTTGCCCAAATCATATATATCTCTTTAAATTCTTTTCACAAATTCAATAAATATACGATTATAATCATTAATTTTCTTACTATTCAATATCAAATTTTCTCATCAATTTATATATATATATATATATATATATATATATATATATATATATATATATGTTATTCTATTAATTCCTTTATTGTGTAAATAAATTCTCGTTAGATGATAATCTATGAATCATTAATTTACTATTATAATACCCTTTTCGTTGTATGTTACAATAGATAGCTTGTCGTCTGTTTATAAACAAATCAGATTGGAAATCAATCATTCAATTCTCTCTTCTCTCTCATTTATACTATTTCTCAGTCTTTTCTAAATCCCCCATTGAACTGAACATGTTATATATCATCATGTAATCATAATTCAACTGATGAATTTTTATTCTGTTTCATTAACCTAATTGCCATACGGATATTATTGTAAATGAACACACTCAGTTTAATGAATCAATCTATCAATAACGTCGATTCAATTCTATTTGTATTATTTTATATATTGTATATGTATATAATATCTACACACACATACCTATTGGTATATATATATATATATATATAATAAAATATGGGGACAGGTCAATAAATCGGTGACTTTTTGAGTGAAACATAGGTTTTTGGAAAAAAAATTATTGTATTTATCAACGTAGTCTTCTTTGAGCTCTATAAACTCCACATCCAACGTTTCCCCAATTTTTATATCCCTTCCGAACCATTTCTTCACATTTGGAAACAATAAATAGTCACTCGGGGCTAAATCTGTGAAATAGGGCGGATGAGGGAACAATTCGTATCCCAATTCATGGATTTTCATGGAAATTCACTTTTTCCATTTTCTTTTTCAATCACGAGGTAGTCTGCTATTAATGGATGTCAAATCAAAACTAAAAGACCCAGCTGGTTACAATTTCGACAGGAGACAGCTAATAGTTAGCCTGCTGACAGGATCAGTGTTACCATTTTATTTAAGAGACAGGAAATTCAAAAAGTCACGAACTTATTGACCTTCCCTCGTAATTGATAGGTTTGAAATGAAAAAAAATCATAAACACTATACTTGTTAATAAACATTACAAATCATATTGTTTGAAATTCTTATTTAAAAATATATTTTTATAAAATTTCTAATATTTATGATTAAAAAATAAAGTTAAATTTGAAGAGTGAGTTTATAAAAGAATTATTTCTATATATTATAGTATATAAATTATAATTAATAATATATCAATATCATGAATCATTAAAATTTAAAATACAAAAACAATTACATGTGTTTTGTCAATAATTTTTATGAATAAATGTCTTTCAAATTGAATATAAAATTTATATAAACTAAATTATAAATAAATAAATTATACATTGATATGTGATACCTTTGAATGAGTGCTTTTTCAGCCTCGTGTACCCTTTCAACACCAACAGGAAGTGCTAAGACAGTTTGGCCTGAAACATGGCCCTTCACTTGATACACAGTGTTTTTTAAACTGTGTACATGTCTTTTAATATCTTGAGCAATAGCCAATGGCCAACCTTGATGATTTAAAGGATTTGATAAAAGAGGAACAAACACCTAAAACAATTCAATATTATATACATATTTCATTAAATAAAAATAAAAATACTCATTTAAAAGTTTGAGTTAAAATTTATATTTTTGAATTTTTACAATTCTTTTCATACATAATTACGTATATAAAAATAGCTAAAAATGCAAAAAACAAATTTATTACATAAAAAATTTCATTTTAAAATGTTTGTTTCTTTTTCATTTTTAAATATTTATTATTATTATTAGACAATAAAGTCTTGCTGTGCCTATGGTGGCATCAGCAAAGTGAAGTGTCTTACGAGCTACTAAAACTTAATGGAACTGTAACTGCAGATGTCTATCAACGTCAATTGAACAAATTGAATGACATATTGTTTCAAAAAATACCAACAAAAGCGAGTAACAAACACAAAGTCATCCTCTTGCATGACAAGAGTTGTGAAGAATGCAGCTCGAATGTTTTTCCGCATCCAGTGTACTCACCAGACATAGCACCAATACCAAACAGAATCCCGACAATATGTCATGCTCCGCCCACCAGGTGTCTCACTGCGCATGGGCCGGCTACGTGCTCAGATATATCCCAAAAAATCAGGAACAGACGTGTGTCAGTGGTAGTGTTTGTGTTAAGGATTCTTCGGAGCTTCGGAACACAGTATGTTCAAAATCTTCCAGCCATTCAACTTAAAATTCCAACATCGACTATTGGCCACACAGACTACGACCCCCCAAAATCTCAAAAATTCTCCTCCTAAATAGAATCTCTTGAAAATGGCGGCAAAATTGGCGCCGAAATATCAAGTTTCAAATCTCACAATTAATCGTGAAATAACTCGGAAATAATTTTTTATAATAATAAAAACTTTTACGGAAACCTAAACGAATATATATATATATATAGAGAGAGAGAGAGAGTCATTAAATGAAATAGAAAATAGAATCAAGTTTCCTGATCATTAAGAAGAAATGGATTAATTTTGAACTTTATACCGGAAATAAGGAAAAAGTTTCTAAATTCGATCTATCTATTCCCACTCACACACCTCCATCCTCTTTCATTCATCTCCACACAGACACGATCTATCTAAAGATAAAAAATTAAAATAAAATGAAATGAGATCAATTAAATAAATTTATTTAAAATCTCATTAATTTGTCTAAATACAGAATCTCATTATAAGTTTTTTTTATTTATTTTAGTATTGAAATGTGTCAATTCTGTGACCAAAACTATTTAGTTCAATATTTTGTCTGTACATTGCTAAGAATTTTTTTTTTTTTAAATAAATACATTAATACAGAATCTAAATAATTTTTACATGTTTCCGGTAAAATTGTTAAGTTTTTAGACTCACACAAAAATTACTATAAAAATACAATTAAAAATACACTAAATACACAACATTAAATTATATAAAGGCATAATATAAATATCTATTAGTAGACTTTTTAAAGAAGCGTATCATTCAAGATTCCGAAATTTTTTTATGACTTTTAATTTAAATAATAATTTCAGTTTATTTATATGAATATCTGTAAAAAAAAATTATCTTTCAAATAAATATAAATTAATATCTCTAAAATATATTATTTTTATAATTAAGTGATAAAATTTTGATTCTCTATACACCATTCGTCAAATTATTATTCAAAAAACATATAATAATATGAGTGTTATATCTTATTATAACAAATGTAAATTAGTAAATTAATAATATAATTAATTTAGTGATTAAATTAAAAAATAAAGTAGAAAACAAAAAGACTATGAGGTTCTTATTTATTTATTGATTAAAATAATATATATAAATAAAAGTTGTGAAGTACATATAAATATATCGTTCCTATTCCCTATATAATTTAAACAAAAAAAAAAAAAAATTAAAAATAAAATTGTAACATACAAATATTATAGGTAATTTGGTAAACTTTCTAAATTAATTAAAAAAAAAAAATAAATAAATAGTTTTTCATTTCCTTACTTTCACTTTTGTCTTTGAATATTTTTTTTTTTGTTTATTTTTTGTTTTTTTTTAAAAAAAAGTTATGCTTAAAGAAGAAGAGAAAGAAAAAGAAGAAGATAGAATCGAGTTCAGGGTCAAGGTTTCACTCACAAAAGATTAAAACTAAAAAAAAAAAAGGAGGTCTTAAGGACACATAGAAAAGTGAAGCGCGTGTAGACCAAACGAAAGAAGATAAATAAAAACAAACAAACAAACATAATCGACATTTTTATCACTTATATATATATAATTTAATTATTTATATGTAAATATTTATTAATTTGAATTAATTGAATTATATATTCGATAATTTGATATTAATTTTCATTTTTATAAATATTTACTTATATTTAATAAATTAAATTATTTAAAATTTTTTATTTATCTATTTATGTATGTAAATTCAAATTTATATATATATATATATATATCGTATATAATATATATATTATTGTACAATTTTTTTTTATAAATTCTCTTTTATAATAAGTATAAGATTTAATGAAAGGGTATTTGCAAAAATACACATCCTAGGCCATCTCTAATTTCTTTTATGAACTAATGGGGTTGCAAATATACAAAATTAAAAGAGAGGGACGACAAAATTCAAACAAAAATAAATAACTAAATTTCTGGGTTGATAATATTACACCTAATAATGACAAATTTTTAGAAATAGTAGATTAGAAATTTATTTAACGAAATTTGGAATATATTTAAAATTGGAGAAATTTATTTAAGGAGAGAATTTTTAGCATAGTATTTTAATTTTTTTCTGTCATTAAAATAAATATTATATCGACCCCCCCCCCCCCCAGGGGTCTGTTTAACAAAAGTGTGTCGAATAAATATTAAGGTATTTAAATTTTAACATTAGTTAATATATTTTTCATCAAACTATTGTTATTCAATGTACTATATTTTAATAAATGTTTAAAATTATAAAGTAAATGAACAAACACACTATTTAATAAATTTTATTTTAATTAACAGAAAATTACTTTTATGGGGATGGATGAAGATTTCGAAAAATTATATAAAGATCGATAATAAAAAATAGTTTGGCGACCCATGATGTATACCAGGGATGGTGAACCTATGGCACGCATTCCATAAGTGGCTCGTTTGAAAAATTTCATGGCACGCATAATGACAAAATTATTTTTTATTAATAATTATAACTTATAACAATTCACATTAAAATTACAATTTATGAAATTTGAAGTACTGAATATTTATTCATCTATCTTAGTAGAGATGAAAAAGCTTATCGCCTCAAAATTATTATCAAAGGGGATAAAAGTTAAAAGATATAAAACAATTATTTTACCGGTTGTGTTATATGGATGTGAGGCATGGTCTATGACCTTAGGTGACGAGAGTAGATTTAGAGTATTTGAGAATAGGATTCTGCGAAGCATTTATAGGCCAAAGAAAGATGAGGTCACCCGGGAATGGCGAAGATTGCATAACGAGGAATTGCATGACCTCTATGCATCTCCAGATATATTAGTTAGAATTATAAAATCGAGATGGCTACCGTGGGCAGGACACGTGGCAAAAAATATATTGGTAGGGAGACCGGATTTGTCTTTTCAATAAATCATATTTTTAATATGAAGGCGCCATTGGGTGTGTGGGTAGCATTCCTACCAAACATTCACATGGTCCCGGGTTCAAGTCCCGGGCCTGGCAAGGGAATTTCCCTGGCTGGGCTCTATGGGACGGAGTCAATCCAGCCTCCGGGAAAAACATTGGGGAAAAGCTACTGGATAGCGCCTCCGATCAAAAAAATCAAGGTAAAGGTTGAGAGGACCCGTTCTACTGATTATAGGACACCTCAATTGATATAACCGGCTTGATAGGCGTTGTCCTTGCGTAGAACGTACAAAAGTCAGAGGTTGTTTTTTTGTTAGTAGATGAAACCGGCAAATTGTATATTTTATTACTGAAATATATCGTTTGAATTCCCTCGCAATATAAAAACATTCATGATACAATAGATACACTGGATTTCTATTAATGGCATAGCGTGTCGTTGCCGTACAAATCGCATTGTTAAGAATTTAACAAATTTTGCAAATTTTCACTCTTCATGACCTGGAGAATCCAAATATGACTTTTGTATGTGTCATGTCTGTCATTTTAATTATCTGTGCGTTTGTTTGGGAAATTGTTTAGTTATTAACTCTCAAATTGGATTGGGGCGATGAACCAGAAGATTCTTATATGGACTTATTTTAATATAAGGTGTTAATTTTATTAATATTTATTAAAAAAAAGAAAAATTAATTTTTTAAAATTTTTAATTAAGTTTAACAAAGCTTTACTAGAGAATAGTGCCAGAATTCTAGAATTTAACATAGCCTTGTCAAAACAAAGGATAGAGATATACCGGGTTGTATATAAATAAATAAATAAATAATAAATACATAAATATTGTAAAAATGTTTTTTGAATATTTTTTCTTTTTTAAGGAAAATAGTACTATTTTTTTTTTTTTTTTTTTTTTTTTAATGTTAATTTTAAATTAAATTTTTTAAAAAAAAGATTAGATTATTTGCATAAGATAATATTGTTTTCAAACACTTGGGAAAAAGAAATGAAATTGAAGATTCAAGTGCTACATATTAAATAAATACATTCAAAATTTAACACAGCATAAAGTGCTGCTTTCTACTAATATATGTCAAAAATTATAAATTTTAATTTTATATTAATTTTGATGAATTCTTTTTAAATTACCAATTTTGTTCTTTAATAATAATTTTCTATTTTCAAGTTTATAAAAATAATATCTTTTTAATTTTATTTATATATTATGATTGAGAATAAATTCTAAATAAATAAATAAATAAATAAAGTAAATACGAATATATATATATATATATATTCTCGCCCAATAAGGCTGGTCACCTCGGGCAAATTAGACCATAACCTTCCAAATATAAGGGTTCATTCTAATAAAAAATATAACAAAGATTTTAACAGAAACTTCAATAAAAATTAAAATTCAATGAAAATATAAAAAATTATATATATATATATAGATATAAGAATTCTATTAATAATTCGGCAAACTATTAAAAATAGTAGTCTAGAAGACATACAAAAAAATAAATTAATATAAATAAATCTTTAAAATAAAACTAATCCCTTAAATACAAGAATTTTAAATGTCAAAAACCTAAATAAAAGAAAAAACCTACTTCAGTTAAAATATGATAAAAATAAATATATAAATAAACACAATAAAATAAATAAAAATAAAAGATCAGATCATTTATAATAATATTATAATAAATTATAATAGGAACATTAAAATTCAATATTAATGCTTGAACAAAAGTTGAAAAAAATTTTAAATTGACAATTTCAACAAGTATATAGATATATAGAAATATAGAGGATATACATAAAAATAAATTAATAAATAAACCTATGAATAAAAATAATCTCTTAAAAAAAATAAAGAAATATTAAATGACAAAAATTTATTCACAAAGGACTTTTGTAATTTGTCATAATAGTTGATAACATTTGAAGATTTTATATAAAACAAAAAACAAATCAAACAACAAAATAAACATAAAAATAAGAACTAATTTAGATAAAAATGCAAATTTCTCATAATCCACTACTTCAACTTTTAATTTTAATTTATTTTTTCTTTAAATCAACTTTTATTAGAGTTGGCCATTATTATCTTTTAATTAATATTTTGTTAATTTCATTTTAATTAAATTCATTAATTATTAATTATTAAGTATTTTGATTTGGAAGAGGCCTATGTCCTAAGGAGCCTGGTTACACAATTTTAAATAAGTTGACCTGTGGCCAGGTCCGAACCGACCGACGGTTTGAAATAAATTAATTTCCAGCTACAGAAACAATTTCAAATAATTTTCATATATCTATTAATGTAATAAAAAACAGATATGGATATAACATAAATATTTTTAATTTTATTTTATTTATAATATATAGCTGAAGTAGCCGGCGTTGCCGGCGTTACCCGAGGCTGTGACGTCATGAAGGGCTGGGTGACGTCATATAATTTTAAATTAAGAAAAACATAATGAAGATGATTTTTCCCGAGGATAAAACCAATACATTTGTGGTGATATGTAAAAAAATCTCCTTATGTGAAATTTGGTGCGAAAATAACCCTTCCCTTCTTATCGTCGATCGCTAATTCTACCACTTCCGGTTTCCGGATTTGCACCAAAAGTTGATCAATTCATCCCACTGATGCATTAAGTAAATATACCAAATTTCATCAAAATCCGTTAAGCCTTTCAGGCTGTACACATCTATACGGACGGACAGACGGACGGATAGACGGACGGACAGACATCATGCTAAAAATACTTTTTTCTGTTAAGAAAATGCATGATTCGTGGAGATATGTAAAAATCTCCACATGTGAAATTTGGTGTGAAAACAATACATCCCTTACTATCGTCGGTCGGTAAAAATTATAAATGTAAATATTGTAAAAATATGTATAAATGAACCATAATAAAGGCTATAAATAAATAAATATATATATATATATATATATATATAACTTGTTTAATACTTAACAATTTATATTAATAATTTTTTTTTTATATAAATTGTTTAAAAGTCTTAAAATGAAATGCGCAATAGAAAACATTCTATTGGTTTGTCTCATTTAGTAGTTTGACCCAGACGAGCGTATGATTCCTTTTTTTTTATTTTTTTTTCTCTCTCTCTCTCTCCCACTTTCCCACCTTCCCTTTCATTGCCCTCTCCATCTCTCTCTCTCTCTCTCATCCATTTACTTACTTACACTTCACTCTACGTTTTGTTATATTCCATTGGCTTATTCATTCACTCACTCACTCACTTATTTTTTTGTTTTTTTTTGTTCGTCTCACCCCTCCCTTCAAGTCCAGACAGTCGGCAATTGTCAAAATAATGAGGTCAGAGGCGGCGAGGAGACAGGGTAGAAGGCAGTTAAAAGGCGACATAACAAAAACAACCGAATACTGGACCACGATTGAAGATTGGAGATAACAAGATTATTTAAAAAAAAAAAAAAATAAAAATAAGCTGGAGTATCTCACTCGACGATCTCGCAATTTGAATTGGATTAAATAACATATACCTATGATATTTAAATTAAATTAAATTAATTATAAATTATAAATTAAAATTAATAAATAATATTTATTAAACCAGCATATGTTTGGCTCTTTGTTGATGGCACCACGTCACGTGTTGGCGCTTGAGATTTGCAGTGTTAAAAATTTAATTCTGGTACTTTCATCGATTTAATCAAGCTGAAATTCTATATATAGCAGTTTTATACATTTTTTAATCATGTGGAAAAACTATCAAACATATATCTTTATTTAGGAGGGAAAAAAAATGAAATGAAAATTATAATTTAAGAATAATTGTGTGTGAATTGGATTAATTAATTAATTAATTAAAAAATTAAATTTATAGTAATTTATATTCAATTAAATTAATTAATTAACATATATTAAATTTAAATTTAAAACCTTTAATTTAATTTTTAAGTCAAAATTTAAAAAATTAATTATTTGTTGATGACACAACGTCACGTGCTGGCGCATGATTGGCAGTCAACGTGTTAAAAAATTTAAAAAATTCTATATTTGAAAATTAATTAAAAATTTATTCTATTTAACATAATTTTCACTGATAATATTTTATTGAAATAAGAAATCAATCAAACAACATTGTTTGGATTTTTAAGCAATAAAAATAATAAATAAATAAATAACTACATAATTGTTATTGTATATGTAATATAAAAATAATGTAAATAATATTAAAAAAACAATGAAAATATGTAAATAATAATAATTTACCTCATCAACTAAAGCAGCTAAATGTTCAATAGGTTTTGTTGCCATATCACCATAAATTAATGTCTTTTCTATTTCATCCTTTGGCACCGGACCTTTTGATCTTTTAGCAACAAATACAGCTTTATTTTTCAAAATAATTGGAAATGTAGTTGAAACTTGTAATTGAGCGGCATTTGTTTGCATTACAATTAACACCTGTAAAAGAGTGTAAATTAATTTCAAAAGTTTAATTATTTTTTTTTTTCAATTAGAAAATTCTTTCTAGTTTATTAATTTAAATATTGTTTAATAGGAGTATGTAATAAGATATAAGTATAAACCTAAAATTTTGTATATACGCGCGAGAAAATATATCATTATTATTAAATTTCTAGACGCAAAAACATTCATTTATAATATTATATATTAGTTTTTATAATAAAATTGGAAACAAATCTAGGATAGTATATAAATAATAGTATATAAATAAAAATTTGAAAAAAAAGAAAAAAAATTATTTTATCTTCCACCCCCACCTCCTCCAATCGATATGAGAATTAGTGTCTCAATTTTAATAATGTTCATTATTAGAAATTAATGTCTTATATATAGAATAATATATTTTTTGATATTGTTACCATTATATCTGATTTTTCTAAAAAATCATTCATAATATTTCTTTGTTCTTCAATCGCTACTAAACGGGACCATTTTTCAGGTTTTAATTTCAAAGATCGTTGTACATAACTCCCAATAAAATCTAAACGTGTGTCTGTACTGGATTCCATTTCAATTCTATTCAATCATTTATAAATTAATAAAATATATTTTAATATATTTTGGAAGGAATCAAACCTAAAATAAAAAGAAAACATTTATTATTATTAGTCCACAAAAGAATAATAAGTTGACCTGTGGCCAGGTCCGAACCGACCGACGGTTTGAAATAAATTAATTTCCAGGTACAGAAACAATTTCAAATAATTTTCATATATCTATTAATGTAATAAAAAACAGATATGGATACATAAATAATAAATATAAACATTTTTAATTTTATTTTATTTATAATATATATGCAAGACCAGGCTGTGACGTCATGCATGGCTGGATGACGTCATATAATTTTAAATCAAGAAAAAACTAATAAATATGATTTTTTTCGAGGATAAAACCAATACAAAATGCATGATTCGTGGTGATATATAAAAAAATCTCCTTTGGTGTGAAAATAACCCTTTCCTTACTATCGTCAGTCGGTAAAAAATTAAATTATATTATACTACCTTGCAACTTATAATAGTCTTTATACGATGTTATAATTATTTTAAATACTCTAATCTAATAATTTTAAATATATTTTTTACTTTCCGACAATGAATATAAAATTAATATTTTATAAACTACCACTTCCAGTTTCCGGATATATATCAAAAGTTGATGAATTCATGCTACTGATGCATTAATAAATATACCAAATTGTATCAAAATCCGTTGAGCTGTTCAAGCTGTACACATATATATGGACACACGGACAGACATCGTGCTAAAATTACTTTTTTCTGTTAACAAAGTGGAGATTTGCAAAAATTTGTTCATGTGAAATTTGGTGTGAAAACAATACCTTCCCTTCCTATCGTCGGTCGGTAAAAAGTGATCTTTATGCATTCAATTTTTTATTCAGACATACATTTTTTTAATAGGTTTTTAACAGCAGATCAATTCATACAATATGAATTATATAAATTATAAGTTATATATGATATATATAGAATATTTATCCTCAATTATCAATTATTATACTTAAGAATTTATAGAAAAAAAATTTAGATAAAACAAAGATTGAAAGAATTATGTTTATTTGTCAATTAATTTCATTTAATTACTAATAAATTAATTAATTAAGAATCTTCAATGGAGATAGACATTTGAAAATATATACAAATAAATTTCATTAAAATGACTACTCAGGTGTAATTTAAGATAAATACAAATTCTATAGATAATTTTTCATAAACAGAAAAATATTATATTTCTATATACATAGATACAATTTTTAATATTATATTATAATAAGATATTATATTGTAAAATAATAATTTTGAATAAATATACAAGATATGAATAACTTGCGTGTCTTTCTAGCATCGATTTGAATCCTATTTAGTTGACAGGACAGCCCACCCACCCAATCCCTATAAGTAAAGATGCTTTCCCTCTCTCACTCTCACTTTTGAAACTTATCCATGTTTTTGAGAAATATAGGTTTTCATATCAAAACACTGCGCCCTGCCTGGTACGATGCTTATTAACTATGCCATTAGGGGAAAGAGAAAAAAAAATGAAATGATAAAGAAAAACAACGGCAACAACACGCAAATGGCAATGACAAGTAAACTATGAAATATCCTAGAAATATTAAAACGAACAGGAAAAACAAAAAAAAAATAAAAAAACTTGATCATAATTTATAATAGAATTTAATTTATATCAAAGTTTAATTAAATTTTGTTTTTTTTTTGAATTTGTATGTGTGTGTGTGTGTGTAGGTGGAAAAGCAAGGAAAGAGGAAGAAAGAAGAAATTAATTATGATATTAAGAAAATGTAAAATAGAAAAAGAATACAACTATGTAGTATATCTATTTATCTATCTAGTCAAGTAATTATAAAGTAAAATAAGCGAGAGGATTGCGTGTCAAATAGATGAAGAATTATTCTATTTGCTAAGGTGAATTAATAAAGAAAAGAAAATAGACTTATTCATCATTGAATTTAATATAATTATCACATGGAAAAGTTAAGTTTGATTTATTAAATTTAATTTAATTTTCTTTTAAATGAATAAATCAATTATATTTAAGACATTTACAAAAAAAAAAAAAAAGAATTATTTTGCCGGTTGTATTATATGGGTGTGAGGCAGAGGAGACGAGAGTAGATTAGAGTATTTGAGAATAGGATTCTTCACAGCATTTATGGACCAAAGAAAAATAAGGCCACCGGGGAATGGCAGAGAGTGCATAACGAGGAATTGCATGACCTCTATGCATCTCCAGATATAGTTAAGGTTCTAAAATCGAGAAGGCAGGGCCACAGAGAGAGTAAGAGAGAGATTTAGAAAAAAAAACACATTTTTATTTAAAATAAAATTTATAGTTTATTATTTTTATCAAAAATTTGTCGTTAATGAATTGAGTTTTATTTTATGATGTAATTGAATAGATAAAGATTTTGAAGATGGTCTTAAATAGAACAGAATCTTTCGTTTAATAAAATCAGAAAAAAAAACTAAAATTTAGAATTTTTCTAAAGAATACATTTCAAGATTAGAATGTGATTTTTTGTTTTATAATATTATTTTATCATTAATTTTCCTGATAGATTGAATATAAGATGTCTGATCGAAGAGATATTCAAATTGATTCCTGGAAAAAATAATTTAGATTTTAGATTATAACAAATTTGGAGTGTCTCCACTCGACTATCTCGTAAATTTGAATTGGATTAATTAGCATATATTATATTTAAATTTAATTTAATTAATAAAATTATAATTTAAAAATAATTGTGTGTGAATTCGATTAATTAATTAAAAATTTAAATTTAAAACCTTTACCTTCATTTTTAAGTCAAAATTTAAAAATTTAAAAAATTAATTATTTGTTGACGACACAACGTCACGTGCTGGCGCATGATTGGCAGTCAACGTGTTAAAAAATTTTAAAAATTCTATATTTGAAAATTAATTCAAATTTTATTCTATTTAACATAATTTTCATTGATAATATTTTATTGAAATAAGAAATCAATCAATTGGATTTTTTTCAACGTAAAAGAACCTTTACCTTCATTTTTACCGACTGACGATAGTGGAGGTATTGTTAAGTCAAAATTTAAAAAATTATTTCTGGTACTTCTAACAATTTAATCAATCTGAAATTCTATATATAGCAGTTTTATACAATTTTTAATCATGTGAAAAACTATCAAACATATATCTTTATTTTTACCGTCACTTTAGAGGAAAAAAAATCAAAATGTTGTAGGTAATGATCCTCTTCCAGTTGAGTTAGATTTCTCAGAAGTTGATAGAAAACTAAGAATTTCGAATAATGCCCATGTACCAAATTTCATGATTCTAGCTTCAAACCAATCTTATCTACATACACACACACTCACACACATTTTTCTCAACCTTAGTGAAAATGACTCAGGGGCCTTCAAAACGTATAAAAACATCAAAATCTCGACATCGAAAATTTTCGTGATCTCTGGCGAGATAGTAAAAATAAGAGAATTTCATTCTTTTTTTTTTTTTTTTTTTTTTTTACAATTTAATATTTCAAAATGAATGAGAGATAGGTGGTATTATTTAAAAAAGTTCAT
Source organism: Labia minor (assembly GCA_963082975.1). NCBI lineage: Eukaryota > Metazoa > Arthropoda > Insecta > Dermaptera > Spongiphoridae > Labia > Labia minor. Next base: position 80,746,501 of record OY720346.1, on the reverse strand, counting down.
GATCATCTCTATTTAAAAACAATAAAATCAAATCTATACATCAAGAATATGAATATAAATATATAGTATATAAAAAAAACATATTTTCTTTTTTTTTATATTTATTAAAAAAAATACTGAGATTTATTAATTAAGTTCTAATATATAAAAGATTTTCCTTAATTATTTGATATAAAAATATATAAAAATATTGAATGATTTATAATAGATAAATTATATTAGTAGATAGGTGTGAAAAAAGAACATAATTTCTTTTTGTTTTTTATTTATTAAAAAAAAATCTTTAATAGTAATTTTTTTATACTTGTTTTTAAATAAATTATACATATAAATATGATTAGATAAGATAAATATGGAAATAATATTTTTTGAAAAATAATCAATATAGGTCATTTTATGTATGAATAAGTATTATTCAATTTTTATATAGTTTATTTTATTCATTATTTTAAAACTTTTTTGTAAATGTAGATTATACTTTAATGTGATCTTTTAATGATAAAAATATGAAAAATATATAAATACCTAATTTTTATTTAGTTATAAGTATGGTATACATATATATATATGGTACATGTAAAATATATTGAAATGTAATTAATTTAAAATAAATAAAATAAAATTTTAAATGAATAAATACTTAATATAAGATATAATAAATAATTAAATATAGAACAAATTAAAATATAAAAATAGATGAATTATTTACCAGATTAAATTGGACATAATATGGACAAACATGAATTCAATGTGAACACTAATAACACAAAACTACAACTGACTGACTTATGCTTAGTTCCATCTACCTACCTGACTGAATAGATGCTTTTACTATTACTTATAATCTTCAACCTGTTGAATATATTGTTATATTTTAGAATATTAATCAATTTATAACGATATAAAAGACAAGACTAGGCATAAAAATGAAGAATAACAGATCTATTCAAATTTATAATTAAATGATATAATATAACATTATAATAATTGTAAAACACACAAATTAAAAATCAATTATAAATAATTATCATATCAATATTTTTACAGAATTTTAAATTTTTACCTTCTTTGTTTATATTTTATGAAACCTGTTTCAAATATCCTACATAAAACATAGATAATGAATGTAACAAAGGTATTTGAATTTGAGGATTAATTCATGAAATGAATGAGAAAAAATTATGAGTGGTATTTTTGTTCGTTGATGTCACAATTCTACACCAATGATTTCAATATCAATTTCAATATTCAATTCTTGTCAAAATAATATTCGCACTTAGAATTATTTTTAAAAAAATATATAAATTTGTATTTGTATTTTTAAATTATTTCAATTATATAATAATTTATATAATTTTGATTAATTTATTTTAATTAATTATTTATTTTAAATTTTCAATAAATTTGAATTTTATCTCATTCCTATGCAAGATTTGAAAATTTTAATATTTATATTAAAATTCTTTAATATATTTTAAAAATTAAAATAATTATTAATTTCTTCAATATTTAATATACAAAATATTATATTTCAATATTTAATGAATGAATTGGATATTTATTTATTTTATTTATAGATATAAAAAATAAGTAATATCATTTACACAAAAATATACAAAATACTTATATACACATATGTTTGGATATTTAATTTTATATTTTCAAATTAAATACTTCTATTTCTATTTAGGTACCATGTTTTATTAATTTGACCAGCACAGGACTCCACTAATTTTAAATTTTTACCTTCTTTGTTTATATTTTATGAAACCTGTTTCAAATATCCTACATAAAACATAGATAATGAATGTAACAAAGGTATTTGAATTTGAGGATTAATTCATGAAATGAATGAGAAAAAATTATGAGTGGTATTTTTGTTCGTTGATGTCACAATTCTACACCAATGATTTCAATATCAATTTCAATATTCAATTCTTGTCAAAATAATATTCGCACTTAGAATTATTTTTAAAAAAATATATAAATTTGTATTTGTATTTTTAAATTATTTCAATTATATAATAATTTATATAATTTTGATTAATTTATTTTAATTAATTATTTATTTTAAATTTTCAATAAATTTGAATTTTATCTCATTCCTATGCAAGATTTGAAAATTTTAATATTTATATTAAAATTCTTTAATATATTTTAAAAATTAAAATAATTATTAATTTCTTCAATATTTAATATACAAAATATTATATTTCAATATTTAATGAATGAATTGGATATTTATTTATTTTATTTATAGATATAAAAAATAAGTAATATCATTTACACAAAAATATACAAAATACTTATATACACATATGTTTGGATATTTAATTTTATATTTTCAAATTAAATACTTCTATTTCTATTTAGGTACCATGTTTTATTAATTTGACCAGCACAGGACTCCACTAATTTTTTTTTTTTTTTGGGGGGGGGGGGTTCAGTTTGGATTGGATATAGAAAAATTAAAAAATTGTCCTATATTCAAACCGAACCGAAAAAAAAATGAAAATTAGTGAATATATTAGTCAATATAAAACATTACTTAATAGGTGCATATATATCGACATTCATAACCAACTAATCTGTCAAACTTAAAAAATCTTTATTTATCTAGTAAACTAGAGGGGACCGAGAAAAATTGCATAAGGAAAGCTTCTTTGGAATTAAAAGAGGAATTCATTAGCAATTTTATACAAATCCATGACATGACAACTAATCTGAACAATTACTCACATTTATATATATTGTACAAAACGAGTAATATAAAAATATATATTCTACTTCTTCAGTAATGCCTAATAGATTTCCAATTGTTGTTTGAATATAAAAGGAATTCTTCTTCTTATTTATAAAAATTCAAAGAAGAAAAATCATATTGAATTTAATTTAATTTTTATTAATATCTAATCAATAACCGCAGAAATTAATATTTAAAAATTTATATAATACTCCTTGTTGTTCATTCAGAGCCTCTCGTGTCTTATAAAAAGATATCCAGTCAATTGTATGCTTGTTCTTTATATAGTACTACTACTGGCAAAGTTGAAAAAACGGTTTCAAAATTAAAATTAAATTTAAGCATAACACAAGATTTAAGCCTCAATGCATCATCATCATTCATTATAGAGCTCAATTTAAAAGATTAGAAGATGCAGACTTCTCAACTGTTGTAATGATTTATTTACCCGTATCGCTGTAAAACTTTTTAGTTTAGCTAAATATAAAGGTTAATTTTTAGTAATGACATTTGATTAGTAGCTCACCTTATGTGTTTAGGTATACAAAACTTAAAAGATAACTTTTGTATATCCGTCTTATATTTGCTGTTTAATTTGTCAGTATTACAGTATCTTTTATTCTTTATTTTTTTATTTTTTTTTTTAAAGAAAATATCAATTGATTCGTAGATTCGAATTTTTTTTTTTTTAACACTCTCCTGTGGGCCACGGAGAATCCCAGACCGGAACCCTTTCGGATGACTTCAGTCTGGGCCGAGCTTTGGGCATTTTAGCTTCTCCTTAGTCTAAGCACCCTTCATGTCTCTTGGTTCGCAGCACCTCCTCCACAAATTCAGCTACAGCTTTCCACTTATCCTTGCTCTGTAGCATTACGGATATAATAGAATCCGGTGCTACAGGTCCGACACCGGTTGTAAGACTCCTCTTTTTTGTAATGATTCAAAGAAGGTGTGATGAGCGGTATCCTCACTACCCCGGCACCAGAGACAGAAGGGTGACGCAACTTTGTGCATTTTAAAAAGGTATGCCCGGAAGTACCCATGCCCTGTAAGAAATTGACACAGGTAAAAATTTATCGTAGATTCGAATGCTTTATTTATAGTGTCCGATATTATATATAAAAGATTTATTAAATCACTCAAAATAAATATGGTTCGTTTAAATATTGTTTTTTATATTATTAAGGCAGTGATGTTCAAACACTGTGCCGCGGCACTTTAGTGTGCCGCGAGATTAATAAAATGTGCCCCCAAATTATTACAAAAAAAAAAGGTAAACCGTTTTTGGGACCACTTATTTTTTTCTTTGTGTGCCGAGGTAAAAAAAAAGGTTGAGAATACCTGTATTAGGGTGACCATTTTTTGAAAACACGAAATCAGGACGTTTTACCTTTGAAACCAAATTGAAAAAAAATTTGGAAAAAATTCAGAAATGTTCAAAAAACGGGACAGATATCAAAAAGGAGGACAATTAGGAGGACACTTACAAAAGAAGGACACAGCTTACAAATGGAGGACGGTTGGTCACCTTAATATTACTTACTATATCATTGGCCCCTACTCTTAAGTATGAAAGGGAATAAATGTCATTGTAAGACTTATAAAATATTGAAATATTAGTATCATTTTTTTTTTTGCCTATCAAAAATATGATTATTATGTATTTTCATTATTAAGTTTGTTTATTTACTCTTATGTTATTAATAATAAATCAATATTTATTATTATTATTTTTTGTTTGTTTTTTTTTTGCTAAAAAAATGAATTATTTTAATATTTAAAATTTGAATAAATAATTTAAAAAAAAATAAAAATAAAGTTAAGATTGTTTTATTTTGGATACTTTATAATCTATATATCTTAACAACTAACTTATTTTTATTTTTTTAATTTAATTTTTGTTTTAATTTATTAGGTCAATCATATTAATAAAGATGTAGAATTGATATCAATGATATTGTTTAATGTTTAATTTAATGTTTGTGAAAATAAATTGATCTATTAATTGAAAAAGATTAAGAGAAATTTATTATCAATTTACAATAACTAATAATAATAATAAGAAGAAGAAGAGATGTCAAACGAATTAGTCAAAGCATTTTTTGTTTTTAAATGCTAATTAAAATTGGTAGGCATTTAATTTACATATATTATATGAAAATATATAGGTATTTTAGTATCAATCTTTCTATTCTTTAAAAAAATTATTACTTATCAACTTATGTAAACTGATTTAATAACTATTAAGTAAGTAAATGGTTCTCTTCATTTTCTCTAGACATTTATCTTAGCGATGAACGAGATTCGAAATTCCTTCCTCATAAAAATCCGCCGCCTGAGTGTTGAGCTAGTCAGTCAGGCGGCGGATTTCTTTGAGGAAGAAATTTCGAAGCTCGTTCACCGCTACGATAAATATCTCAACATTTTTGGCGATTATGTAGATAAATAGTATTTTAGTTGCTCTCTTTCAAATGTATATAATAAAAAAACATTTTCCTGTATTAGTTTTGTCTTAATTCCACAACGTAACCTACCTTGTGAATTGCCCTCGTAAAATTGAGAAACTAAAAATAAATTTAATTCTAATTCCTAAAGTGTCATTTTTATATTTTTTGATCTTGAAATGATCAAAATTTTGACTGCCATAGAATAACCACGTACATTCAGAGATACGAGTAACTTAATATTTCTATTATTTATTAATATACAAATTGTTATGTTTTTTCTTTATTTTTAAATTGATTTAATTTTAAGAAGTCGGTACTCGAAAAGAAAATATATATATTTCTTGTTATTATAAAAGTATTTATTATTATTTATTATTTTTATACAGAACAACCTAGATACAAAATAAACAAAAGAAAGAGAGAACAGTCATCATATGTGCATTGACTTTTATATACTCTTTTCAGTCTTTTCAATATAATTCACTAAGAATATTACAATCTCCCACACATAATTGTTTACTTATTTGCAATTTTATTTCTAATTTCTTGGCTCAATCGCGGACGAAGTCCTGTAGATGTTTTGGAGGGTTGATCTTTCGTCCCGATCTTCTGATCGATAGTGGTGGGGATGATTCTGGAATACTCGATGTTGTTGGTTGTTCTTCAGTAACAACTGGTTGATTCAAAGTTGATGTACGTTCCGTTTCAACTTCTGGAGATTCTATAATATCTGGTTTTTGAATTGACTTTGGATTAATAATCATCTGATTTGATGTATTCAATTTGATTCGTGGAACAGAAGTTTTTCGTAACTGATTGTTATGTCTTTTTAACTCGTATCCTGAATCTAGTTTGACTTGATAGTGGAGCCTTCCTAATTTCTTAGTGATCGTTCCAAAATTCCACTTATTTTTTCCGATATAATTCCGGCTTATCACTCTTTCTCCCACACATAATTGTCTGTTTATATGAGGGTCAAGTGACTCGTTTTGTCTTTCTTCGATTGGTTGTAGCATTGATAAACGATTTCTTAATTGACGTTTGAAATATAATTCTGCTGGTGTTTGGTTCTCGTGATAATGAAGAGGTAGTGTTCTCAACCGGTAGAGAATTCGATTTAATTTTTGATATAGTGTTAAGTCAATATTTTCCATCTTCTTGATTTTCGATTTGATCGTTTGAACCATCCTTTCCACTAATCCATTTGTCATAGGGTTGTAAGGCGCAGAAAATTTTTGATTGATACCATTTTCGATGCAATATTTTTTAAAAATTTCACTTGTAAAAATCGTTGCGTTATCTGACATTAATGTAGTAGGTAATCCATGGACGTTGAAAACTTTTTCTAGTTCGTTGATCGTAGTAATCGATGTTGGAGCTTCATTGAAGATCGTTGCAAATGGAAATTTTGAGTAGGCGTCGACAATTACCAAAATGAACTTGTTATTGATTGGTCCTGCAAAGTCTATATGAATTCTTTCGAAGGGTTGGTCGGGCCTATTCCATTTATGGTTTAAAATTTTCGTCGGCTCTTTTTGATGACTTTGACATTCTGTACAGCTTCGTACGTAATGTTCGATGTCATAAGTAAGTTTGGACCAGTATACATATTTACGTGCCAGAGCCTTCATCTTCTCGATTCCCGTGTGGGTATCATGAAGTTCTTCTAGAATTGACTTACGTAGATTATTTGGAATGACTATTTGATTTCTCCTATAGATTAATCCTTTATACAGTGAAAATTCGCAATTTTGATCTATTTCTCCTGTTTCTAGTTCCTGTTTTAATCTCTTCAGTTCTGGATCATTTTCTATTTCTCTAATAATTGATTCTTGATTCAAGTTTCCATTTGTAATCGTATCTATTGATTCATTGTATAACAGATCAAATGTGTAATTGTTTTTATCTTGATATATCTCTGTATCACTCAATGGTGCTCTTGATAAATAATCGACGTTCTTAATTTCGTCTCCCTTCCGATGCTTCAGTTGATAGTTGAATTGGGATAAGAAAGACGCATATCTTAAGAGTCGAAACGAAGATAAAGCTGGTAATGATTGCGATGGATTGAAGATATGTGAAAGAGGCTTGTTGTCTGTGACCAACGTGAATTTGATACCGTATAAATAATTGAAAAGTCTTTTGATTACAAAGAATATCGCGAGGGCCTCCCGATCCAGTTGGCTGTAGCCCATCTCAGTCTTTGTGAGACTTCTTGAGATAAAAGTTATCGGATATTCTACATCATCAATAACATGAGACATTATTCCAGCTACACCGACAGGACTGGCATCACAATGTACAATAATTGGTAACGTTGGATCGAAGGGTCGTAGAATTTGATCGCTTACTATTTCTTCCTTCAGTTTGTTGAAAGCTTCTTGGTGTTTCGATGTCCAATTGAATTTTATATTTGTCTCTAATAATTGTCTAATCATGTAAGTTTTCGTTGATAGATCTTTTATAAATCTTCCATAATGAGTTATGAAGCCCATTAATCGTTGAACACCTTTTTTGTCTTTCGGTGCAGGTGCGTCAATAATCGGTCTGGTTTTTTCAGGATCTTTACCTATTCGATTATGACTAATAATAAACCCTAAATACTTGATTTGATTTTGATAGAAAGTACATTTATCGATATTGATGTGTAAATCGTTATCTTGAAGTTTTTTCAGACATGTGTATAGATTCGCTTTACACTGTTCAAACGTGTTTCCGGTAATTACAATGTCGTCGAAGTAACTTATAACTCCGTCTAGATTTGATAATATTTGATCCATTATCTTGTGAAATAATGCTGGCGCGGATTTTACTCCGAATGCTAGTCGATTGTATTTGTAATTTCCCTTGTGTGTTGTTAGGGTTTGAATCATACTACTTTCTTCATCTACTTCGATGTGGTGATATGCTTTAAATAAATCTAATTTGCAGAAATATTTGGCATTCTTTAATGAATTCAGCGTTTCTTCGATTCTGGGTATCGGATAGTTGACATCTTTTAATCTATCGTTTACTCCCGTTTTGAAATCGTTACATATTCTTACAGTCTTGTTATCCTTTGGAATAATCACAGCTGGTGAACCCCAAGGAGAAGAATCGACCTTAGTTATGATACCTTCTCTCTCGAGTCTTGATAGTTCCTCGCTGGTTTGATCTCGTAAAGTGAATGGTACATCTCTCGCCTTCGTATAACATGGTTTAGCATTTTTTACTAATTCCAGGCCTACTTTTTGGTTTGGAATTTTTCCTACTCGCTGTGTGAATATCTCCGGAAATGATTTTTTAATTTCACAGGTTTCTTTTTCAATGTCGATATTCGAGTCGATAGCGTTGATTGTATATTTTTCTTCGTTTAAAGTAAAACATTCACTTAATTCGATTTGTAAAGGTCTGGTCCAATTTCGCCCTATAAGTGATTCTCGATTATCCGGAACAACGTAGCATTTTAATGTTTTTAATCTATTTCGATATTTAACGTTAACGTGTGAAATCCCTACGGGTTTAAAAATTTCACCTGTGTAGGTTCTGAATCTCGCTCCTGTGTTGTAAATTTTCGTTTTAAGAGAATTTACGAGACTTTTCGTTAATAATGTCTTCTTTGCACCTGAGTCGATTTCTGCTACAATTGATTTTCCGTTTATCTGAAGTCTAGCGTAATACTTCTCATCATCCTCACTTTGATCGATACATGTTTTTATGTTTGATATGTGATATAATTCTTCCACTAGATAATTTTCTCCTGTATTTGATTTTTTCTTTTCGGTCATAATTCTTTTAATACAGACCTTATCGATGTGTTCGGTTTTCTTGCAATTAATGCAATTTAATTTTTCATTCGGTATTCGACATTCCCTTGATCGATGATTATTTCGACCACATTTAAGGCAAATACCGTCTAAACCTAACGATTTGTAATCTAATTTTTTGTAACTATTTTGACTATTCTTATCTCTATTCATATTATATTTAAATCTATTACTTGAATAGTTGCTTGAGTTACTTGAATTTCCGGCGTTTTGATGCTTATTAAACTTTTTCTTATTTTTGTCCAGCCTTTTGATTTCCGATATAGTCGATGTCGATTGCTTCGATAGTTCTTTTGAATCGTTAACCGATGCCTCAAAGCTAAGTGCAGTTTCTTGGATTTTTGTGAAGGTACAATCTTTCTCATCCAGTTGTAAAAGTCGTTGCCGTAGCTCGTTACTTGAAATTCCTCGAATGAATTGAGAAGTCAAAAAGATATCCGAAATGTCCTTCTTACATACCCCGCAGTTTAACTTAGAATCGGCCAGATTTTTCTTTAAATCGGTTATGTAGTCCAATAAGTTTTGATTTGACTTCTGGATCGTTGATAATAATTGATGACGAATTCGGAGAGGGTTGATAGGTGGGCACTTTAGTTTCTTATATTCTTTGATAATATTATCGTAAGATTGTTCTGTCAGTTTGTTTGGGGCAAAAATCGCTGTAAGGTTTGAATAATGTTCACTGCCAATTGATGTTAATAGAGAATTTACCTTATCATCTTCTGTAGTTATTTTTGCGATTTGAAAGTGGTTTTCCAAACGCTCGATGTATTGAATAAAGGTTTCACTCTTTTCTTCAAATTTTTCAAATTGAAATTCTTTGATGTTGCGAGTTACCGTTGTTTGTTGATTTGCTATTTGATTTAATACTTTGACCATCAACTCATTGTTCTTCTTATTGAGGTCTTCTGCCGCTTGGATTTGGGATGCTTGCTGCTTAACAAGTTTTTTCAGTTCCTCTATTTCAGATGGCATAGTGTTTATTGATTATTAACAGTAATAATAGATAAGGTTAAATTTTATACTGTTTTGAAAAAGATAATTACGCATCTACTCGATAAAAAAAACTATCCCATCCTCGTCGCCATATTTGTTATGTTTTTTCTTTATTTTTAAATTGATTTAATTTTAAGAAGTCGGTACTCGAAAAGAAAATATATATATTTCTTGTTATTATAAAAGTATTTATTATTATTTATTATTTTTATACAGAACAACCTAGATACAAAATAAACAAAAGAAAGAGAGAACAGTCATCATATGTGCATTGACTTTTATATACTCTTTTCAGTCTTTTCAATATAATTCACTAAGAATATTACACAAATTTATATATATTTTACAATTGCATTTTACTTTTTTATTTTTATATTATATATTTTTTATTTCTGAATAAAATTTATTTTTATTTTTATTCACTAACACTATAAATCAATTTTTATTTTTCTATTTTTTATGATTATAAATTATTTGTATTTACAAATACAAATATATATGAGATGAGACAAAATACCACAAAAATAGATAAAAATAACTAAAATTATTTTTCGATATTTTCAAGGACTCTAATAATTTATCTTAATTACTTATTAAATCAAATTGTGTAAATATAATCAATAAGAGGAAAAAAAGAAAATTATTAATTTAGGAAAATATGAATTTCATCTTCCACTTCAATTTTTTTATCTACAATAGATTAAAGTATCTAAAAATTAATGAGTATATAAATATATTTACTTAATATATATAATTTTTTAAATTTTAATACCTATATAAGATTGATTTATTATATTTTTGATTGAAGTTTGTATAGGTAAAATTTATCTTATCTTATTATGCTAGCTAAAATTGTATATATCTATCTATCTATATATAATGGTTCTCAAAAACCGCTCTAACGATTTTTTTCAAATTTACACTAGATATAGTATTTATAAAGAAAAATTAAGTTTTATTGATGATATCTCTTGAAACATTCAGCTTCATTATTAATTTCTTAATTGAAAATTATATATGGAAAACGTCAAAATTGGCCTCCATTTTTATTTGTATTAATATTTTTTTTTATTTAAAATATTTTAAAATTTATTATTTAATTTCGAAATAAAATTAAAAATATTTATTTTTAATAAAATATATATAGATATTTATTAATCTCTCTCAAAAAAAAAAAATAAAATAAAAAACATCAAATCTGCCTGCTAAGACAGTAAAAAAATGACAATTTTTTATCTAAACATATATAGTACAGTGGCTAGAGAGATGTTTTAACGAGTGGATTTCGTCGGTTCGAAACTCGCCGGGTGAATCGTTATTTAAAAATGAAAATGAAAATAATGAATTTGTTATTTTTTTTCTTTTTATCTATTGTTTACATTTTAATAAATTACTATTTTATATTTATTTATTCATTGTTCTTTTATTAAATTTAATATTTATTAATATTATTTATTATTAATTTATATATTGATGACATCACAAATGACATTTATATTGAAATTTGACTCCCGCCTTTTTTTAAAGAATATTGTATTAATATTTTTTTTATATTTAAAATATTTTAAAATTTTTTATTTAATTTCGAAATAAAATTAAAAATATATATTTTTTTTATATTTAAAATATTTTAAAATTTTTTATTTAATTTCGAAATAAAATTAAAAATATATATTTTAATAATATTTTATAATTATAAATTACGATATATATTTATCAATAATAATGAATTTTTTTTTTTTAACTTAATTACAGAGCCGAGGCTCGGGGTCCCGGTATGATCTTAATATATTGTAAGAATTAGATAAATAATGTAGAGAGAAAAAAATATTTAAAAATAGATATTTATTTAAATGAAATAAAATTATTTAATTTACAGAATGAAAATGTCTATAATAATGTCTAAACATTTTTTCTTTATAATTTTACATTATAATAATACTAATTACAGTAGTTATAATATATGGGGAATTTTCAACTTTGACTGCCGATTTGACCATGTTCCCAAACGAATTTTAAAAAAACCAAGACCACTTTACATTTACACATTTTAAGCTCTAATCGAATTCAAAATCAAAATTTAAAAAATCGAAAAACAAACTCACAGATATATAGATTTTATAAATGAACATTTATACAATTTATTTTAATTAATTTGAAACATTTTAGGAAACAAATTTTTAATGGGTCATTTTTAGAAATCCCATTTAACAATTATAATAAATAATTAAAAAATTGTAAAATTTTTAAAGTATATAAAAATAAATTGTATAAATTGGTTAAAGGGTCGAGTGATAGTTCGGTGTCCCAGGTATATATTTTATATTAACACGCCTACTTTTCTGTATAATAAAGATATAAAGAATCATATTTTAATTTTTATATAACCAAGAAATCATTTTTTCACTTAAAATATAGTTGTAAAGCCCAAATCTCCGATCCATATAACATCATCGACTGGGCCGCTACCAAAAGGAGTCTTCTCTTGCTCTGACTAGGGCCACCGGTATTTGCCATTAGTCTCGAAAAAATAATATTAAATTTTATATAAATTTATAAATTAGAATATTTGAATTTGTTTAAATTTTAACACATGTAATCAATCATATGCATAAAGAATAGAAAATTTTGAAAATCAACTTGGTATTAAATTCAGAAAAAAAAAAATACTCATATATAGAATATATAGACTATTCGAATATAATTGAAACTCTTTCTCTCCCTCTATTTTAAATTTGAAAAAACGGAGTGTTAAGAAATTAAGATTCCTTATACAACATGGATGGTTAAATGAATTGGGCTCCCTACCTCCCTGAGAAATTCACATTAAAAATGTTTATAATATTTTAGTTTATTAAATCAAACTATTATTTTTTTATTTCAATATTTTTAATGTTAATACAATAATTTTTATTTTATAATCTATAAAATAATTTAATTATTTTTAAAAACAACGGTCTTCAATTACAATTTTTTTACTCTCTACTGACTGTTCATTTCATAACTGAAAATAGTGTCGAATAGAAATAGACGATATTACTTGGATTAATCTTATTATGCTAGCTAAAATTGTTTGTTTGTATTATTGAGGACCCCAGTTCAATTCATTTTAATCAGATTGATGCAATGATGCAACATTTAATAATTGTAATAAATAATTAATTGTAGATTAATATTTTTTAAAGGGTCGAGCGACAGCTCGGTGTCCCAGGTATTAATATTACCAGCCAAACCCAATAATAATGAATCATTTTTTTTAACTTAAGTACCGAGCCGAGGCTCGGGGTCCCGGTACTATTATATATTTTATTAATATATAATGAATGATACATTAATATTAAAGTTGTGGCAAATTTTTAAATAATAAAAATGGATTCTTTTAAATAATTGATATTTTTTTCTTCATAGCGAAGCTAAATTAAAAAATATGTTAGTCATTTTGAGAATGTTATAATTAAAAGTTATTAGATTTTCTTTTTATTTAAAGAGAATAAAGATGACATTATCATTATGTCAATTAGTCGAGATATTTAAGGTAAGTATTTCTATAATATGAAATGAATTATATACAAATATTCCTTAATTAAGTGATAATATGACTTTGATTGTAAAATTTAATTTTTTTTTATTAATATAAATATAAAATCATCTATTGGATTTAGCAGTTTAAAATTATGCTGACATGTGTTGGAAAAAGTTTATAAAACCAAAAATTACAAAATATTTTCTAGAATGGTTAAGAAAAAAATTAAAATATCGAAAACTCATATTATATTGATGAACAAATAATCAAAAAACTTAAACATATTTTTTTCCAGGACAAACAGATCATTAACTTGCATTAAGAGTTTTTAAATTGTTTTAAATGCTTCATTTGTTGTTCGCACACAAATAAGCAATTTTCAAACACTGGAACATTGAAATAAATATTATTCGTCAATGAAAATAATACAACCAATTTAAAGGTCTTTAATTTAATGCAAAGAATTTGATGTTTTTTAATAAAATATTATTATTATATTACTATAGATTTTTAAAAATAGAAAATCCCTATCATTGAGCATAATATTCTTAAATTGTTTGCTGAGGAAGAATTTTGGATAGATAAATGATTACCAAAATATGAAAATGGTCAAAAATCTTCTTTGATATATTTCTTAATTAAATCATTCAAATAGAATGCAAAAAATAAAAAATATTTATTTGTAAATGGATGAAATAATTAATATTGAATAAGATTCATTGGTTAAATTGTTTCAAAATTCAAAATAAACAATCAACTTGACTTTTAAAATTAGAATCTAAAAAGAGCCAAAATCCCTAATATAAATTAATATTCAACATTCATTTTATATTTTTCTATAATGTATTAAATTCAGATACAATATATTCCACATAATACACAATTTAATTTAGTTTCTTCCAAATTCTTGTCTTAAATAGGTATGTATAGGTATACAGAATATTATATTTTATTATCTAAAGATATGTAATATTATTATTAATAAAATTAATATAATTTTTTTAAGTGAGTAATTTGGCATTATTCGGATTAATTTTAATCTCATCTTTCTTGAATAGGAAAAATTAAAATTACCATTGAAAGTGAACTACTGAATAGACCAGCTATATTATCTTCCAAATATTATTATTGTTATTATTATTAGAACATTGAGGCACCTCAGCAACAAAGACCATTTGTGCCTTAAAGAAATCATCTATCGGATAAGATAAACTTCATTTATCTCCAAGAAATCCCAGGGAGAATTTCATCTTCGCCGGGGCACTGCCAGGCAAACAGTAAATTACTGACTCATGACCGATTCCACTGGGTCAGACTCATCATTCCCCGGGTAGATCACTTGGAGAGAATGAATTTTCCTTTCAGACCAAAACACTACTCAATAAATACAATAAATAAATAAATAAATAGATGAATAAATAATTAAAAAACATCGCTCAAAAAGGGACTCTAAAGGGGTCCCCATTGAACATGACTAGAATATAATAATAAAAGTATAACAACAATAAACTATTCCAAAAATCAAATCATTTAAAATGATGTTAAAACTTGATTAAAATATCTTAGTGGATCAGGTGTTTTTACAAGATAATTTTTAAAATTAAAATCATTTTATTTATAAAAAAATATTTTATTTACAAATTTCAAAAAATAAATAACAGAATTATTTATTTATAAATAGTGTTAACAAATTAATTTATATTATATATATTGTATATATTATATATATCTATTATAAATATATAAATACAAAATATATAATTTAATATAATTATAATATAAATTAAATTATAAAAATTGTAATTGATAAATAATTATTCTACCATAAAAGTCAGTACTTGATTCAAATACAAATTTTAATTTATCTGAATGAATTGGATTTTTTAAATTAAATGTTTGTAATTTATTCGTATCTTCAGGCGTGAATTTTTCCCAAAATATTATTTCTCCATTTTCATTAGCACATTTAATATGACAATCATTACCAGAAAAACCACCTTGAAATTGTATATGAAATCCTTTTATGGTTTCTTTCTGTTTAAATTTAACATTAATCCATTGTGGTGATCCCTGTATAAAGAAACGAAATAATAAATTTAAATTATCATGTCTATATACATATTCAAACAAATTATATTATATAATTGAAATAATTCAAGAGGTCAATTTAAAAGATTAAAATATATTATCATATAATTTTTTTTATCAAAAGTTATCTAAACTAAATTCTAGTGAGTATAATTTTATAAATAAATTGTATAATAAATAAATGTATATTAACTAGGTATGATATTACCATTACTTTTATAAAAGCATTAGTTTGTTGTTAAAGAGATATTGAGATTATATTTATTGGAAATAATTATAATTACTCATTTATATTATTTGAAAAATTCTTACCTTTGTTTCAAACAAGTTATTATTATTAAAGTAAATTTGTTTTCATTTTTGTGTAAAAAATATGTAACATTTAATAAAAGTTTAATTAATAAATTTAAATGGTTTAATATTGATGTCATTGAAAATATGTATTTCATTTAAATATTATCTAATAATGAAAATTTGTTGATAATTTAAAGATAATTAAAAGAAATTTTTTAATTATTATTATAATATATAAATATTTATTTACATGTTCTGAATTCCATGCTGACTCCTCATTACCATCAAATAAATGTTTTTTACCAAAAATATTATGATCACCATTCAAAACAGAAGACACACTAAAATTGAAAAAAATATAAATATTTTAGGAAATTGTATAAGATTCATATAAATTTGGTAAAACATACGAATAATTAAACTGTTTGTCATTAAATAATGCAGGTTTTTGCATTTTATATATACTTATATATTTTTTTAAAGAAAATAAATTTATATTTGAAATAAAAATCAATAAGCCATGTGGCTTCTTAAACTGTCAAATTCAATGTTATTGCCAACTTTACAAATAGTAAAAATAAATAATAATTCTCATTAAATATTTAAATATAGTATAAAATATTATTAAGTTTATCCAAAATAATACTTTTTAGTGTTTAATTTCCTAATATATTCTTTATTTAATATATTTTTTGAATTAAAATCTTGATAAGCAATGTCCCCAAAAGCCACGTAAATTTAAATTATAAAGAGATAATCACAGACCATAATGATATAAATATATATATATATATATATATATATATATATATATTATTTACTATAATATATTGATGGGAGAAATATTTTATACATCATTTTATTTTTTTTAGACAAGTTTAAAATTATAGTGAAAGTATTATGTTTTGAAAAACATAATAAAGATATCACTTTCTATTTTATTATACAATTTATAATTCCTTGGTATATTTTTATTTCGGAATTTATAACAGAGGAATTTTTATTATTATTTAAGTTTGTGTTATTTATACATATATTCATTACAACATATAAATCTATTGAGAATTTGTCATATTCATTTTTTTTTACAAAAAGAGAGAGTGAAATTGTCTATAGAGAGGGTCTCCGATAAGGCTAAATGAGCAGCCCATACGTGTGTGCCAGTGTGTGCCCTTTCCTGATGTCCTTGGCTTGCACCGCCCTTGGAATAAAGTTCTCCCCCCCCACCCAAAAAAAAAAAAAATCTAAAAAGAACACACCAAGAAACCAACCAACTAACCATTTTATAACTTTATGTTAAAATTATATTATTTATGTTATCATAACAGAAAAAAAAAATATTTTTCATTGTAAATAGATATACTTATATTTTTTTATTCTAGATAAATATTTTGAAGATTTAATTTTTATATAAAAGTATAATTTAGATATTTATTTGTATTTATCTTTTGATTTATATTAATCATTTGAGTTTTTTTGTTTATAAATTCTACATAAATGTTTGATAATTTTTTATATATCATTAATTTTTATTTTTGATCAAAAACAATATTTTTTAAAAATAATGAGTATAAGAAATAAGTACAAATAATAATACTAGGTATTTCAATTTTAGAATAACACACAATAAAAATGCAGATTTTAAAAATATGCTCATAGATATAAAATGATTTAGAAATTAAAAACCAATAAAAATTAATAGAAAAAAATTAGAAAATAATAAATAGGACAAAATAGAGAATAATAAAGTAATGGACTATTGAAATTATATAAATATAAAACAATCTTTCCCAAAGTGATGATTTTAATATAAAAACCTAAAACATACCTTAATGTTACATCTGATGATGAATTTGTTTTTTAAATTAAAAAAAATAAATAAATCATTAGAGATCATCAAATTATTTATTTATAAAGTTACATAATTTATTTGGTTATGTTAATTTATTATTAAATAATTTTAAAATTATATCCAAATTATATTTATTCGTTCCCCGATTGGTCTCTATATAATTAAACTTTTTGTAAATCTTTTTTTTTTCCTTTTTTGAACCACGTTCCCTAACTATTGAAAATTCTTTTTTTGACTAATTTATGTGCACATAACGATATTTGAAAAGTAATAAAGTTATCTAACTTACAATCAATTTTTTATTTATGTGAACTTGGTAAATACTATTTAAAATTCCTGAAAATACTTTTATTGAAAAAAATTATTTAGGTATAAACATTTTATTAAAATTATTATCTAATAGAAACAGTTATATAATTCTACAATACAATTTTATATACATTCAGTTGTTAAATTCTATTTCATTTCCCTTAGGCATTTGTCTTTCTAATGAAAGGTGATCTTATTATGAAATTAAATTAATATATAATTTTAAAAGTTTTAACATTAAATAAGTATTAAATAATAATTTAATAATTTTGTTTATATATTAATGCAATAAATATTTTTCAAAGTCAGTTTTTATAAAATTTAAAATGTTTATTAATTATTGAATATTATTTTTTTTTATTGCTTATAGGTACTACGTTATATAAAATGTTCAATAAAATATAAATATAATAATCTTGTTTTCATAAATTAAATTTTAATTAATTATAAATAGACATATATAATATAATTCTAATTCTATTAAAATATTAATAATAAAAATATATGTGTGTATAGTACAATAGTGAATATTTTAAATTTTGTTAAACTTGATTGTTGTATGTTATTATTTGATTTGTTATAATCACAATCAATTTTATTATTATTATTTAGCATTACTTTCAATTACGTAATTAGTCATTTAATAATTTCATAAAATATATTTAATTAAAACTATTAAATAAATAACAATTGGAATCAATTTTTTTTTTATTATTAAAATCAAGATGCGGAATTATTGGATTAAAAGGTAATAAATAATTTTATTTAATGCTATTTACAATAATAACTCATAATTAATATACTTTCCATCTTAATTAGAAGTAATATAATCTGAATTAGTATTATCTTAATTAATATGTATAGTATATAAAAATAGTATAATATATAAAATGCATTAAAACATATAATATTTCTTTTACTCATATTATAAATTAATTATAAAATAAGATAATAATAATTGAATGAATAATAATTTCTTTTGTTTTAAAATTTATATTAGCGCCATATTGAAAGAGAAATAAAATAAGGGATGAAATCATGTTTGGGGATTTTTTTGTTGTGGTTGTTCTTTTGATAATAAAATATTTTTATTTTTATTATTTATGTAATAAAACACAAAAAAAAGCAAAACAAAACAAACAAATATGAATGAAGTGTTGAAAAGGATTTCAAAATAGATAAGATATATAAGTTGGTAAGAATCGTTGGTATAGATTTGATGGGTGAAGTGAGTGTATAGGTGGGTAGGTGGGTGAATGAGTGGGTGGATGGTATATAATAATAGCGCGAATGGATTTGACACTGTTTTCAAAATGGCCGTACGCGTCAGTGCCGCCACCACGCCAATCTGACAGACAGCATTGCTGACATTGAACTTGGAGTCGACAGTTGGCTGGCTGCTCACCTCCAAACTGGACGTGCACGGGCACTGATAGTTCTCCTCCTCAGGCGTACTCGTGCCATTCATGACCCACCACCACTCTCGCTTTCGATACACCCGCCGTCCCCAATGACTTTCCTCGAAAATGTCACCGTCGAGCCAGTGTTGTTCCTTTACATGCTCGCTACCTACATGCAATATGCAGTTTATCAAGATTTAATTTATATTAAAGCCTGTTCGGCACGATATAACAGTTCCGTTTGTGAATTATTAAATGAACCAGAAAATGTCCATTATTTGGATCAGGTGCAACATGACGCCTCGATGTGGATTATGATTTCAACAATTGCACTTGCAATCCCTTCCATGATCACAGCGAATATTTTAGGCTCATGGGGCGATACGAATGGGCGAAAACTACCCCTGCTTGTGCCATCGATCGGGGGAATACTCAACTCGATCGTGTGCATTTGGATGTCCTCGCAGAGTGTCGCCGGGCCCGTTTGGTTGATTGTTGTCGCTTCCTTTTTCTCAGGCCTCTTTGGTGGATTTGTCAGTTGCAGTATGGCCGTAGTCTCCTATATTTCAAGTATTTCCTCGGATGGGACACGAACGGCGAGGGTGTCCCTCCTTGAGGCAATGTCCTTTGTTGGCGGCACTATTGGACCATTTATTGGCGGTGCCATCCAAAAAACATCCGGGCATGTGTCCGTCTTTGTTGCAATTGGTGTATGTCATTTGTTACTTATCCTCTACGTTTTTATTCATATTGAAGAGAAAAAAGATGCCTCGGAAGAGTCCAAGGATGATCGTCTTGGTTATTGTTCTCACATACAAGAATCTTTTATGACTTGCCTAAAAAAGAGAGAAGATAATAAAAGAAAATCGATTATACTCCTTCTCTTAGCCAGTCTCATCATAATGACCATTACAGCAGGTAAATTCAATGACATACAACAACCCCCTTTTTTTTCTTCTTCTTTTTCCTCTTCAATAATTTTATTGATAATATATATAAATATTAGCTTAAATACAATCAATACAAAATTTAATATTTATTCAACAACCCTAATAAATATTAATAAACAAAACAAATATTTCTTGTAGAGATGCAATCAACTTACCCCTTCAATCACAAAAATATATATTCATTGATTTAATTTATATTGAATTCAACTCCTAACATAACTACTATTTTAATTTTTATTAGAGTTTGTTGGATTATGATTATTATTATCATCCCTCTATTTTAATTAGTGATCAATATAATATTCATTATAAAAGAACCAAAAAAAAAATAATTACTTTATACATCTTTCATTCATTCATTAATGAAATTTTCAAAATAAAGACATTTTTCTAAATTCAAATATAATAATAATAATAATAATAATTTAATATTTATTGAGTAAGTGCAAATCAATTCGAATAATAATAATAAAATTAATTTTTTTCATATGAATAAATTATATTAACACGTTCACGCCGGTTCCATAATTTGTCTATTTATTTTATATGGTGGCATGTACCACCGGTGGTACATGCCGGCGAGAATAATATAATATTTATATTATCGAATTAAACGATTAATTATTAATTATTATATTATTTATTTATTATTTAATATTTATCGAAATAATATTTATTATTTATATAAGATTTTAATTTTTTTTTTTATATTATACATTTTTCAAAATGTAACAAGAATATCGTATCTCTCTCTCTCTCTTTCTCTCCCTCTTATTATTTTAAATATTTATATATTAATGAATTTATTTTTTTTTAATTATTATTGATGAATATTTAATTTACTTTTTTCTATTCTAAATCATTTTCAATCAAATTCTTATAGTAAATATTTTGATTAAACTTGCCATAAAAAGTTTAAAATTTGAAAAATACTTAATCAATAATTATAAAAAATATAATAATTGATAAATTAAAAATCAATAAATAAATACTTATTAAAAAAATGAAAGAATCTGCATATATTAGAAATAAATAAAAAAACAAAACATTTTTGGTAAAAAAAATTTTCCATTTTAATTGAAATATGATGAGTTTAAAACCAAGCAAATACAAATATAAAATATTAACCAACTTAATTGCTAATAAATTAATTATTTGTTTAAAGAAAAGATTTACTTTTACAGGTAGTAAATTAACAATAAGACTACTATTCACTTTTTTTCAAGAATATTTTATTACACGTATTTTTTTGTTCTTGTTATCGGTTTTATAATATGTAGTCTAAACACACACACACACATAAATAATATAAATAATTTATTAATAATAAAATATTTTTCGCTATATTATATAAATGAAGTTATTATTTTATAAATCTAAACCAGATTTTTGACATATTATACCATAGTATAATATTAATTAATTAATTGTGTTTTCAAATCTTTAGTCTATTTTCAACCAACTAAAATATTTATAATATGATATAATATAATTCTTTCGTTCCCATCTCCTTCCTATCCTCATTATTTATTTTAAACGCAAAAACGGTTTGAGCTAGAATCATGAAATTTGTTATACGGGCATTATTCAAAATTCGTAGTTTTTGATCAACTTTTGAGAAATGTAGCTCATCCGCAAGAGGGTCATTACTCTAAAATTTTTTAACACTACTGTAAATCACTCGCCAGCACGTGACGTGGTACCATCAACAAAGAGCCAAACATTATTGTTTAATATATATTTATTAATTTTAATTTATAATTTTAATTAAATTTAATTTAAATATAATATATGTTAATTAATCCAATTCATATTTGCGAGATAGTCGAGAGGAGACACACCGATTTTTTATATTAGAATGTCTTTCATTAGAAGTATTAAATTTCTATATTTTCAATGTCAATTTTGCATCTTTTTAAAATATTAAAGTTTTACAATTGTTTTTATTTAATCGATTTACTAATAAATTTATTTATCTATTAACCATTCAACTAATTTTGATCGAACTGATAAAAAACAAGCTTTGATAAAGGAAAAATGTTTTAAATTTAATAAATTTATCAATGTAAATACTTTAAAAAAATTTTTTTTAAATATTTTATTTTTATAAGATAAAAATTATAAATATCTTAATCTACATATTATAGGGAAAATTTTGGTTGAAAGAGTCGTTCGCTTAATTTTCAAGAGCTTTAAAAGTCAAATAAGAGTGTGAAAAATAAAGAGAAAGAGAGAGGGAGAGGGAGAGATACGATATGTGAAGCTGACATTGCGATAGGAATAGTTAGATAGAAGCAGATAAAGAATAGATGAGTGAAAGGATGGATGGATGAAAGGAAGAATGGATTCAACAAGAGAGAAGAGGGAGATGCTTTCTTCAGTTGCATTACTCTATGCTAGACCAGGCACAAATCTACTTTTGTTTTCACATCCTACTAAGTTTAATTTTTTATTTAATTTCCCTCCCCCGCCTGTACTAAATAAATTTTATACATTCATCATCATTTTTTTTTTCATTCTTGTTCTAATGTCCTTTTCATTCACGAAAAAAAGAAGATTAAAAAAAAAATAATTTTGATAACTTTCTCTGTTCTAAATAACAACAAAAACAAAAAAAAAATACTAAAATAATTTTTTTCTCTTGGAAGGAAATTATATCTTTTGTATTTTTTACTTATAATAATTATATATATACGAGGATGGGGTGAAAAGTTTCCGGCCTGACCAAGAAAAACGATGTTTTTTAATTTTTTTTTTTTGCTTTATTTTTCAACATTCAAGATAGCTGAAACCTGTACGATGTCAGCTGAACGTGTGCGAAATATTTTGCACAAACATTTGAACAGGGAAAGCTGTGTGCAACGTGGATGCCGCATTTGCTAACGATAGACCACAAACTGCTTCGAAAAACCATTTCTACCGACAATTTGGCGCTGTAGGCGTAATGCAAACGAATTTTTACGTCTATTCATAACTGTTGATGAGATTTAAATTAAATTAATGATGAATTAATTAATTAAATTAATTAACTAAATTAGAACAACGTTATGATAAATGTATCAGTGTCGATGAAGATTATGTTGGAAAATAAAGCAAAAAAAAAAAAAATAAAAATTTAAAAACATCGTTTTTCATGGTCAGGCCGGAAACTTTTCACCCCACCCTCGTATATATACATTATATTCAAATAAAAATTGCATTTCATTATTTTATTCTTTTTTCAGGAAATTTTTTCATTTTATACCTATAATTTGTTAAAATTCATTTTTGAAATTTTATTTTTATAGAATAAAAAAAAAATTAGTATAAGTCCGTGTTTTTTTATTGTAAATTGGTATACGCCTGGATAGGCAGCCACCAACCATACTTGACTCATGTAACCAAAAACTTGTTTCATGCACAATTCTTATATTGAATTTATCTAACGCAATTTTAATGTTATGAGTTTGTTTATCACATTCCATTCATATTTATAATTATAATAATTCAATATAAATTTATATATCAAAGAAACAAGACTAAATATTATTTAAAATATTTAAAAATGATAAAATCTCCATATATATCATTTTAATTACTTAGGCTAGAATTATGTCTAACTTGGCAGTTAATATATTTTAGTTCTATAAAAATAGTAAAATATTAATGAAATATAAAAACAATGTTTTTTTTAAAAAAAAAAGAATATATACATATATTAAAATAATTATTACATCTGGTATATATTAAAATTTTATAAGTTATTGAATAATATTTTAGTTAAAGCAGGGGTTCGCAACTTTTTTCAATAGTCGGGCACATTTCTGAAATAATATAACAGGGATGGGCACACTTGGTGATACTTAGAACCATATTGAAAAATCGAAAATGTTTAAGAGCCTGATCACAAAAACAATTTACTTTTTTTTTAGAACCATATTGAAAATTTTTTTAAAAAGTCGAAAATGTTTAAGAGCCTGATCTCAAAAACATTTTACCTTTTTTCTTTAGTAATAATTTAATACTTAGTTATTTGAATGCGGTCACTTGAAAAGGCTTAGCGGGCAACCTGTTGCCGACGACTGAGTTGAAATATCAAGAAAAAGAAATGAATGTCGATCAGTAGAAGCATCACATGTAGGATGTGAGTGGAATTTGAAAAATAATGATAAAAATAATGAATATATTTTTAAACTTTGATTTTCTTTTTAAATGTTAAATATTCATTCAACTAGTGACTTATTTATTTTTGTTTATTTTAGATCAGTGGTTCCCAAAGGGGTCTATGGGATCAATCAGGGTGTTCTTGGAAAATTAAAATCGATTTGTGGGTTCCTGAGCAACACCAAGTAGTCCGCTCAGGGGTTAATATAATATAAAAAAATTTTGACACATTTTTATTAATATTCAAGTTAAAATAAATAAAATGAATAAATTATTAGCGTTTTTTTAAGCTTAAGTAAAATATAAATATAATATAAACTAGTGCATAAAATACATGTAATAGCGGGCAGGCAGGCAGATTTATACAGGAACGCAATAGAGTCGATATTTGCATCAACTGGTGTATAATATGAACAATAAAAGAGTGGCTCATCTAATCTACAATTTAGTGTCTTTCTAGCAAAACATTTGCAATACTTGGAATGAGGAGAATATTCTCAGTTTCTAAATTGTTCAAAATTGCAAAATAGAGATAAGATTTGTTTATTATGGTTAACACTTAACGACTGAATTTGACTACTTATAAAAGGGTTAAAAACCCAGTAGAGAATATTCAAGTGAAAAATAACTTCAAACTTTGGTTCAGGTCCATATGAAGCGCATTTAAAGGGATTCATAAGCAAATTTTGACTATGAAAATGGTTCTGTGGGCCAAAAGAGTTTGGGAACCACTGTTTTAGATAATATATATATATAGATTGATTGATGTATAATTATTGCGGATTGATGATTTAAAAAGTACAAAACAGGCGACACAAGCTTTCGGTCGGTGAATATGGCGAATGTGGGAGCAAATTCCTACTTGGTGACCGATTCGGCGACCCGACGTCCAACATGAGGACGGGTGGAAGACAGTACGATTCTTTTTTCGTGATTGTTTCACTTCGGTTGCAGCGTGAAGGTGATCAAGTTGAGCCAGATTGTCTTTTGAGTCGGAGGTTTTGAACTTCTTGAACCATCCTTTTATTTGGCTTTTGTTGATTGTTTCCTTATCGATTAGTTCGTTGAAATCACTGAAAGACTCTGCCGCCTTACAATCTTTCTCAAAATGTTCGAGCTAAGAAGATATTTTATATTATTATTAGTTATTTTAAAATAAGCTGGAGTGTCTCCATTCGTATAAACATCAAAATCTCGACATCAAAAATTTTCGTGATCGCAATACTATCTCTGGCGAGATTTGTTTAAAAAACAAAAAAGGTAATTGTTTACAAAACGGAAAGCTTCAGGGATTTGGATGAAATTTTACTAATGGATTCCTTAAGAAACTTTCCTTTCTCGGTCTCTTCTATTCTACGAGATAAAAATTATTAAAATTTGCCTATAAATCCATTAACATTCTATTTAGCTAACATATTTTATTCATTTGGCCAGCAAAGGGCTACACTAATTATCTGTTTTTTTTCAGTTTGGTTTAGATATATGAAAATCAAAAAATTAATTAATTAAATAATTTTTCTATATCCAAACCGAAATGAAAAAACAAAATAAGTAAATAATTAGTGAATTAGTCAATAAAACATTACTAAATGGCTGCTCATTCATAACTAGTTTATCTGTCAAAATCTAATAATTTTTATCTCGTAAATTAAAAGCGACCGAGAAATATTGCATATGGGAAGTTTCTTTGGAATTAACAAAGGATTCCTTTGGCAACGTTTCATCCAAATCCTTGAAGTTTCCCGTTTTGTAAACAATTGCCCAAAAAAATGAAAATCTTGAGTGTCTCCACTCGATTATCTCGCAAATTTGAATTGGATTAAATAACATATATTAATTTAAATTAAATTAAATTAATTGAATTATAAATTAAAATTAATAAATAATATTTATTAAACCAGCGCATGTTTGGCTCTGTTGATGGCACCACGTCACGTGTTGGCGCGCGAGATTTGCAATGTTAAAAAATTAATTGTGGTACTTTTAGCGATTCAATCAAGCTGAAATTCTATATATAGCAGTTTTATACAATTATTAATCATGTGAAAAATTCTCAAACATATATCTTTATTTTTACGGTCCCTTTAGAAGAAAAAAAATCAAAACTTTGTAGGTAATGACCCTCTTCCAGTTGAGCTATATTTCTCAAAAGTTGATAGAAAACTATGAATTTTGAATAATGCCCATGTACCAAATTTCATCATTCTAGCTCACGCCGTTTTTGCGTAATCTTGGTTACACACACACACACACACACACACACACACACCCCATCCCCACACACAGACAGACAGACAGTCATTTTTCTCAACCTTAGTGTAAATGATCCAAGAACCTTTAAAACGTATATAAACATCAAAATAGTACAAAACTAATTTTAAATTTCTAAATTTCTAAAAAAGCTATCTTATTTTTTTAACGAAATCGAAATAAATTATAATATATATAAGACGATTTCAATGAAATCATTAAGAATATGTGTATTTGTTCTGATTTTTCTATTTGGTACGTATATTGCATCAACAAATGCAATTCAGTGTTTGTTTTGTAGGTCAAAATCAATTTATTTTTCCTTAATAAATGACTCATTAAAAAATTATATTTACTTTCACTTGTTACTATCTTTTATATTTTATATTTAAAAATTATTATATTTTTTAATATTGAAATTTTAATAAAATTGATAATAATGATTTTTTTTTTGTCAATCCTTAATACGAGTATAATACGAGTAGAATTATATAAATATATTTATAAAATGGGAGTTATTATTTTATTTCAATTGAAACACGTGTAATGGATTTTATAAGATTAAATAAGTTCACATGAAATTAGCTTAAGTAGCAAAAAAATAAAATAAAAGCTTTTTACACACACACACACATATATATATATATATATATATATATATACTATAAATACCTATCATAAATTATGACGATTAGAGGATATCCTATTATGAATTTAGTGTATTACTTTGCAATAATTAATGTGTATATAAAATATAAAACTTAACTATCTCTAAAAGTGTTTTCAATCTTTTGAAAACAACGTCTTGATATTTAAATTCTCAGCAAAATTTATTAATATTATTAATATTATTTAATAGTATTCGTTTATTTTATTTATTTATTGTTTTTTTTTTGGTAAAATTATCATTTCCCTTGAATTACTTTAATTACTTTACTAATTTTTTTACTTTGACATTTATACCAATGTATATATCATATATAATAAAGATCATTATTTGGTTTAGTCAAAAAACGAAATTCGTGTTTTAAAGTACTTATAGTTTTTATGACTATGAATAAAAAAAAATGGTATACATTTAGTAGGTATATATAGGGTCTGGGGGAAAATATCGCGTTCCTTTTTCCTATAGACAAATTCAAATTCAAATCACATCCTTTGAGCGTTAGATTGAGTGTCAAAATTGATTTAGTATTTTAGTTAGTTAGAAAGTTATTTGTGTTTAACCATGGGGAAAAATAATAAAAAAATTCCCTATATATTATTATGGAAAAATTGTTCTGTGGTGATACGGTGAAGGTACTCTTTCAAAAACTACTTCAAAGAAAGGTTTCACTCGCTTTCGTTCTGGAAATTTTAATGTGAAAATGGTCACTTATAAAGTTGATGCAATTTTTGAAAAAGTCGAAGAAAATAGACATATTGGACTAGGCATTACCCACGAAAGTTTTAAACCATTTAAGTAAAGCTGGTTACAAAAAAACTAGATGTTTGTGTTCCCCATGATTGGAGCATGAAAACCATTCTAAATCGAATCAATATCTGCTGTGCGCTGCTAAAACGGAATGAAATCGAGATTTTCTCAACCTTATCTTAACAGGTAATGAATAGTTGTTATGACAATCGAAAGCTACAAATGTCAAATTCAAGAAGTGGCGAGCAAAACATAGATTGACTAGGGAAAAGGTGATACTAAGTGTATAGTGGGACTGGAAGGGAATCGTTCATCATGAGATACTTCAAGTTGGCCATACATTTACTTCACAACTCTACTGTGAACAGTTAGAGAGATTCCTAGAGAACGGCCCGAATCAAATAATAGGAAAGGCTTTGTATTCCAATAACACACTTCTATAATGAACCGTCAAAAATTGCAAGAGTTTGGTTTGAAGGTTTACTGCACCCTCCATATAGTCCGGACATAGCCCCCTCTCACTATCTGACTTATTCCAAAGAACTCTATTAAAAAATCACTTGATTCAGAAATTCTTTATCGATTGCATCTAGGTTCTCCACGAAAAATATTGAAACAATATTAATAATAGCGCATATTTGGTTTAAATAAATTCATTTTCATATATTAAAAAAACGAGATAAATTTTAGTAGAAATAGACAGCGAACTTTTTACCAAACCCAAATTATATATACAATGTGGATAAAAAAAATTAAAAGTAAATATATGAAATTTAAATTTCTTATTATAAAATTTTTTTTGAAAGTAATGTAATTTTTGCACTAAAATTACCTGACTGAACGTACCATTTTACACCATGGTTATATATATATTAATATTTTTTTCCTGATTTTCGTCAATATTATGCGTCTAACAATTTTATTTAAACTCCATGCTTTATATATAATATCAAATGAAATTATTTTTATTTAATATAATTAAAAGAGGAATGTTCAAAAAGGCTCTAATAAAGTATCTTTTATTTATTTATTTTAGATTGATATTAAATTGATTTTAATTGAATTCATTTTTTTTTATTAAGATATTTATTTTTCTAATGCGTGTGTATAGATCAAAAATTTATTCATGAAAATGCGGCCAATTTTAAATAATTTTAAATTTTAAGTTAATATTTAATTTCGAGATTTTTTTTTTATTTTTTTTGTTAAATTTTAAAAGATATTTAAATAGTTTCTTTATCATAATTAGAATAGACATTTACATTAATTTTTTAAGAAATATATATTATTTGCTTTAGTTTAACATCTAATTAATTAATAAACTAATTAAAAAATAACATAATTAATAAAAGTAAAAAAAAAAAATCATATATTTTTTTTGCGATTATTCCAATATATTATGCAGTTTTTTATGTATTTAAATTTTGCTGAATATTCAAGAGTTATACATTGATAATGAAATGTTTGCATTTTAAAATCTTGTTAATTATGTTATTTTTCTTATTCATCAAATAAAGTATTCCAATTTTGCAATTAGAAATTGATATGGAAACTGTATGAAATATCAAATATTAGATTTTTATTTTTTTTCCCTCAAAATATGTCTATTTTAATTTTATTTCCTCTTATAAATTTATTTATTTATTATTTTTTTTTAATTTTTTCCAATTTTAAAATTTCAATTGAATTTATTAATAAAATTATAAAATTATTCTATATAAAACGGGTAAATTTCCATATTATAATTTTTATCTAATTACGTATAAATAATATTGATAATATTAATAGTTATATATAGAATAAATATACATACAACTAAAAAACATTTTTTAATTAATATTATTCATTTAATTCGTAAACTCTTTCATTTTCTCCTTCATCTTCTCATCAATTGGCATTCTAATTAATAATATTAGACTAATGTCTAATCAATGAAATGCGCATTTGAAAATGCAAACATAAAGATAAATAAATTTGTCAAAATTTTGATAATTAATTCATTATAATATTAATGTTATATATACGAGTATACCTATCTTGTATGTTAATTATTTGAATAGTTTTTAAAATTTGATTTATCTCCTATTATAAAATTAAGATTATTCAAGAGGCAGAGTGATAATAAAATATCTCATCATATTTTGTGGTAGTAAAAATAAATAATTGCTATCATTAATTAGACTCTGAACTCTTAACGAAGTTGATGGTTGGTCTATGTCTAATATTTTACTGTTTTTATTTTATATACTTTTTTTTGCTTTTTTGATATTTTATATTTATTTATTTTCTTACATCACTTTTAAACTTAAAAAAAATAATAAAAAAAACAATGTTAATTTTTCTGATTAAAATATAATATTTATTTATGATATATATTATATATATATAGGGTGACCAAACGTCCCGTTTTCTGGACTAAGCTTCCCAATTTTTTCCAAAATGTTTTCAATTTGGTTCTAAAAAAAAGGTAAAATGTCCCAATTTGGTGTTTTCAAAACATGGTCACCCTATATATATATATATATATAAAATGTGAAAAAATAATTTCTTTTTATAATATAATGACTTTTAAAATTATCGTATATTCATTCATTTATCATAAATGATAATATAATAATATAATTTTATCCCTTTTTAAAATATAATATTATTAATTATTCAATATATTTTAAAGATAATTTATGAGGTGGCGGCTTTTCTAAAAAAAATTTTCTATAGATAGTTTCAAAAATAAAATTATAAAGATAAATTTATTTTGGTTTTTTACCGATCGACGATAGGAAGGGAAGGGTTATTTTCACACTAAATTTCACATTAGGAGATTTTTTACATATCTCCTCGAATCATGCACTTTTTATTGGTTTTATCCTTGGGAAAAATCATCTTTATTAGTTTTTTCTTAATTTAAAATTATAGGACGTCACCCACCCCTTCATGACGTCACAGCCAGCGGCTCCTTATGTATTATAAATAAAATAAAATTAAAAATATTTATGTTATATCCACTCTGTTTTTTATTGCATTAATAGATACATTTAAATTATTTGCAATTGTTTCTGTAGCTGGAAATTAATTAAATTAATTATTTCAAACCGTCGATCGGTTCTGCGGCTGGCCACAGGTCAACTTATTTTTTCTAAAAAAAAATTTTCTATAAGAAATTTCAATAATTTTTTCATTTATTTTCATATGTAAATTTATGGTTGTAAAGTTTCAGGAATGTTAGTTTTAAAAAACTAATTTTTACATTTTGATTTTAGGTGAATTGGATATTTCATTTCTTTATGCAAAAGATAATCCATTACGTTGGGATTATCAAATGTTTTCTTATTATTTTGGCTTGAAATATGCCATTGGATCTCTTGTATTAATTGTATGCACACCAATTATTAAATATTTTAAAATATTGGATTTTCATTTATGTTATATCGGCATTATATCAAAAATGGCTGGATTTATATTATTAAGTGTGAGCGACAAGGATTATCTCATGTTTATTGGTAAAGTATTTTCTTTAATTATTTCTTATTTTCAACCATAAAGACATTCATTAATTATGTAATTCTTTGCATTCAACTGTTAAAAAGAAACATTGAAAAAAATTTTAAAATTGGATAAAAAATATTTTTGCAGATGAATTCAATAACCAAATTATTAATAAATTATTAAAATGCACAAATTTAACTATAAATTAAAGATAAATTTATATTTTTATGAGTTTACATATTATTAATACGTAAAAATATAAATGAGTGTATTAATTGAAATAATATTATGTATCTTTTTATTGAAGAATCATATATATTTATAGAATAATATATTATTAATATCTAACCTTTGATCCATCTAAACATTTTATTACTAATATTTTAATTAAAATGTGTATTAAATAGTTTCTATTAAATAATAATATTAATATCTAAATTTCTAATTTTGTTATTTTTCATAAAAATTTCCAAAATCTTTTCTCTTATAACAAACACATCAACTCTCTTAATTTTAATTTAAATTTGCTAATTTCTTTAACTTTATTTTAAATTTTAAAAATCTATATAAATTTATTAAATATATTATTAAATTGTTTTGATTTTTTGTTTTTAGTCCCATTGGTGGCGAGTTTTAGTTCATTTTGCATTCCAGCACTTCGTGCCCTTTTATCGAAACTTGTAGAGCCACATGAATTAGGTAAGAAATACTTTAATTACTTACTCAACCTATATTTCATTACAAATATACCTAATTGATGAATTATATATATATAATTATATAATTTGATTAAATCCAATACAAATCGGTCAAATAAATAAAAGAGATTAGAAATATTCGTTTTGATATCATTAAAATAGAAGAATAATATGTTAAAACCATTTGTAGAATTTCAAATTTCATCATCATACTATTTTTCACTGAGTTATGATATTATTATATTAATTTAACAAAATAATTTCATAATCACTTTTATTTCAGAGAAAGTGTAGTTATATTATTTTATTATTAAAATTAATTAAATAATTTATATATATATATATATATATAACCGAATAGTAAATGTTATTTTCTCTTTTCATATTATAACATACAATTTTACATTTTACTTGAAAAAAAAGTGTTCTTATCATTAATTGATAATACAAGACCTAATATCCTGTTTAGTTTATTATAAAATCTATTTAGATCATCTAATTAATATTTATTTATTTTCAACTTTTCTATTATTTCATTTATATACATATATATATATAAACATATTTCTGATTAATTGAGAGATATCTAAAAAGTATTATATATTAATCTTCAAATTAAATTTCCGTAATTTATTATTTATTTGATTTTTGTAAACAAATTGTATTAATTCTTTATTTGAAAATTAAATAAATAGTGTATTTCTTCAAAAGTTTTTTTTTTAGTTTTAAAATAATTTAAAATTTAGTTATTGTATTGATTTCAAAAAGATTAGAACCGGGTATATCTTAATACCATATTACCAAAAACAAAAAAAACAAAACAAAACTCTGACTACGCAAGGACAACGCCTATCAAGCCGGTTATATCAATGAGATGTCCTATGATCAGTTGAACGGGTCCTCTCAACCTTTACCTTGATTTTCCCCAATGTTGTTCCCGGAGGCTGGGTTGACTCCGTCCCATAGACCCCAGCTAGGGAAATTCCCTTGCCAGGCTCGGGACTTGAACCCGGGACCATGTGAATGTGGGGCAGTTTCGCTACCCGCACACCCAATGGCGCCTTTTCCATATTACAATTGTGAAATAAAAATTAAGGATTCCCTAAATAATGAGAATACATCAACGATATTAATTACTACACTACATTCTATATTTATCATTCATCTAAGATGAAGAATCAACTAGTTCTTCAGGGCTTCATTGAACAAAGCTATAATGATTACAAAATTAAAATGATAGATGCTTGAAAAAAGAAATGGTAAAGGATCACATTGTGAAATCCAAGAACAAACATAATGACGACTAAACAATATACAATTAAAGAGGTGGAAATTGATAAAAGATGAAATTAACTTAGATTACAGAAGGTTATGGTAATAACTACAAATGTTAATGTTCATTAATTATCAAGCCTATTTAGATTTTCTTTTTTTACTATTATTTTAATATAAATATTATTTATTTTGATCATATTTAAAATTAATTAAAATATATATATAGATTTTCATTGCATTATTTTATACAATAAGATTTCCTGTTATAATATTTATATATGCCAAATATATTAATTAATATTTTATTACATATTTTCTGATTAATAGCTATTATATATATATATATATATTGTAAAAGATAATTCAAAATCCTTGTCAAATCACTTAATGAAAGTTTTTTTTATATTTTTATGTTCATGAAAATACTTGTTTATTCCTATTATCAGTCGATTGATTATCTTTTGGGACTTGAAACCCTTGATCTTCAATATAATTAGAAATTAGTGAATTATCTTTACTTACTATAAAAGTTAATCTATATTTTATAAAATATATTTTTTTACTAGAATAATATATATTTTAATTTAATTTGTTTGTTTGTTTTTCTTGTTTAAGGGAAAATGTTTGCTATCGTCGCATCCATTGAAAATCTTTGTACCCTATTTGGCTCTGTTGTCTTCAATAGTTTCTATCCTGCAATGAAAAGTATACAACGTGGTCTCATTTTCCAGTTTGCTGCTGTTCTTCATGTGGTGCCCATGTTAATCATTTGGTCCGCAGCAAAACTTTAATTATTATTATTATGATGATGATCTTTTATATATTTATTTTTTTATTTTTTATTTTATTTATTTATTATTTTTTTTTTTTTTTTTTGAAAAAAAACAACAAATCTTCCAAACTTAACAACAAACATTTTAAGACATTCTTGAATATTTTTTTTTCTAATTAATTTTATATATATTATTTCTTTTATCTTACTCACTTTTAGATTGAATCTCAATTTTATTTAATTATTTTTAACATAAGATAATTTAATTTTCAAAATAATATTTTAATTTGTTTTTATTTTATTTTCTCTTATTTATTATTTATTTTATTTTATTTTTTTTTTGAACTAACATTTTCTTTGTTTTCTTTGTTTTTTTATTCTCTTTAGTTCATTTCCCACAAGAATTAAAACAACTATCTACCAGTCTCTTCCTGCAACTTGAAACATGAAATCTACTAACATCACTTCTTAATCAAAACTTTACCTATATATATATATATCAGCTAATAATATTAATTAACATATATATATATATATATATATATATTACTATTAATACATCTCTCTTACTCACCAACATTCAGAAGACATACACCCTCCATTCCAAAAGAAACCGAACTTTTAAAAAAAAAATAGTACCACTAATGCCATCTGTTTTAATATTTTACCCGTAGATGGCTTAGTCCCTTATTGACAACTCGTATAAATTTCATGACATTTGGATGTATACAACAAAAGTTATTACGTTTCAAATGTCAGTGTGTTTTGTCGGTCGGAAAATGAGTTTCAAACAAAGAGCTGCAATTGATTTTTGTGTTAAACTTGGTAAAACTTTTACTGAAATGCACCAAATGCTACAAAATGCATATGGTGATGATTGTCTATCCCGTACGCAAGTTTACGAGTGGTTCGGGCGATAGAGAGACGCTGGATGATGACGAATTTGTTCCACCCGGCCAGACAGTCACTGGAGAGTTTTACTTGGGCGTCATGAAGCGTTTGCTGGCAAGAATTCGTCGTATTCGGCCAGAATATCGAGAAATCGGCAGTTGGACTCTTGCACGATAATGCACCATCACATCGTTCGCGACTTGTAACTGAATTTTTGGTAAAAATTCACGTTATTCCTTTGCATCATTCGCCCTATTCACCAGATCTGGCTCCGTGCGACTTCTCTCTCTTCCTTAAACTGCACTTGGCGATGAAAGGAAAGTGGCACGCATCGATTGAAGCGCCATTGAGAAGGCGACGACCAACGTCCTAAAGACCATTCCAATAAAGGACATGGTGAAGTCGTTTCACAACTTGTTGGAGCGTGCAAATTTGTGTATCGATGCAGAAGGGGAATACATTGATTAATAAAAATGATTTGTTCCAAAATGAACATTGGTTTTTTTGTTTTTTTAAAATGTTCGGTTTCTTTTGGAATGGAGGTTGTAATTTAACCTAGTCATAAATACAACTGCATTATAATTTTTTTTATTCAACCAGAGCTCTGTCTAATTTATAAATATGTTTAAATATTTACATCTCTATTTAATTTAATAATTCATAAATCCAGTAGTGTTCATTCAAGTTTTTTTTATTTCATGATATTACGAGAAAAATCATAAATGTCCATTAGAGGCTTCTTTTTTATATTAATAATCTTTAATATATATATATATATAAAATGTGTGCATGTGTTTATATAATTTCTGATTTTTAATTAATTTTATGATAGTGAAAGAAGTGTGATAGGGAAGGGAGGGAATAGGTGAGATTTTTTAATCCTTCATTGGGGTATACGTAGAGAAGTTAGAAACTTTTTAAAATTATATTAAAAGAAAAAATGAATAAAAACAAAATGATTATGATATGAATATTTGATAATGTTTTTCTCATAAGAATTTTTGATTAATATATATAGAGAAATTATTATCAATTAAAAACTAACTAATATTTTATTATAAATAATTATTACAATAATAATAATATTTATAAATATAAGAATTCTTTGTTATTAAAATTAATTATTATTATTTTTTATTAGATAATATACAATAAGATAAATATAATTCTCATTAGAAGAGAGCGAGAGATTGAATGCAATATTTTTAATATTTAAAAAAATAAACAAAAACCCCATTTCTCTCTCTCCCTCTTAATTTTTATTTTACATAAACATTCCAACTAATAATATAAGACTGAATTTTTTTAGTATTTTATCTATTCTATTAAGTGTTTCTTTAAAAAAATAAAATAAAAATAAAAAAAAAATATAACAACATTATCAGAATTATAATCATTGAAAAATTATTTGTTCATTTGTTCATTTTTTTTACATTATCTATTGAACTATTTATTTATACAAAACGAAATTTAAAAAATTGAAGTATTAATTAATAATAAATATATCTAATTATATATTCAAATATAATATTTTATTTTACATTAAAAACAATTAATATATCAATTGAAATATATTATATATAAATATATAAATAGTATAATCATTACAAGTGGTTTTAATATGTAAATATAGTTTAACAAAAATTATATATATACATAAACAATTCCTGTTAATTTAGTTATTAATGAATATATAAATTTTAAATTGTTTTCTTAAATTAATTTACATTTAAATTTTTAGACAGAGTGTATGTGGAGATAAGAAAATTATCTCATAATGACCTAGATATCAACTGAAGGGAACTTATTTATTATATTATCAACGATAATAAATTTAATTGAAGGTAGATGATAATTTATTGATATGTGAGGGTCATTGGTCATGAGTAAATGTTTAAAAATAAACTTAAATAAATATTTAAATAAAAAAAAATATTTACATGATTTTTATAGAATAGATAAAAAGAAAGGAAATTTTTGTTGTTTATACAATTTTTTCTAGTATTAGGTATGATTTGAATAATTTTAAATTCTTAAATAACTTTTATATTATTCTGAGAGACAAAAGTGAGTGGAATATTCGAGTATATTCAAAGTATTATATTTTTGAAAAATAATAAACTTTCCACCAATGTTATCAAAATAATAATAATATGTTTTCTATTTTTTTTTTTTGTGTCCACCTACATTTTCACTTTTGATTGATTAACTTTTACTAGAGAAACTTGTTAAAATATTAATAATCATTTATAAAAAAAAAAGAAAAACTAAATAAAGATGAAATTTCAATTTTAACAGTCTGCACGATTTTAATATATTAGTTTTTTTTGTATTATCTACAACCAATGAATTAAATTAATTTGAACAAAAAACGATTAAACTTAAACTGTTTAATAAAATAATTATTATTTTTTATATATAAAATGATAATTAATGTTTTATGTTTTATATGTGTAAATCATTATCATATGTGGTCGTTTTTTCATAACATATATTTATATAAACAACATTCATTTATAAAAATATTATCTAATTTTTTTTCTTATTGACATTTATTCAATCTGATTTAAAAAAAAATTCATCAAAATTATTTGTTATAGGTATCAAAATTGGGCATTTTTTTTGTTATAAAAATTTGTAAACAAAATACAATCAACTTTAAATTGAAAGAAAATATTTTCTCTAATTTAAAATAAATCATTAATTAAGAATTAATAATAATCTTTAACAAATATTAAATACAAACAAATAATAATCTTTAAAAACTAATTTGTTATTCATTTGCCAAGCAAATTTTCACTTTTATTTATCTATAAATAAATAATTTTGTAATTAAAAAAAAAATTAATAATATATAAATTTACTAAAAAATTAAATGATTAGTTTTACATTTTCTTAGATTATTTATTTATTTTTAAAATAATAAATACAAAATTATTCAAAGAATACTATCACAATACTACTACTATCAATATAATTTTATATGATTTGAGAACATTATATTAGAAAAATAAAATAAAATATTATTTTTTTAAATTCAAATTTATAATTTGTATTATCTTTGAATTAAGATTTATATATATTTCTTGTTTATGTCTGAATAGTTTTAATAATGTTTATATGTTTAATAAAAAAAATACTAAAAACAGATTCATATATAAATGATAAAAATTGTTTTTAATGAATTCATAAATTTATC
The DNA here is from genome assembly GCA_963082975.1 of Labia minor. Classification (NCBI taxonomy): domain Eukaryota; kingdom Metazoa; phylum Arthropoda; class Insecta; order Dermaptera; family Spongiphoridae; genus Labia; species Labia minor. The sequence continues at coordinate 80,707,965 of OY720346.1, read as the reverse complement.
AAATATCTCTTTTAATACACTATATAATATATATATATATATGTTTATATTTATAATTATATTTTTATTTTATTTATAATTATCAACATCTTTCTATTAAAATTTCTTGCTTCACATACATTCTTATTACTCATACAAAAAGTCTCATTAAATTTTATATATATATATATTGTCATTTTCATACCTTAAGACTTTAAAACTTTCTACAAAATACCTATCATATAAGTATATAATGTATTTTAAATATGAATATTTCGAAAAATTAAGAAGAAATGTCATTTATTGAATAAAACTACCTCTTTAAATTCTTAAAATAATTTTGTGGAAAACATTAAATTACAAATATTAAATGATGATTGAAACTTTTCACTTATATAATTGAGATTTCATTAACCAACTATAAATGCTTTTTTAAAAAAGAAAAATTTACCAAAGTTTTCAATTAAAAATAAAATGATTCTATAAGTACAATATTTTATTTATATTTTAGAAAATTATTTATTATTTATATTTATATTTATGTGCCACTCAGAAGTAAAAACGATTAATACTCCATTTTTTAAAATTTTTGCTAGTAAGGTAATATAATCTGCAACATATAAAGTGAATAATGAACTTGATAATCTTAATATTGCAATGCAATATCCGTACATTTTTCAGTGATCAATAACCCTGAATTTCCTAGAAGCTGTGAACATTGAGCTTAATTTGCTCAGTTTATTTTGTGGTTTATATGTGGAGTTAATCCATTTGGCTTCTGAGTGGCACATATATATATATATATCTATATTTTTGTATTAATTTATTATTATTTTAACGAATATCAATTTAATATTTTATTATATTGTTATAAATAATATATAATTTATATATTTAACTTAAATTAATTTTATATTTATAATATAATATTTTAACTACCAATTTTGGGAATATTTATTTAAATTCTTATATTTAATATAATGTCTTCACATATTTTTCTTTTTTTTATTTATTATTATTATAAGATTTAAATGAATAATGATTTTTATATTGTTCTTTTTTAAGAATTAATGGACAAACATCTAGATCTAGACATTTTCATTTAAAATGTTTACTATTTTTTTTTAGATTATTTTTAATTGTAAACAAAAAGATAATACAAATGAAATTTTTGTAAGGTATTATTTCCTCCTATTTTTATTAATTTTATACTTATTTTAATTATATATATATATATATATATATTTGTGTATTATACCTAGACTATAAAATGAACATAAACTATATTTTTGTTAAAAAAATTCATCCCAAATATAATTTTTTTTTTAAATAATTTATTTTGTTTTATTAATATTTAAATTATGTTTTTCTTTTTATAAATTTATGTATACATTTAAAATATGATATATATCTATATGTTTATAGAATTACTTCAAATTAAATTTTTAATAAAATAAAAAATCAAGTTTTTTGGTCATATTATATAGATATAGGCCATATATCATAAAAATATTTTATATATAATTTCATTAAACATTTATTATCTAAAATAATATTAATATGTTTTAAAAAATAAATCTATGATAGTTTTTTATTTGATATCTTATTTAGATAATTTATCATTATATTTGTGTTAAAAATTGTTCCTGTTAAGTACACATCTATTGATTATATATAATAAACTATTATATTTTATAAAAGTTATCATGAGATGAATAAGACAGAGCTCTGGATTATTTTATTATAATAATTATAATTTATATATAAATTATAAAAATACATTGATGCTCAATTTTATGTATCATATTCATATATATATATATCCTGAATTTTTTGACTGATATCGCAATTTTTTGAGTCATTTACAAACAATATTGATCTCATCCAATATAAATAGATTATCAACGAGAATAAAATAATTATATGTTAGAATAATAGTCGAACAATTATTTTTAATTCTTAAAATATATTAATATAATACATAGATATAAAACACCTATAAATTAAATAAAGAATTTATTTTTTCTCATAATATATGATTTTTCTAATTTTTTTCGATGTGAATTTTTCTCAATTTAAATGAAATTTTTAAAAAATGATGAAAATGTTATTTTGTATGAAAATGTAATAAGATTTAATGATAGTTTATAACCAAACCCATACGTATACATCAAAAAAAAAAAATAATATTTGATAATTTAGAAAATCATAAACAAAAAAAAGAAAATTTTTTTTCAATAAATTAATACACTACATAACATTTTTTCTAAATATTTACATCCATCTAAAGGTGTCCAACTCATTGAAAATTGAGTTACTCTAAATATATTATAATATTTTTTTACTAATTTTATAAGAAAAAAAAAATTAATTTTCATTCATTTCATATATAATTATAATTTAAACGATGGTTTTATTAGATTTTTTTAATTATTCTCTCATTAAAAACTTTAAGCATTTTTTTTATAATATTTAAAAAAAAATACTATTCTGAAATTTAAAAGTAAAAGAAAAAGAAAATAAAAATATTAATCAAATTTATGGAGTAATTTTAATAATTAAATCTACAATCTAAATAAATTTTTGCTCTTTTGCTAATGCACAATAAATTTATTTATTTATTTTTTTCCATTATATATAATATTATATAAATGCAGGTCTTTATAGTCTTTTTTATACATGACAATTACTTATATTCGAAATTTCTCTTATATTATGTTAATTCAAAAAATCACAATATGACAATATTCTCATCAGCATATTTTATTTTATAAAATTTATATTAAATATTTTTAACGAAAAATTCACAACGATTATATATATGTATATTTAAGTCTTTATAATAAAAATAATAAATTTTCATTAAGAAATAATTATGTCTCAGAAATTTTGCTCATTTGAACACAATACCTATAATAATAGCCATTTTATTAAAAAACAACTACTTTTCGTCTAATAATAAACCTATATACTATTAAATATAACATAACAATAAACTTGTTAACACTTTATTAGAAGATTTAAGCCAAATAATTAACAAGAAAATATGCTAATTAAAAAAATTATATACATATATGTGTGTGTGTGTGTGTAAGAAAGATTAATTGAATTTAATGAATTTAATTAAATGAATAAATAAATAAATATGAGTTCATATTATAATCTATATGCTGATGGATTTTAAAATTGAATTTTTTTTTAATATAATAATAAAGTTTTAAAAAAATTAAAATTTAAAAAAAAAGAAATTCAAAATTATATTTATATTTCCATTTTTTTTATTCTAATATATGTTAAAATTTTATGATTATTTATTATTAGATATATGAAGAAGACAATTTTTTTTATTTCTTATGAAAACAATAGAATATTTTAAAAATTTTAAATATTTTTAAAAATTTCAATCTTCAATGTTATATATACATTTATATACATCATATATATATATATATATATATGTATATATTATACATATATTATACATCCAACTCAACTAAAAAAAAATATTTATTGCCGCACCAATCTAACATTATTATTATTATTATTATTATTATTATTCCAGTTATGTTCTTTTGTTAAATATTGATGAATGAACTACAAAATATGATTTAAACTAATATTTTATTGTACAGAATTGATACTGAGGGTATTTATTTTTCCCTCTTAATATATTATATTAGATTCATTTTGAGTACAGATAAATTTTTTATAATAAAATTTATGGAATAATTATTTTGTAATCTCTCTCTTTAAAATTTATTTTTTATATGTAAATGTATATTTTATCAAACCTTTAAGATTTATCTGAAATATGTAATTAAAATTTATTTTAAATATTGATTTTTGTAGTTGTATACTAATAATTAATTACGGATGTTTGTATCTTCATACTATATATATATATATATATGAAAAACAGAATGTGGATCTATTTTTTTAAATTTTTTTTTATATAATTCTAAATTTCGATTATTAATATATTTTATATTTATATTTAAATCACACACAATCACATAATAGTTTCTGTGATTGTGTATTTCATCATTCTTAAATAATGTAGTATTTTATTTTTTTACAAATTCAATTTTTTAAAAAATAAACAAATAAATAAATAAAAATTATTTATTTATAAAAGAAATAAATTTTCTTTAATCTTTGATTATTATTATTTCAAAGAAATTAAAAAATCAAGGGATAAATCGAAATTTGATTAATGGATGAATTTTAGAAATCAAAAATCAAAAAAAAAAAAAATTGCACAAATAATTTTTAATTTTCAAAATCTGTTGATACAAAGAAAACTCATACTAATGAAAAATTAATTAGAATTATTTTCTTGTTATATTTAAAAGAGAATTTTATAATATAATATTGCGAATTGTATGTATATATCTTTACTTCATGATCTTATAATCGAATAACAAAACTATTACAAAAATCTACAATTGAAATTAAATTTTTTCAATTGAAGGTTTTCAACAGATTTTATATGGGAAAATGGAATGTTTTTTGATAAATTATGTTATATTTATATATTAAAATTTAATTAGAGAATTTATAACTCCAAATTTAATATCCAAGACTTATTTATTAAGAATTATATTTTGTTGATGAGGATTAAAATTATTTATGTTATATATAATCTTCAATATTATTATTTAGAATTGTTATTATATTGTGAAGACATTTAGTTTGAATGGAAGGAAATTAGGAGAGTATAAAAATTGGATGGAGTTGGATGGATCAGGATAGAAATGCTTAAAAAAATAATTTTATAAATAGTTGGTTCTTATAACGTTTGTTTTAAAACTATATGAGTTATATCATTTAATATTATAAAGTAACTGAAATCGTTCTGATTTTTACGGTAAATAAAAAATTAATATTTTTATAGAATATTTTCTAATGGGAAGTTTGTTTATAAAAAAATATCAATTTGGAAATAATCGATGACTTTAAGATAGAACAAAATATATATATATTTATGAAAGAATTATAAGTTTATAAGGGTATAGGTATAGGAAATAGATAAAAATAGATTAATATTAGTGATAAAATTAAAAAAAAACTTTCATATATATATATATACGAGGGTGAAGTGAGAAGTTTCCGGCCTGACCAAGAAAAGCGATGTTTTTAAATTGTTTTTTTTTTTGCTATATTTTTATAATTAAATTAATTAATTAATTAATTGATTAAATTTAATTTAATTTAAGTCTCATCAACAGTTATGAATCGACGCCAAAATTGGATTGGATTACGCCTAAAGTGCCAAATTGTCGGTAGAAATGGTTTTTCGAAGCAGTTTTTAGTCTAACGTTAGCAAACGCGGCACCCACGTTGAACACAGCTTTCCATATTCAAATGGTTGTGCAAAATATTTCGCACACGTTCAGCTGATATCGTACAGTTCTCAGCTATCTTGAATGTTGAGAAATGAAGAAAAAAAAAAAAAAAAAAAAAATTTAAAAACATCGTTTTTCTTGGTCAGGCCCGAAACTTTTCACCCCACTCTCGTATATAATAGAAAACCTTTGGAAATTCAATAAAAAAGAAAAAAAATCAATTGATAATTTTGGAATTTATTGGTTATCGGTAAAAAAGAATAATTATAATAATAATGATAAAATCAAATATAATTTGAATAATAATTCACAGTTGATGGAATAATTTTGTAATTAAGAAAATAACAATCTCATAAAATTATGATTGATCAGAGAGTATTGTACGTAGAGTTAGATTGGATGGAGTTGTTCATTCATTTGGAAATATTCATATCTGGAGGCGATCAGGCAATCTTTATTATCTTCTCACTTAACACACACAGACACACATTTTTAAAATAATTTAAAATTTATAAATTTTATTCCAGTTGATATATATAAACTCTATATAGACAACTACCACAAATATCTAAATTTAAATACAATATAAAAATTGAAGATATTTTATATTTTTTTTTTATTTTTCAATCATATAAATTAAAAAAATTTTAAAATTGTTTTAATATTATATTTACATTATGAGTGAATGAGTTTTAAATATTGAAATTTCAAAGGAGTATAGTTTTATTATTAATAATATTTTACTGAATTGTAATTTACATCGGTAAAAATACATTATTTATTATTAGAGTCATCATTTCAGAAAAAACAAAAAAATTAAAATTTTCTATTAAATTTCATTTATTTTATCTGCATTTTAGTTACAGTTACTTACATTTATTGTTATTATCTAAATTCAATAGTTCGACTAATTAATTTATATCAATTTTTTTCTTTTGTATGAAATGAAGGAAAATTGAAAAAATTGATAGAAAAAGGCTGATTGCAAAAAAAAAACAAAAAAACAAAAAAAAAAAAAGAAACAAAGAAATAATCTCTAAAATTTTCTATATTAAATTAAAATAAATCTATTTATATATTTAATAAAAAAAAAATAAATAAGACAATTCTCTTCCAAAATTTATAACACTACTGATTAAAAATTAACCCCATAAAAAGAACATATTTTCTAATATATATATATATATATATATATAAAAACCTGTATGTATGTATGTAAACTTAGATGTATTTATTTATTATATTATATTATAAAAGGAACTGTAAAAAAAAATTAATAATTTAAATTATCAAATAAGTATGTAAGTATTTTGATCACTCAAATATTCTTAATAATATATTTACTTTTATAAATAACTCTATTAATACGAGGGTGGGGTGAAAAGTTTCCGGCCTGACCAAGAAAAACGATGTTTTTAAATTTTTTTTTTGTTTTATTTTTCAACATAATCTCCATCAACACATTTCTCATAACGGTGTTCTAATTAATTTGGTTGTGCAAAATATTTCGCACACGTTCAGCTGACATCGTACAGGTCTCAGCTATCTTGAATGTTGAAAAATAAAGCAAAAAAAAAAAAATTTAAAAACATCGTTTTTCTTGGTCAGGCCGGAAACTTTTCACCCCACCCTCGTATATATTTTAAGTATTTATGTATAGTAATGTAATATTAATATGCACAGTGGCAGAAAGTTATAAAATCGAATATACTTATTTACGTATTTGGTTGTTTGGTTGTCTAACTAACAGGCGGACTATTATTCATGAAAATAAATTATATTTAATATTGAGTTTGATTTTCTAAGTTTCATAAAATATAATCCAATACAGACATGGATGATTTTAATATTATTATTAAAAATTTCTAAATAAAATTCATATAATAATCTATTTTATTCTTACATATATATATATGTATAATAATAATAATATACAAAATAATTAAATGTAAATACATCCAATAAATATATTTTAGAACTTAATCTTTGATAATATTATATTATTCAATGTTGAAAATAAAATTAACTAATTCGTGAAAAATTAAATAAAAAAAAAAAAAAAAAAATAAACGGCAGTAAATTTAGATCATCTCATTATATGTAAATTTAAAATTTTTTTATATATTATAATATAAATTACATATAATTATAAAAATAAGTAATGTAGTAATAATAAATGTTTAATACTGAATACAATTAAACAAGTATATTTATTTATAATTTTCTTTGTATTATAAAAAGAAACTTATAAGACTTGAAAAATGAATAATATATTACTATTGCTTTTTAGAGCAATTTTCATATTTATATTATAACAATGATAATAAAAAATAAAATTTTAGAAATTATTGTTTATACTAGTATATATTTATTATTTATATTATTTTTTTTTTAATATCCTTAATAATATTTACATATTTCCACGAATCATGCATTTTGTTAACAGAAAAAAAGTATTTTTAGTATGATGTCTGTCTGTCCCTCTGTCCATTGTGTGTCCGTATAAACATGTATAGCCTGAATGTCTCAACGGATTTTGATAAAATTTGAGATATTTACTTAATGCATCAGTAACATGAATTCATCAACTTTTGTTGAATATCCGGAGACCGCAAGTAGTAGTTTACAAAGTCTTAATTTTATACACATTGTCGGGAATTTTGTCACTTAAAATATACTAGTAATTAATAATGGAGTAATTAAACTAAAAATAAAAACCAAGATTTTGATGTTTTTATACGTTTTGAAGGTTCCTGAATCATTTTCACTAAAGTTGAGAAAAATGTCTGTGTGTTTGTGTGTATGTGTGTATGTATGTAGACAAGATTACGCAAAAACGGTTTGAGCTAGAATAATGAAATTTGGTATACGGGAATTATTCAAAATTCGTAGTTTTCTCTCAACTTTTGAAAAAAGTAGCTCAACCGGAAGAGGATCATCACCTACAACGTTTTGATTTTTTCCCTCTAAAGTCACCGTAAAAATAAAGATATATATTTGATAATTTTTCACATGATTAAAAACTGAATAAAACTGCTGTATATAGAATTTCAGCTTGATTGAATCGCTGAAGGTACCGGAATTAATTTTTTAACACTGCAAATCACGCGCCAATACGTGACGTGGTGCCATCAACAAAGAGCCAAACATAAATATATTTTATTAATTTTAATTTATAATTAATTAAATTTAATTTAAATATAATATATGTTAATTAATCCAATTCAAATTTGCGAGATAGTCGAATGGAGACACTCCAGCTTATTTTTGTTAACAGAAAAAAAGTATTTTTAGTGATGATGTCTGTCTGCCCGTATAAACATGTACAGCTTGAACGTCTCAACGGACTTTGTCAAAATTTGTTATATTTACTTAACTACTTTACTTCAGTAGCATGAATTTATCAACTTTTGGTGTATATCCGGAAACCGCAAGTAGTAGTTTACAAAGTCTTAATTTTATATTCATTGTCGGAAAATATTTCACTTAAAATATAGAAGTAATTAATAATGGAGTAACTAAACTAAAAATAAAAACCAACATAATATAATTTAGTCATTTTAATTCAAGTTTTAAAAATATTTTTTTTTTTGGTTACTTTATATATTTAGCTATTAATTTAATGTTGTTTGGAAATTAATTTATTTCTAATCGTCTGTCTGTTCTGTGCCTGTGCACATGTCATTTTTTTTTTTTAAATTTAATTTGTAAGTGAAGTAAGTAGATGAATATTAATTATATTGATAGTTTCTTATTATTGTTTGCCAAAACTATTCATTGAGAGTACTACTAGTAGTATATATTATAAATGGAGAATTTATGCCTACGGAAATGAAGCCACCAATTGCAGTATTTCTCATTTCCATATGAACTATGTCAGGTGGGTGTGTGTGGAAGGGAAGGTGGATGAGAGTGATTTGGATGGTTGGTGATAAGAAGTAAAGGGGACGACGATTTGATGACGGTTAATTCACCGGGAATGCATCAACATTCATCAACATTCATGTTGATAGATCTATACGCGACGCATCTACTACACTAGTCGTGCTATATGGGAATTAATTTCTATTAGTGTTATATTAGATTCATGAAAGAGCAGCAGCAGCAGCAGCAAAGAGGTGGATGGGTGGATTGAATGAATAGGAAAGAGTAAAGAGGTGAAGTGGATGGAGGTGGTGGTGAACGTGACATGGTTTTGTGATTTCATGTGTTAAAGTAAAGCACAAAGGATATTCAATGCCAAAATTGAACCTTGTTTGTGGTTAATCAATGATTTTAACATGCAATCAACGATTATTTAATTATTTTTTTTCATTGATTCATAGATAATACATACATATATATATATATATTTTCAGAAAGTATATTAATTATATTATTATATAGTAGATAATATATTAAATTTTATATTAAAGAAAATACAAATGCATATAAATAAATACATTTACATTCTATATAGCTACCATGTTTTATTCATTTGGCCAGCATAGGGCTCCTCTAATTTTCCAGGGTTTGTTTTTTCAGTTCGGTTTAGTTATATGAAAATTAAAAAAATTAATTAATTAAATAATTTTTCTATAACCAAACCGAACTTAAAAAAAGTGAATAATTAGTGAATTAATTAATAAAACATTATTAAATGACTGGGCATTCATAACTAGTTTTTCTGTCAAAATTTAATAATTTTTATCACATAAACTAAAAGCGACCGAGAAATATTGCATAAGGAAAATTTTTTTGGAATTAAAAAAGGAATCCACTGGCCGAGTTTCATCCAAATTCCTGAAGCTTCCCGTTTTGTAAACAATACCTAATAATAATAATAATAATATATAGAATAATAATATTAAATAAAATTTAACTTTTATTTATATATATTTAGAGAGAGATAGTGATTTATATCAATTTCTTACAATATGACGTTGTTTATATATGAAAATGAAAATGATTTCATTTCACTTTTGAGACATTAAAATATAAAAAGCTGGAGTGTCTCCACGCGACTATCTCGGAAATTTAAAATTTGGATTAATTAACATATATTATATTTAAATTAAATTTAATTAATTATAAATTAAAATTCATAAATATTATGTATTAAACCAGCGCATGTTTGGCTCTTTGTTGATGGTACGTGTTTGTGCGTGAGATTTGCAGTGTTAAAAATCTAATTCTGGTACTTTCAGCGATTCAATCAAGCTGAAATTCTATACATAGTAGTTTTATACAATTTTTAATCATGTGAAAACTATCATTATTTATTTTAGAGGAAAAAAAATCAAAACGTTGTAGGTAATGACCATCTTCCGGTTGAGCTAAATTTTTTAAAAGTTGATAGAAAACTACGAATTTTGAATAATGTCCGTATACCAAATTTCATGATTCTAGCTCACACCGTTTTTGCGTAATCTTGTCTACATACACACACACACACACACACATTTTTCTCAAATTTAGTGAAAATAATTCAGGAACCTTCAAAACGTATAAAAACATCAAAATCTCGATATCGAAAATTTTCGTGATTCCAATACTATCTCTGGCGAGTTAGTAAAAAGGAAAACTGAATTTTAATCAAAGATAATTATAAATTATTATAAGTATACAATCTAAAAACAAAGTCTTAACATACAAAATATAGAATTTGAAAATGTAGAAAAATTTAAATACTTAGATTCTGTAATAACGAAAGATAATAATATTCGAGAAGAGTTAAATCGAGGTTACAATCGGGAAACGCTTGTCTACACACACACAGACATTTTTCTCAACTTTATTGAAAATGATTCAGGAACCTTCACAACGTATAAAAACATAAAAATCTCGACATCGAAAATTTTTGTGATCGCAATACTATTATCTCTGTGGCGAGATAGTAAAAAGCAAAACAATTCAAATATTAGTGTTTGTTATTTGAATCCTACAAGTTGAACGTCTTGTAATGAATTGATTGCATTTGAATAGGAACGGTTATGCATTCATAGTGAAGCAGGCATCTTAAGTTGACAGTGAATTAATTCCTAACTTGATGTTGTTGGTTGTGTGTGTGTGAGTGTATGTGTGTGTTAAGGGTTGTTGGCTGAAATGGTGGTATTTCATGCCTCGTGACTTGAATAAGTAGATCAATTTCAAATGCTATGTGCCACTTTAAATTGACATATTGTATGTGAACGGTGATTGGAGATTTCACCTTGTAGGGGGTCCTGTAGTGTGTCTGGCAGATTTATGCCCGTTGACGTTGCTCTCTGGATTAGCTCCAGGGGGTGGCAACAACTACCACCAACCAACCAACCAACCATCTCTCAGGCCACCCACCACCACACATCTATGATTTACATTAACAAACGCTAATCGTTGACACTACAACCAACAATTCTATATCATCTTATATAAGTTTATATTTTTTTTTTTTTTTTTTTAATTTATTTTCTTCAGAAATTTTCTCTATTTTTTATTTTTCTTATAGAATTCAAAATATTACAAATAAAGTACTTACATTTAAAAGTTTATATATATATATTTATGAATTTTAATAAATAAATTTTCAATTTTATTTCAAATTTTGTATTTTTATTATTTAATCAAAAGATTACGATTATTATATACACAACATGTATTTCTCTATCTTTTCACACTTTGGGGAAAGTGTGGGGGTAGAGGATTTACTGATAAAAATAAAACAAAGAAATAGGATGGAAGAAAAAAATAACAAATAAATAAAATTTTAAAAAAATATAAATAGGAAAGATTTTATTTTCCAAAGACCAAAAAAAAAAAAAAAATTTGGAATAGTATAAGTTAAGACCCCAGCTAGAGAAATTCCCTTGCCAGGCCCGGGACTTGAACCCTGGACTTGAACCCGGGACCACGAGAATGTGAGCCAGCTACGCTAACCTCTCACCCTGTGGCGCATCTAGAATAGTATAATATCATTTATATCATTGACTCAAATGTTCGTATATTGATTCATTTATTTTATCTATTCCTTAAATTAAAATCAATCCTTATTAGACATATTAATATTAATTTATGAAATACTTAAAAAGTTTTTAAAAAATTTATTCCAAATTTGTATTATTATTATTATTATTGAGTGACTTAGTGATGATATGTCTTATCTTTTAACGATTCATCCCTTAACCCATAACCTCTTCCCTAAAGGCCCTCGTAACTTCCATCCATCCATCTATCCATCCTCTTCTTTCCCCCCCCCCCCCCGAACTCTCACCCCACACCCTTCCTCCCTCTCTCTAACAATTCCTTTCTATCTTTTGTGTTCGCCAATTCTATTATACGAATTAACGCAAAGTGCCCTTCCAGCATCTGGAGGGCTCATTTGCAAATGAAATAAAGAATTTCCGGGAGAGAAACGACGGAGATAGCGGATGGTAAGGGGTAGGAATGAGAGGGGGGGATTAGTCAAGGGTGTGAAGGAGGTGGCGAATCCGGGTGTAAGAATTTACTGTGTGTGTGTGTGTGTCAAAAAGGATGGTTTGGGGAAGAAGTGGGTGGGGGGGGGGGGATGAAGAAGAAATGAGGGTGGAGAGTGTTGAAAATCCGATTTTCTTTTCATTACAATCCGGCGTGCGATTCAATTAAATCACTTCCGGCGGATATGTCCCGTCCACTGGACCCTGAACTCAAGAAAGAAAAGAATTAAAAAAAAAAACACACAAAGAATGTCGAATACATAATTCTACAAATCCACTGTCTGGAAAGAAACTTGGAGGGCGGTGTATTTTTTTTTTTTAAATTTTCAACTCTCTCTTTCCTTCTCTAAAACATATATTATGCAAATGATCTTTTCTTAGAAACCTCAAATCTATTCTCTTTATTCGTTAAAAGAAAAAAAAATAAACTTTTGACTTTTAAAATAGAATGAATATCCATATAATATATTTAATTAAAAAAAAATGTTAAATCTTTGTGTATTTTTTAATATTTTAAAGGGGATGATGATGATGATGATGATGATGATGATAATGATGATGAAGATGATCCTAATGTAAGCATATAAAAATGAATAACCAAGCAACTACTTTGTACTTTTCAAATAATTAATAATAATTATAATAACAATGGAGGCAGCTAGCCGAGAGTGTAGCATAGCAATTTTCTACACAAGAAGTCGGCGTTCGATTCCAACTAAGAACAAATTTTTCTAATAAAATTTAATTTAACAACAGCTGCCTCCGGCTCCAGGAACTGTCAGTTCCTGGTTCTATACATGCGGAAGGCAACGGGAAACCACCGCATTAACATTCCCAAGAAAAATCATCATGGCTGGGCAGCTTCTAAGGCTATCCTAGTCATGATGATAGCCAAACTCCGAAAGGGAGACGGCTCCTTAAGAAGATAATAACAATAATAGATTATTATTTCTTATTATAATCAATTAAATAATATGTTTTAACAATTTTCTACACGATATTATTTGTAAAATCGATTAGAATAGTATTGGTGGAAGATGGTTTCAATTCTTTAGATTATTTTAAAAAATTGTAAATGATTTCAAAATTTAGATTTGAATTGTAGAAAAAAATTGATAAATATTACAGGGAATAATTAAAAAAATATATTATATAATTATAATCTAATAGAAATAAGAGTAGAATTTAGTGTTTATAATAATAAAATTTCATAAAAAATTATAAATAAATATAAAATTTTAATTAATAAATACCCTCTGACTTTTGTACGTCCTACGCAAGGACAATGCATTTCAAGTCGGTTATATCAATGAGGTGTCCTATGATCAGTAGAACGGGTCCTGTCAACCTTTACCTTGATTTTCTTGATCGGAGGCGCTATCAAGTAGCTTTTCCCCAATGTTGATCCCGGAGGCTGGGTTGACTCCATCCCATAGACCCCAGCTAGAGAAATTCCCTTGCCAGGCCCGGGACTTGAACCCGGGACCACGAGAGTGTAAGGCAGCGCTGCTACCCCACGCCCTGTGGCGCCTTCAATTAATAAATAAATGAATTATTATTTTTTTATTATTGTTTCTTTTTGTTTATTTGCATTGATAGTGGTATGATGCATGGTATCTATCTATACATATAAAAACAGATGAGAAATTCAATTTGTAATTCAATATCCTTATTGAAAGCCCTCTTCGCCACTTCATTGGTTTATTTATTGTCCTCTGCGAACATCTCGAAACATACAATCTCACTTTCTTTGTACCCCAACTCTTACTCATCTCTTATCTTATTTCTTCTATTCTCTCTCTCTCTCTCCCTCTCTCTGTGTGTGTGTGTATTTGTACTACTTTCTCCATTTCTATCTGTGTTTGTTTAGGATGTAACTACGATAATCATAAAAAAAAAAAAAAATACAAGTTGGATATTTTGTTTCCAAGTCAAGGGTAAGTAAAGGGTATAAGAATCGAAATGGGTGGCCCTATTTCAAGTGATAAACTTGGATGCATCAACCTCAACCCGACTTCTTCACCCCTTTCATTGGCTGTCTCTCTCTCTCACTCACTTTTAAGATTAGTTTAACAAACCCAAAAGAAGAAGAAAAAAAAAACATGCTCTTTAAGCAGAGTGTAGAAAATGACGATCCCAGGCGGGCCGTAAAGGCGTCAATGAGTCAAAAAAAAAAAACTTTATTCCCGAGTACTACTAAAGTATACCAGGCGATAACCTTAGGTAATACTCAATTTATTATCAACCACAATAATATACTTGTACCAAAATCTTTAAAAATCAAACCTATATTATTATTTATATTATTATATTATTATTCTATGTATAAAATTATTTATCTCAAATATCTGAAAGATAGATAGTTTTATTTTCCATCTGTGGCACTGTCCCCTGTACCCTAGAAGTAATAGGTATTATTTACCTGAGAGTCTGTATGAAATAGATTTTCATTTATTTGATTTATAAAACTAAAACTAACGTTTTAAACTTATTTGGTCTCCTCACAACCATACAAAATTTACATAAATTCAAATATTTATTTTTTTTAATTTAAACATGATTTAATATAAACTTGTGAGTCATAATAATTGTTGTACAGAAATATTGAATGTTCTTAACAAGATTAGATTTGACCTTAATCCTCATATGTTAATCTTATAAGTTGAGTCCTACCCCAGTCCAATTCATTTACCCATTCAAGTTGAAAATATATATATATTTATATATATGTAGCTATCGGTTTGTTGGTATTTTGGGAGCAGAGGAGGTAGGCGGTGTGGTAGGCGCCACCGTAGCTCTTGGGAGATCTCAATCTGCCTACTCCTAGTAGCCGAAAAGGACTGACTGAGATGAACAATTTGGAAGTCATATTTGAAAAGTGAAGATGTGCAAAAAATTTTAAGTAATGTATGTAGTTAATTTAGCGTAATGTTTAGACAAAATTCTTTAATTATATAAATATAAATTTCATTGATTGATTTATTTTTTATTTATTATTTTATTCTTTCAATACAATCTTGTCATCCAATTTCTTTTCTTTGCCCGTTACATTTTATTACCGTTTTATTATTATTATTATTATTATAATTATTATTATTATTATTTATCAATAAAAAATTAAGACATGTTTCAAGTTGTTATATTCTTGGTAACCATTTGCCCTTTGGCTTCGATAAGTTATATTATGTAAGATTCATCTTATTCCATTCCTTTTTCTTTTTTATACAAAACCTTATTATTTTTTATTTTTTTTTTTTTCACTTTTTTCTAATCCCTTCTCTGTTGTTTCCTCATTACAGATAAAAATAAGGTATATCAAAAGAAAATATGAAATTTATTTTAGTTTATTGATTGTACTCCTATTATTGTTTATAATAAAAACATGTAGATAATAATAATTATTTTGAAATATTAAATTTATATGGAATCTATTTTTTTTTTTAAGAATTTTATTTCTCTGATGAATATTTTATTTTATTTATTTATTTTTTGGACAAAAAAAAAATTCTTAAAAGTTTGAAATGATTAAAATCAATTTTTTTTTATTTTAATTATCTATTTATATCTCACAAATGAAAATTGATTTAAATAATCTTATTATACTAGCAAAAAAGGTATATACGAGGGTGGGGTGAAAAGTTTCCGGCCTGACCAAGAAAAACGATGTTTTTAAATTTTTTTTAGCTTTATTTTTCAACATTTAAGAAAGCTGAGACCTGTACGATGTCAGCTGAGCGTGTGCGAAATATTTTGCACAACCATTTGATCATGGAAAGCTGTGTGCCGCGTTTGCTAACGTTAGACCAAAAACTGCTTCGAAAAACCATTTCTACCGGCGTAATCCAAACGAATTTTTGCGTCGATTCATAACTGTTGATGAGACTTAAATTAAATTAAATTTAATTAATAAAATTAATTAGAACACAGTTATGAGAAATGTATCAGTGTTGATGGAGATTATGTTGAAAAATATAGCAAAAAAAAAAAAATTGAAAACATCGTTTTTCTTGGTCAGGCCGGAAACTTTTCACCCCACCCTCGTATATATTTGTATATAAATTTGTGTATTTTTGAATTAATTTATTAATTAACAGCTCGAAGGATTTTTTTGAAATTCACCTCATAGATAATATTTATAAAGTCATATCGATCTATATTGGTTTTATCCTGGAGAAAAATCATCTTCATTAGTTTTTTCTTAATTTAAATTTAAATACGTCATCCATATTTGCCTTTTGTCATTCTTTGTTAATTGAAAATTTATTAATATTTTTTTATATTTAAAATATTTTAAAATTTTTTATTTCATTTCGAAATAAAATTAAAAATATTTATTTTAATAATATTTTAGAATCGGCGCTCATCGCACATAGATAGAGGGCTCAGTCCCCTGTATCCCCGAAGTGATACATTATATTTGGTTTAAAATCTGTATGCAAAAGGTTTTCATTCATTTTATATATTTCAATCAGTATATTAAAACATTAATATCTTTTTGTCATCTTATTTAAAATATATTTTAATTAAATCAGTAAATTAATTATATATTATATAATTTAAGAAAATTTAAAATTAAAGACTTGAGACATTTGATAAAAGTAAAATTAACATTAATTTTAACTTTATAAAACTATAGATAAACTAAAAATATAATTATATACATTTAATAATAGTATTAATTTAAATTAATTGATTTATTTGTTTTTTTTTATTAATTTTTCTAGACCATGTAACTTGCGAGCATTTTTATTTGTAAATAATAATTATTATGTTTAAACCTGGTGAATCCATCCATTGGTTTTGGCTCCCAGGAGGTGCTGCTCAGACGGAGCGATCCCAAACCAAAAGGGATTCCCAAAAAGATATGTAAGCCGGCCCTTTGCCCACTATCAGGCCCTTAGAAATAGGTGAAACCATTTTTTTTAATATGATGTCTCTATGTGGCACCGCTGAGAGGCGCTTGCAGGAGCACAACCGGTAACATTGCAGGCAAAAACCAGACAAAGACACACACACACAAGCCCATTTTTTACCGACCGACGATAGTAAGGGAGGTATTGTTTTCACACCAAATTTCACATGTGGAGATTTTTACATATCTCCACGAATCATGCATTTTCTAAACAGAAAAAAGTATTTTTAGCATGATGTCTGTCCGTCCGTCTGTCCGTCCGTCCGTCCGTATAGATGTGTACAGCCTGAACGGCTCAAACGATTTTGATGAAATTTGGTATATTTACTTAATGCATCAGTGGGATGAATTGATCAACTTTTGGTGCAATTCCGGAAACCGGAAGTGGTAGTATTAGCGATCGACGATAGGAAGGAAAGGATTATTTTCACACCAAAGGAGATTTTTTTATATATCACCACGAATCATGCACTTTGTGTTGGTTTTATCCTCGAGAAAAATCATATTTATTAGTTTTTTCTTGATTTAAAATTATATGACATCATCCAGCCATTCATGACGTCACAGCCTGGTCTTGCATATATATTATAAATAAAATAAAATTAAAAATGTTTATATTTATTATTTATGTATCCATATCTGTTTTTTTATTACATTAATAGATATATTAAAATTATTTGAAATTGTTTCTGTAGCTGGAAATTAATTTATTTCAAACCGTCGGTCGGTTCGGACCTGGCCACAGGTCAACTTATTTTTCAATTAGTTACTGCCAGCACTCGCATGGTGGCGCCAAAAACTTTGTTTAAGCAAAGACAATAAAGTTTACTAGTCTTATAGATGGTCTGTGCCCGCAATTTTTATTTATTAATCTGTATCTTTAATTGCACGGTAAATTACACGGTGAATTAATCGGTAGTCAACGATCCTCAAATTTATTTTAACGCGGGCTTCCCTGCCAATAATAACTCAAAGCGCCAATAAGACCTCAAAGATCGAATTTGGAATTGGGTTTGTTACAATGAAAAAAAAAAATCACTTTCAGATTTATAAGAGAAGCCCTGCTTCATATCATTCTGCTTAAATCTGAAATTTGCAAATGAATTGCATGTAGCATCATCTATTTGGTGCATAATTATGTATACTTATATATGACTACCTCGGGGCCAACGACTGTATCCTTTACCCTACTTATTTATATGAATAAAGAATCTTTTAAAATTAAATTAAAAATGTAAATTATGTATGTAAACCTATTAAAATTGAAATAAATAAATAATTTATAAAATTTACTACTAATATATATATATATATATATTGGATAGGAAATTAAATTAAAAAAAAATGTATCTATTTTCGAGATAAAATAATAAATAAAATATAAAAATACCCATTTAATGTCTAGAAGAATTATAAAAGATGAAGGATAAAAATAGAATCTTTTTTCCTTTCATTTCTTGAAAGAAAATTAAAAGAACAAATGAACTGAATTGACATTGAAATATTTCAACATAGATATTCGATATTAATCACTGTCTGACTGAAATGACAATATCTCATAGTAGGGCTAATGGCTCCAGCTGGGGTTCTCAATTCTATATGACACTCTCACTACACTATATATTACCTATATTATATATAATAACTAGTCGAACCCGTTGCAAACGGTGTTTGCAATTTCAGTTTTAAATGAATTTCATTGTGGTTTGCAATAATTAATTAAATAGTTCTTTGAAAACAATATTTTTCGTATACTTAATGACCATTTTTTAGTTAACTTTAAATCAAATTACCATTTATATTATTTTTTTTATTTTTTTTTTTTTTTTTTGTGAAAGACCCACGTCGAAAGACGCCATCTAGTAAAACGTCTTTTATTATACTTTTACTCATTTTTTTTTTTAATTTTTAATTAAAATGAATGAATACTTATTTTTATTTAATTTATAGTATTCTTAATAAAATTTATATTAATATTAAATCAAAAACTCAGTGAATCAAACTCAAACTTTTATATATATTGTTTATTAAGATCGTTTTTGATCTTTTTGCATTTCAACAATTTTATTATGATTTATTATGTTTAAAGATAACATATAAATACTATTAAGTATTATTTTAATCTGTTTGTGTTGTTTTTTCATTACCCCGTTCTGCTACCTTTCATCTCTTTTTTTTCTGTCCTCTTTCCTCTCCAATACAGCTCGTTGCACCCCTTACTAAATTCTCACTAAAAACAAACATTTCCTGGGTTATTAATCAACAGTGTTTGTTATTTGGTGGATTGATTATCCATTTAAGAGGGGTGAGGGGATTGGGAGAATGGATTTTTAAACGAGGGTTATGATTAAATGTGAAAGGTTTCTTTCTTCCCTTTAACTAATTTTTTTTTTTTTTAATTTATTTTCATAGTGAACTAAGTTAGAAAATAGTGACACAAAGGACTTGTTGGATAGGATAGCGTAAGAGAAAGAGAGAGAGAGAGAGAGAAGAAATGACCAAGCCAACTTGTAACCATTAATAATCAAGTAGTAGCAAGTTGCAATAGAAGCAAAAACTATCATCTCCCCTTCTCCATTCTACTTTTTACTATTCCCTTTCTACTATAGTATATAGTATTAGAAATATTAAAATTAATATTTAGTAATAATAAAAACTTAATTATAGATATTATAATTATAATAAAGGCGCCATTGGGTGTGTGGGTAGCGCACCTGCCTCACATTCACATGGTCCCGGGTTCAAGTCCCGGGCCTGGCAAGGGAAATTCCCAAGCTGGGGTCTATGGGACGGAGTCAACCCAGCCTCCGGGAACAACATTGGGGAAAAGCTACTCCGCTAAGCTAATAGCGCCTCCGATCAAGAAACTCAAGGTAAAAGTTGAGAGGATCCGTTTCATAGGACACCTCATTGATATAACCGGCTTGATAGGCGTTATCCTTGCGTAGGACGTACAAAAGTCTGAGGTTTTTTTTATAATTATAATATTACAAATTTAAATTCGTATTTTTTATTTATTTACTAATCAAAATAACGAAAAGTGTGATAAATAAATACATCAAATTTAAAATTTAATTTAAAATAAAAATATAAAAAAAAACTTTATTTTTAATTATTACTAATTTTAGAGATTTTTGTTTTGAGGAAGATTTACAAATTTGTGCTTTCCTTCATTCTTTTTTTTAATATATGTAATCTTTAAATAGATTAGGTCATAATTAACCCCCTAGGGGCAATAAATATAATAAAATTTTTAAAAATAATATTAATATTATTATTAAATTAGAAATACAAATTGTCTAATTCACATATATATATATATATATATATATAAGTTAAACTTAATAATTATTAATATAATTAATTAAAACACGTTGAACGCCAATAAGATTTTTGCAAAATGTTCAAAAAAAGTTTATATATGTCAGCCACCGGTGGCTGCTGCAACCCGAATATAATAATATTATAGATAGCACCGCGTCGGCCAAGCTGCTGGTAACTATGGGCCACGTCGGCCACGCTGAATAGCAATTTATATGGAACTCGTGGCCGACAGCCCAAAAATTAGAGTCAAAGTTAGGTAGCCACCGGTGGCCGACACGGCGTTCAAAGTCTTAAAATATTTGAAAAGAAATATACATATTTACAGGGCTTCGAACCGTTATTTTTTTCGTTTCGGTTTTCGTTACGGTTCAATAAAAAAAAAAATATCAGTTCGGTTCCGGTTTTCGTTCCGGCAAAAATAACGGTTTTTTTCGGTTTTCGGTTTTCGTTTTTCGGTTCAGCTCCGATTAATTAATTTTAAAGACCTTTTATTTGTATTAGAAATTTAGGTCGGGGTATAAAACTGCTATATATAGAATTTCAGCTTGATTGAATCTCTAAAAAGTATTGGAATTAATTTTTTAACAGGACTGCAAATCACGCGCCAGCACGTGACGTGGTACCGTCTACAAAGAGCCAAACATTATTATTTAATATATATTTATTAATTTTAATTTATATTTTTAATTAAATTTAATTTAAATATAATATATGTTAATTAATCCAATTCAAATTTGCGAGATAGTCGAGTGGAGACACTCCAGATTTTTTATATATACACACATAAAGAATTTTTCAAATGAAATATTTCTACATAATTTCTATATAATATTTATTTCTTGTCTTTACATTTATTGTGTATTGTGTATTCAATTGATTTCTCTTAGTTACAAATTAGTTTAGTGACATCCTCTTTTCCTCTATTATTATATATTGCTCAATTGCAATACATACAACAGCTCAATACATACATACAACAAAAGATGAATATTACGATATATTATATATATATATAAGATAGTTAGATAATAATGAAGAAAGTTAGTTAATTGAAATGATGATCAAGAGATATTGATTAATTTCAAATAGGAAGGATACTTACTATCTCAATTCAGTCTCGATAGAATCCTCTTGAAACCTGGGATATTTCCACTTGAATGAAAATTGAATCAAGACAAAAGCCAATTGATGTTTGTTGAATTCAATTGGAATCAATAAAGAACAACTAACTGTAACTGTAAAGGTAACACCTAATCGATTAATTGCAAAGAATTAAAAATTAATCGAAAATATTCTATATCAACTAATTTAATAAAATGATTGGATATTGAATCGTTTTGAAGCACTTATATATTTGTTAGTTTAGGTTTCCGTTAAAGTTTTTAATTATTATGAGAAATTATTACCGAATTATTATTACGTTCCATTGTGAGATTTACGTCTCAACGTTTCGGCGCCCATTTTGGCGCCCAATTTCAAGAGATTTTATTTTGGGGAAATTTTTTTTTTGAGATTCTGGGTCTTTGTTTGTGTGACCAAAAATCAAAGTTGTGATTTCGGGTTAAGTGTGGACGGGAGGGGGGGGGGGGTATGTCTGATCCTGATGAGACAGCAGCCCGAGGCTAATTTAATTTTAAATTATCCATCTTGTGTATTCCCTAGTAATAGATACTTTTCTATATTTTGGATTTATTTTCATTTTTGAAAAAGTTTAAGCACAATGACAATAGAAATATTTAAATAGAAATTAAAGTGTTTACTGGCCCAGATTAAAAAAAAAATGAAAGAATAAAATAAAAAAAACACTCCAAAAATTTATAACTGTGGATATTATTCGTAAAATTTCCTCTTTTTCATTTCATTTTCTTTTTAATATTCATTGTTTAAATAGTAAATAGTCATTAAATAGTCATTAAATAGTATTTAAAAGTAAATATTTAATAATTCTTCATTCCTTTTCATCTTATTATTATCTATTATTATTATGATTAATTGGATCAATTAAAATAATTGTCAAAGATACAATTGACTTATTCTTAAATATTAATTTAATCATTTAACTTAATTATAAATATTCATTAGTATATTATTTTCTTTTATTGATTTATTTATTATACACAGTAAGTATAGCTTCATATATTTTGGTACAAATTTAACTAAATTCAATTTGCTAATCTTAGATTATCTACTAAACTATCATGATGTAAAGGGTGACCAAACGTCCCGTTTTGAGGTGCTCTGTCCAGGCGTCCCGAAAAAAGTCTTCGGGACAGCCTATTGTCCCGTTTTTTAAACATTTAGGACATTTCGAACTTTTTTTTCAAATTTGGTTCTAAAAAACAACAACAACAGATAAAACGTTTTCTGGGCTAAGCTCTTAAACATTTCTGATTTTTTTTCAAAATTTTTTCAATTTGATTCTAAAAAAAAGGTAATGTCCCGGTTTGGTATTTTCAAAATATGGTCACCCTAATGATGTATCACTTTTACTTATTCCAATCCGATTACTCTGCAATTATACTCGTATAAGTATGTAGGTATCAAATGAATTCCCTATCATCATTTCAATATAATATATATAAGTATATTTATATTTTTATTTTTCATACTCTGGGCATACAAGATATCTGTTATTGCTAAATTTACATTCTATAGACGTATTGCTAAACATTTCTTATCAATATATATTTTGTTTATTTATTATTATTGATTAAAAAATATAGCCCACATATTTTTTGTACCATATATATAGGCAGGGCCGTCTTAAGGAATTCGGCGCCCATGGGCTACTAAAAATAATGAACCCTTCTTCCTACGAAAATACACCGAATGGCAAATGGGAGTCGGAAAAGTTATACAAAACAAAAGTGTCAGAACTAAAAAAAAACTATTTATTACTTATATAATAAACTGTTATCTTTATTGAAACTTTTCTTTAAAGTCACTTATTTAAAAGATGGGTATTTAAAAGATGGTTTACCCAGATTTGAGGGGATTATCTCAATAATGACAGTACCGATCAGTTTTTAGTCTAATCCTTAGAACTTGATCGGAACTATTATATGATTGGTGGTCTTATATTAACTCCAGTACAGCTTCGACAGTTCAAATGCGACTGAAACAAAAGTACGATCGGTAGGGTGTTACTCCTATTTCGCGTTGCCCTTCTCTATCTATCTTTTTTCACCACATTTGAAAGAAATAAAAATCAGTTTAATATTTTAAGAAGTGTTTTAATTTAAAAATAAGTAAAAACTAATAAAATGAAAAATAAATTTTTACTATATCACAAATAAAAAATTGCCGCCTCAAAAGGCTTGCGCCCTGGGGCTATAGCCCATTTAGCCATGTGGTTAGGGCGGGAATGTATATAGGGTGTCCATATTTCGAAAACACCAAACCAGGACAAACGGTTGAGCTTTATTTTTTTTTTTTTTTTTTTTTTTTAGAAGCAAATTTTGAAAAAAGTACGAAATGTACTAAATATTTAAAAACGGGACGTTTGATCACCCTACATGTCAGAAATTAATAACTTATTTTGAATTTTGGCGTGGAGCGCTGCGCGCTCTAACGACAGTTAGTTGAATAGAACTTTTTTATTCCTCCAACATGATATCTATAAAATATATAACACGATTATTAACACAATATATGTAAATTACTATTTCATTGAGATTGATTATAATACAATATTAATATAAATTTATTTGATTGTATAAAGTAATAAATGTGTTTTTATATTTGATTTTCGACCAAAACCTTTTTCGAATGATATATGTCAATTTACAAGATTACCTCAAGATTATCATTTAAATATATTAAACATTGAATATATTTTAGATATATAATATCGTAAGTAAATATCAAATTAAAAACCTTTATAATTAATTAAAACCCATTCTTTTTACGAACAAAAGTGTTAGAAATAAATTATTTTAATGGTATAAAAATGTAAAATCATCATATATAAAAATTAAAAACAAAACAATTATACAAGATTATTTATTTTTGAAATTATTATTATTCTTATTATTATTGAAAGAGTTACTTTTTTTTAAAGTTGTGTGTTAAGATAGAATCAATAGAAGAAGAAATAGAATGTACTCCTATGAGATATGAGATAAATAGAAGATAAATAATCAATGAGAAAAATAAAAATGTTTTAAGTAAGTATTATATTAAATATCAAATTAAAATCTTTTATAATTAATTAAAACCCTGGTAATACTGGTTTGGTATTACCAAAAGCCCTTTTTTTTGTACACTACATATATATATATATATAAAAATTTATAATTAAAGGTATATAAATATACCATATCATACCTATTATTTATATAAAATTCAATTGAATGTAATAAAACAATAATCAATTTGTTTTGGTTTTATTTTTTTACTTTCTTTTCCTATATATGTGTATATACGAGTATATATATATACAGAAAGTTGGAAAAAAGTTTTACTGAATTTCTTAATATGCCTAGGGTGACTACTTTATCTCTATTTTTATATATATATATATATATATATATATATATATATAAACAGAAACTTTTATTATTATTATTATTATTATTTTGAGATTGAATCTAATTTAAAATTACAAAAATAAAAAAAAAACTTTTTTTTATTTCTCTTTCTTTGAGACAAAGCATATATATAGATAGATAGATGTCTTATAATAAAATTTAAAAGTGGGGATATATATATATATAGGAAGAGTTTGGGAAAAAAACAAACTTTATTTAACACTTTATAATAAAACAAATATAAATATAATATAAAATAGATAAATTAACAACATATACCTATATATATTTCTTTTTCTAACATTTATAATAAATTTTTTCCGCATGAACTCTTCTTCTCTTTCTCTGTTTTTTTTTATCAACTTGACCATTAATTTTCATTACTTACATTATCCTTTTTTCAGAATCGTTTTTAGGCCTTATCTCTTTTTCTCTATGTGATTTTTTTTTCACTCTTTTTTTCAATCCCAGACTTACTCTAACCTCTCAATCTACTATTTTTTCCCCTCTTATATCACCCACTCACCCTTTTTCTTTACCATACCCCCTCCTACCACTTCCTTCTCTTTGAGCCCAATTTGAACTTTAACCAAGTCACAAGAATGATTTAATTGTTTCTTTTTTCCTTTATTCTTTCTTTCTTAATCATATAGTATAATACCTATTTTTAAAGGCGAATTGCCAAAACTGAATCTATATATATTTCAATCTCATATAATATATTAAGTATAATAAAAAAAACATTCCAAAAAAATGTTATTATTATATAAATAACCAGAAATTTGGTGTCTCTTATATCCTTTTCTAAATTGTCTGCACACCTTGACCTTGGTCTTCCACTCCCTACAAACAGATTTTTCGTCAGTTTTTCATCTCCCAGTCCTGCCAATCTCAACCAGGGAGGGGGACACTAAAATGGGAGATCTTAAACTGAGTTTTGTTTACTTCTTATATAAGGTAGTTGGCGCTGCTAGCGCTAATTCAAATTTTCAAACAATCAGCAGACTAATGAATTGCTCTATGCAATCGATGATGCAACCAATCAATATCGATGTAAACATATCGTCTGCTAGTACGTGGCTGCCCTGTATGTTTATTAGTGAGATAAAGGCAAATTTTGTAAATAATATTTTGTAATTTTAATTAATTTTTAAATAAATATAATATATTATATAGTGGGTCAAATTCACGTTGCAAGATTGGACTACACGGGCACGGGTGGAATCTAAATAAAAGCGTGTAAAAAACAGAAAAAGAAAAAAAGACACACACATTCACATTCACAAGCTTCGATTCTTAGTGCAACTTGGGAGCGCTAAAAACTGTGTTTCAAAAATTAACATTGAGTGTCTGAGTTTGATACGGAAATTGCTTAGAGGGTAACTTTTCCCGGCGTATTTTCGTTCCCGGGAATCGGGAAATTTAAAATTGCATTTATCCCGGGAATCCCGGGAAATTGTAAAAAAATATTAAATTTGAAGTGGAAATTGTAAAAGTTTTACGAAAAAGTTAAATAAATGTTGTTTTTGCCAAAAAATAAAATAAATTTAATTCAAAAATAAAAAAAAAAAAAAAATCGGTAAGATATAATATATAATCATCAAAATATAACATAAACATAATTTTCTTTTACTTGTTTAGAAAATAACCTTTTAGAAACAAGAGGCAATTCGATTTTTTTTTGGCATTATTTTTGTATTTTGTTTTTCTTATTTTGGTTTTTCTTTACTGTATATATCTAAAAAGATGGAAAACTGAAACTGAGTCTGTGATTATGTGTGCCCTCAATTAAAGACATTTATGATCGTTGATTACAGAGTGTTAGTTATTATGTAAAATGTAAATATGTTTTGCTTTTTTTTTTTGTTTTTGTTACCTTTTTGCATGTTTTTGCTATTTTTTTGTCACCACCCAAAAAGGTGGACTGAAATAACATACAGAATGATTGTATATATATTTCTTGGATAAATAAATAATAATATTTATTTATTTATCAAAAAGTATAATTAGGTCTTTACCTTACTCGCTCTCAACGACAGCTTATTTATATTAATTTAAGTTAAGAGGCAGGTGATGGAGAGGGGTTAATTTGAAGGGTGTAAGAAAATTACTCTCTTTCCAAATGATCAAGTGCAATAGAGTATTTTATTATTGTTACCTATTCAAGAACTATTTTATATAGAACCCTTACCAAGGTGTCAGGTATGACAATTAAAACAGACCCAAGCTTGTGAAATCGAATTTTAAGTATATAATTTTAAGTATATATATATATATATATGTATACAAAAAAAAAGTTAAATACAAAATAATTTGGCAATGGCAACTGCCGTCTGCCAGAGTTCACTGTAAAAAAACTCAAAAAATAGAAAAATTATAAAGACAAATTAAAGATAGAGAAAGAAAGAAAAGGAAGAAAAATATAACAAAAGACAATTGGATGTATGTACACTTGCATTTTATATTTATTACGATTATTTCAGTTAATAAATAAAGATTTCGGTATCGGCATCATAATCAGCACGAAAAATAATTTGTTTTGTTTTCCCGGGAAATGTTTCGTTTTTTCCCTGGAAACGGGAAATAAAAATTGAGGGGTTATTCCCGGGAATTCCCCTCTATATATAATACAATTATACAGTTTTCTATACTTCTCTATGAATTTTAATGAAATTTTTCCAGTGGGTTACTTTTCTTTATTTCAAAAAACTTTTTCAAATAACAAAATTGTCGGTCTCTTCTTGTTTCCCCACAATAATTATAGAAATTTCAATAATACAGGTTTATTTCAGTCGACATCTTTATTCAATATTATAATTCAATTGGCTGAGTTGAAACTAAAGTCAAATACCAACTGTTAAAAACAAAAAGATCTATTTTAGAACCACTTATAAAATTAATATATATTTATCAATAAAAATAAATCATTTTAATACAATATGTATACCATATATTACTTTTAAGCAATCCCCCCACTCTTCGGTGATCTAATGTTATTTTAAGATTTAAGTCAATTTCCATTCATCTATTTATATTAAGAATTCTACAGTGTCGTTAAGAGACATTGATGGATTAGTCTTACCTTAAATATATATATATATATCAATATCTTGTCAATTACAAGAAGCTTAATATACCCATGTTTATAAATGTATTTATCAACACATAATAATAATAATCACTTATATATTTACTACTTTAAATAATAATATATTTGGTTTTTCTTAGAACACAAACACTAATTAAACACAATGAAATATTTTTTCAGACTGGAGTATTGAAAAACTTTTTAATTTTTTTTTTTGTCTATTGGTTAAATTGAAAGTGGATTTGAATAAATTTTGACTCTGGGTGTTTTCAATTACAAAATAAAAATAACAAATTTTATATTGGGAAAATAAATAATAATAATAATATTAGTATTATAATGATTGGTGTAAATTATTTTCCAGGATTGAGGAAGTATCATTTAGAAATCGCAAATTCATGATTTAACTTAAAGAAATGGATTTTAGGAAGTGATCACTGTTCTCTACAAACAAAAACCCATGATTCATGAAAAAAAAATAATAACAATTGACCAGTGTCCAAGCAGCGGTTGGCAATTGGTTTACTAGATCAAGTAGAACATAGTTTTATGAAAAATAATGACGAAAGTACCTGCTATCAAAAGAATTATAATTATATGCTTGCTTCTTTCTTCTGCGGACCAAAAAATAATGTTGAACGTTTAGATAATATTTGTTTCTATAAATATGTATATTTAAGTTAAGGCGCCACAGGGTGAGAGGTTAGCGAAGCTGGCTCAAATTATCGTGGTCCCGGGTTCAAGTCCCGGGCCTGGCAAGGGAATTTTTCTAGCTGGGGTCTATGAGACGGGGTCAATCCAAAATTGGGAAAGCTACTTGATAGCGCCTCCGATCAAGAAAATCAAGGTACAGGTTGATAGGACGCGTTCTACAGATCATAGGACATCTCATCATTTATAATATTTATCATTTATAATATAAATAAGTTGGTTATATAAATTTTATATAACCAACTTGATAGGCGTTGTCCTTTTTGTAGGATGTACAAAGTCATAGGTATTTTTATTCTATATATATTTAAGTTATTATTTCTTTCGACACATTCACATTTTGTTTTTTGTTTTTTTTGAATTCTTTATAGGTATATGCATATATTTAAAAAATTATCAACTAGATATCTAGAATCTAATATACTAAATAATAGTGAATGTTACTTTCTTTTTATTTCTTCTTTAACATTTATATGTAGAAAGATAATTTTCACCATGATTAGTTAGTTAATTATACATTAGATCGATTTATTAAAATTATTTAAACTTGTGGTAAAATTCGAATAAAAAATCATTGATTCATTTTTATTATTCAATATATACATTTATATATACATTTTTTTCTAATTATTATTATTATTATTACTTATTGTACTTACTATTAACAACTGCAACATTACAATTCATACATATAATGGTAAGATTAATTTCAGAAAATATAAATTGTAAAAATTTTGTAAATTTTAGTGAAAGTAATAATGATAATAATAATAAAATATTTATTTCTATTCTATACAACTTTACTAATAAGCAAAATTTATAATTCACATTATCTTATTATAAATATATTTCTATTTATATATATATATATAAATATATACATACATCTACCTCAATTAATAAAATACCTCCCTTACTATCGTCAGTCGGTAAAAAATGAAAAATGAACAAAAAAAAAAAATTTAAATCTCAATTTTCAATACCTAAATCAATTATAAATAATTAAAGTTAATGTTACGTAAATTAAAGAGAATCGAGGAAAATTGTATACAAATACTTATATCAGTTGGATATTTGTATTAGACTAGCCATTATATTATGTATAACAACATCTCCCTGATGACAACAAATATCCATCCCAAGACGGACATTCACCACACAGTTTTATCAGTCCAAAGAAAAGAATGTCAAACAAGCAATGTTGTTGTTACAAAACGATGAAATGTAGATAAAAAGTTGTTTTTATTGTTAAATAGTCTGAGTACTAGCAGTAGTAGTAGTAGTATTAGTAGTAGTTGTAGTAACAGCTAAAGTGAGAAATGAATCTCGTATATCTTTCATTTTATACTCGAGTATATGTATAAATGAATAAACGAGTAGGAATAAATATCGTAAATTTTGACTTTCGATATGACTGATGTTGAATGGTCATTAAAATTATTCTACATGATAATAAAGCTTTCGAAAATTTTTCTTTTCACTTTTCTTTTTCTCATCGTCATAGGGTTTCTTTTTATATTTCTAATCAATCTTTTCATTATTTATAGTATTAATATATTAATATATAGGGTTTAAGAAAATCTCTTTGAAGGGAGAACTGCCGATACTACTTCCAAACTTCTCTATTGGAATAATCTGAGACTGTAGTGTGTTTTGAAAATTCAAAGGTTGAGCAAGAAAATAAATATAATAAATAAGTATCAGAGAAGTTCTCTTGTAATTTACAATACTTAAAGTATAAGATTGATAAAAAAAAACCTCTGACTTTTGTACGTCTGTCAAGTCAGTTATAAATATATCAATTAGATGTCCTATGATCAGTAGAACGGGTCCTATCAACCTTTACCTTGATTTTCTTGTTCAGAGGCGTTACTTTTTATCAGATAGCTTCCCAATGTTGATCCCGGAGGCTGGGTTGACTCCGCCCCATAAACCCAGTTAGAGAAAATCCCTTTCCAGGCCCGGGATTTGAATGTGAGCCAGCTACGGTAGCCCCCACCCTGTGGCACCTTAGTGTAAGATTCTTAACGATAATAAATATGTAAATAGATGACTGTTTGTACAAAGCTTCTTTATAGTTATCCAGAGTCTGTTCTAGGAATGTGTAATTCGGAGATATGTCGACAGTCGAGTTCACCTTGATTTGTATACCGATACACACATACACAATCCAAATATATTGTAAGACAATGTGTTTGTATACGAACTCATATCTATGTAGAATAAATGGCACCATTTCAATTATCGTAGAAGAAAGAAAATGACAACCACAGATCAACACATCATCACTATCCTCTAAATATCATTTTCAGAAGTATCATCAATATCAATAGGAATCGGCTATTGTATTTATTATACTTAAATTGACGGAATATATGTAGAAATCAAAAGAAGAGTCGATTGTGCAATGCAAACATCAACACAGTGATCTAGGCATTAGAGAGAAGAACTTAATCCTTGAGTGATCTTGAATAATCTTGAAGACGATGAAAAATATTATGATAATAATGTATTAGTAGATCAGTGATTCTCAACCTTTTTTTTACCGCGGCATACTTTTAACGGTTTAAAAATTTGGCGGCACATAAAGAAGTTTTTTTTAGAACCAAATTAAAAAAAGAGCTTCACAATCTCGCGGCACAGTGGTTGAGAATCACTGTAGTAGATGATGTGTAGAGAATGGATATCAACCTCAGTTTATGGTACATGCATCAAATGTTAATGGTTAAAGGTAATGAGAGGAATGTACATATTTTTATGTTTATTCTGTCCTTTAATCTTTTGTTTCTATTAGTTTCTACTTAGAAATTCTATTGTTCTGAATTGCAATAGCCATCTGTCGAGATCTTCCGTATTTAAGGGAGAAGTGGACATTTCACTTTTATTTTATCTTATTATATTTACTATGATTTCTTAAACGTTTTTAAGTTAAAACAATTTTTTACAATATGAATCAACAAATAATATACGAATAAATATTTTCTGGGAAAATAATAAATGATTAAATACTTAAAGGTGAACCTGGAGTTGTCTCTCAATGATCTTATCTAATTTTTCAATCAAATTTATTTGATTTTTTTTTCTTTACCTCAATGACTACAGTCTTAATTAAAACAAGTGATTTTAATTAAACAAAGTGAGATCTATATAAATAAATTTATTATGATTATAATTACATTTATATAGTCTAACGAAAGTACAAGCCCTTGAATAGGCAATTTTAAGACTTAATGTACCTACAATTTTTTTTTCCTCTTTCTAAATAGTCTACTATGCAAATGAGATGAAACTCGTTGATAACAAAGATGCATTTTGTTTGTATTTTTTTATTAAATAAAAAAAAAAATAAAATAAAATAAAGATAAAATCACTATCTATAGTAAAGATTGGAAGGGATAAAGTTGAAAGAGTGACTGTTTTTCTTTTTTTTTAGAAATGTTCATGTCTGTTCATGTATTTAGTTGGACAAGCTATTTTTTTTTCTTCCTGACTTTGGATTGAACATTTTGATTTCTATCTAAAAATGTCTTCTGTTGTCATTTGTTCTACTCTACACTTTCACTACTTCTCTACAACCCTTAGGAACAATGTTATAAAAAAAAATAATAAAAAATTGAATTAAAGTGTCCACAGACTTTTTTATAAGAAAATTACTTTCCAACCAAACATAACACACACACACATGCATAGAGAGATTCAACAAAAATTTATTTAATATAAATATATCTAAATCCATATGGTCAACACACACACACACATATATATATATATATATATATATACAGTAAACTTTTATTTTCATCATCTTGTATTTTACAAAATGAATTTTATATATATTTAGAAAGAAAAAGAGTTGTCAGAAATTAATAACTTATTTTGAATTTTGGTGAGGATTACTGCGCGCTCTAACGACAGTTAGTTGAAAAGAACTTTTGTTTTCCTCCAACATGATATCTATAAAATATATAACACGATTATTAACACATATGTAAATGAATTACTATTTCACTGAGATTGATTATAATACAATATTAATAAATTTATTTGACTGTATAAAGTAATAAATGTGTTTTTATATCTGATATTCGACCAAAACCTTTTTCGAATGATATATGTCAATTTACAAGCTTACCTCAAGATTATCATTTAAATATTTTCTTCTAATCATATATTAAACATTGAATATATTTTAGATATATAATATCGTAAGTAAATATCAAATTAAAAACCTTTATAATTAATTAAAACCCCTTCTTTTTTCGAACAAGAGTGTTAGAAATAAATTATTTGAATGGTATAAAAATATAAAATCATCATATATAAAAATTTAAAAAAAAAATACAAAAACAAAACAATTAATCTCTTTATACAAGATTATTTGAAGAATTATTGAAAGAATTACTTTTTTTAAAGTTGTGTGTTAAGATAGAATCAATAGAAGAAGAAATGTACTCCTATGAGATATGAGATAAATAGAAGATAAATTAATCAATGAGAAAAATCAAAATGTTTTCGGTAATTTTTTTTTACAAAACGTGAAGCTTCTGGGATTTGGATGAAACTTACCAATGGATTCCTTTTTTAATCACAAAGAAACTTTCCTTATGCAATATTTCCCGGTCTTTGCTAGTTTGCGAGATAAAAATTATTAAAATTTGTATTCATTGATATTCTATTTAGTTACCATGTTTTTTTTATTCAGCAGCAGAGGGCTTAACTAATTTTCTTGTTTTTTTTCAGTTCGGCTTGGATATATGAAGATTATAAAATATATAAAAAATAATTAATTAAATAATTTTTCTATAACCAAACCGAACCGGAAAAACCGATAATTAGTGAATTCGTCAATATAATACACATTTTGACGTTCATAACCATCTAATCTCTGTCAAACTTAAAAATTCTTTACCTCATAAACTCTTCTATATTCTATACATTTTCTTCTAATTTTTTTTTTTCATTCATGTTAGCCAAACAAACAATTCATCATTTAAAATTTGTTAAAATGAATCAATTGTTATTTTAAATTAATTTTAATATTATAAATTTTTAAGTCTTTGTTTAGTCATTAACATTTTTTATTTTATTTTTTTTTTAAAGAAAAAAAAAATTTCTACCATCAATCTGTTTCGAGTTAATTTTGTTTTTGTTCTCTCTTATTCTCTCTCTCTCTCTCTCTCTCTCTCTCTTTAGAGAAATTATTCCCTTTCTCTCTCTCTCTCTCTCTCTTTTCAACTTGTCGTTATCAGTGATTGAATAAAAGAGAATGCGTCGTCCCACCCACACCACAAGGGCAGATGCACCTATTCTCAATTCAACTCTACTGTCTTATCTTATCTTACGCTACGTTAGGCTGAAGACAAGAAGCTTTTTCGCTGACATCTTCCTTGACTTGAATTCCCCACACCTACCACATATACACCCCCCCAGCCCCGCCCCCACTTCATCCCATCTCTCTCCCTTACAGATACACATGAAAAAAATTTACGATTATATCTCATTGAATTAATTAATTAATAAAGACGATGATAATGAGAGAAAGAGAGAAATGATGATAACATTCAACAAATGAATAGAAAATCGAGAGAGTATAGATATATTATATCTATTATTATAAAATTATTATTATTTTCATTTTAGCAATTGGATTGGAATTCAAATTAGAAAGATGTAGAAAGATATAAATGGAATTAAATTTAAATACATTCAAATAAATGACAAAAGAAATTTTATTTAGATTTTGACAGACAGACATACATTAGATATTAATTAATATTAATATAAAGGCGTCATTGGGTGTGTGTGGGTAGCGAACCTGCCTCACATTCACATGGTCCCGGGATCAAGTCCCGGGCCTGGCAAGGGAATTTTCCTAGCTGGGGTCTATGGGTCGGAGTCAACCCAGCCTCCGGGAACAACATTGGGGAAAAGCTACTGGATAGCGCCTCCGATCAAGAAAATCAAGGTAAAGGTTGATCGGACCCGTTCTACTGATCATACGACACCTCATTGATATAGCGTTGTCCTTGCGTAGGACGTACAAAGTCTGTTTTTTTTTCAATATTAATATTTATTTTTAATAAAGAATAGGATGTTCTCTAAAAAAATGAATAGGAATGGACCAATTCTTATTTATGATTAGTTTTATGATTTTTAAAATTAATTTTTAGACGTCTTGTTTTTTGTTTTTTTTTAATTTAATATAATCCTCTTCATTAAGTAACATAAGTTTTAAACACATGGGTCATAAATACGAGAAAATAAAATTCACGAACAATGAATGCAGAAAATTAATTTTAAAAATTAAATTAAAAAAAAAATCATTTTAAATCATTAAATGGAATAAATTTTGATCGTCAGTGATATTTTATAGAAACATACTAATTATGTGAAATATTAATGTAATATTATATAAATTATTCACAAATATATTATTTTTTCTTCTTTTCAAAAAATTTTTCAAATAATTTGATATACATAATATTAAAGTGACCAACCGTCCTCCATTTGTAAGCTCTGCCCTCCTTTTGTAAGTGTCCTCCTAACTGTCCTCCTTTTCGATATCTGCCCCGTTATTTGAAATATTTAGGACATTCCGTACTTTTAACCATAATTTTTTTTCAATTTGTCTCTTTAAAAAAAAGTCAAACGTTTTCTGGACTAAGCTTTTGAACATTTCGGAATTTTTTCCAAAATTTTTTTCAATTTTGTTTCAAAGGTAAAATGTCCTGTTTTGGTGTTTTCAAAAAATGGTCACCTTAATATATTATATGTGTAATCAGAACCGGTTATATTGGAGCACCCCGGGAAAATTAAAAGTTGACGTCCTTTCATACAAATTATATTTTAAATAATGAATGTAATAAAATATTTTATTTTTATATCGGCGCTCCTCATAATTTGGCGCCCCGGGAATCGCTCGGCTTCCCCAACTCTTTATTATTTTTTTGAAGATATTGAAGACATTTCAGCAATCAATTATGCTATTTTCATAGTATTGTCGAAATGTTGGTTTTTTATTCAAATAAATAATTTTTCACTTCCGTAATTTTTTTATATAATTTACATATCTAAAAGAAACGAATAATATTCCATATAATATATAATATTTATTTAAAAATTGATTAAAATTATAAAATACTATTTACAAAAATGATGAGGATCTCACTAGTAAACATAAATTTTTTAAATATTGTTTTGTTACACATTCCACTTAATTTTCCACAAACATTCTGGGGCAACCTTCCAGGGAGTAATCTTTTCTCTCCACCGTACAAAAATCGTAGTCTTCAACGTGAAGGCGACATACACAATATTTAAACATTTTACCAAATGTGAGGCCAAGTAAGTCATTCAGGTCCAATTTCTTTATCCACCTTTTACGTAAATTATCATTCTTCGAAAAACAGAACATGGGTCCCCGTTCTCCTGAAGGAATTGAATTTGTAATACTACATCCAATATGAGCAGAAGCATAGATCTGCAAAAAATACCAAATATTATTCATTTTAATATTACAATAATATTTATTAAAATATATGTACATATATTATTTAATTTTATAATTAATAATAATATAATTTCTATAATAATAAAATTTTATTTCATTTATAAATTTATTTATTTTTCTGACCATCTCTCATATAATAATCTCTAGTTATGATTTGGTGAAAACCGCAGCTAAATCATAAAACAATTACACAAATGTTCCTCGATTAAAGTGAATATTAAATTCGAATTATATATTATCTAGATATATACATTATATATAATTTTAATCAGATGAAAGTGGATACGATTTTTTTGTTAATAAACATTGTAATTGGGAACATTTATTGTCTTACATGCAACTTCGATTGATGTTACCTAGTATGGGGAGTGTTTCTCACAGTCCCGACAGATGGCGCGGTCTCTGAAAAGCTATCTTTGATGTGGGTTATATATTGTGCTAAAATTTGAGCTCAATCGGTACAGAACATTTTGAGTTTTTGAAGTTATAATATATTTTGTATATAAGGAAGCGCTGGGTGTGACATCATGAAGGGCTGGGTGAGGTGTTTATGACGTCATATAAATTTAAATTAAGAAAAAACTAATGAAGATGATTTTTTCCAAGGCTGGAACCAATACAGATCGATTTTTCTTTATAAATACTATCTATTGGGTGAATTTCAACGATTGCTATTTATTGTATTATTTTTTCTATTCTATAATGAATACTATATTTATTACATTTAGTTTAATGGATATGCATATATCTACATATACATATATATATATATATATAGAGAGAGAGAGAGATTTCTATAAGTATATTAATATGTACCGTATAAGTAATAGTTATATATGGTAGATAAACAAAATTTGAACAGGGAATGAGTTTATTTAAAATGAAAATTCACTCTAAATTACAATTGTTTTTCTATTTGATTATCTAATAAAATTACGATTAGTTTCACTTTATTACAATGCATCATTGATTAGAATCATAGAGAAACGAAATGATTGTGGAATACTAAACGAATTATAACTGGATATTCAATTGAGAATGAGAGAAAGAGAAGTGAGGATTGACAATATATATATGAATACAATACCAATACAATTACAATTGTGTATACATTGAAAACAAATAGAATATTTTACATCCTCTTGGATTATTATTATTATTATTATTTTTATTATTAATAGATTTTTCATTTGAATGTTATTTAAAATTCATATTTATGTCTGTCACAGTTATTTATTTATTAAACATTATAGAAAAAAATGATTCATATAAATTTTCATACATACCTATTTAATTTATCTTTAATAAATTGATAAATTAAAAATATAATACTTATATCTACTATTAATATGTATACCAATATAGGAATGAATAATTTTTAAAAAGTTTATTTTATTTATTAAATAAATACAAAATACACACAAAAAATAAAACTATAAATAAATATATCAAAAATAATAAATAATAAAACATAACCGTTAGTTATTTGTAAAGATTAGAAAAAGAGGTTAATTTAAAAAAAGTTTATATATATTGTAATATATAAGCATAAAAATGCCTTTTAATAAGGAAATGTTATTCAAACACCATAAATACACATTTAATACAAATATTCAAACCCCACGTACATATATTTTTACTTAAAAAGAGGACAATGTAATTGAAATAGGATCGTTTGATGAATGGGACCTATAGTTATTAATTCACCTTTTCAAAGCTCATAAAGTAATTGAGTTATTGCAAGAGTAACCAAGTGATACTAGGAAGCGGAAGAGTTATTCTGCTGGATTCACCTTACTATTTTCTATGAATAAAATAAATAGAGTGCTACCAATTAAATTTAAGATTAATTTTATTAATATTAAAGCCATTTTTTTAATAATCCAACTCATACTAAGCCTCCAATGTATATATATATATATATATATATATATATATATATATATATATATATATATATTCTATATAAATTGGATTATCTAATTAAAAATTTAAATTGTAAATTTAAAATCAATACATCTTCAGAGTATATGAAATAAAATATTCCACTTGTTCACTTTTTAAATAATTTTTTTACCTCATTTTTGTTTAACAACAAACTCATCCTTTATTGCATCATGTAATCTAATTGGAGCATTGTCATCATAAACTTGTATACATATTCTTTCAACAAAATATAAGTAGAAATTATAAAATCAATTTAAACTATTAAATAAAATTTATAGAAAAGAGCTTTAATCTTATTGATTAATTATCCTAATCAACTATCAATATTGAAACATTCAGAATAGCCAAACAGGATCATAATATACAAAACTAATTCGTATATTCAATATAATTTCAATTTGAAAACTATTTTAGAGTTCACTAATAATAAACCAGTTTAAATCTAGTATAATTAAACTTTAGGCATTTGAAGTATTCCATTCATATATATATACCTATATAAATGCAATTGCTACAAAATTATAATTTAAATGATTGTAATGTATTTGTTGGAATGGTGAAAGAGTTAAAACGATGGATTAAATAAATGTTGATGTATTAGTATAGACAATTTGTGTTTTTAGATGTACTAGTATGTATAGAAATGGTTGAAGAGTCTCCATTAATGAATAGCAAAGTGCTATTATATTGGTTAAAGAGAATGGGGGTGAGGGATGAGAGTGTGAGGTGGAATGAAGGGTTAATGGTAACCAAAAGGGGTTAAAGTTGGGAGTAATATTAATGAATTGACGCAATATGAACCAAAACGGAATTGTCCAATCGACGAGTGCGATCTAATTATAAACGTCAATGATTAACGAGAAAGAGAGAGAGAGAGGACACTCCTCTTCAATAACTCTTCATTATCAATCAGAAATGACCCATTTCCTGTTGAGTTACAAAATTATAATATAATACTATCCCACATATGTATATATATGTACTACCTATGTTTATAATTACATAGCTAAGAGAGAGAGAGAGAGAAAGATTCATTCTATTAATTAATTATTTATTACTTATATCATTCATACGAATTTAGTTTTAATAGATTTTCCAATAAAAAAATTTAATATAAATAATATTATTATATTTTTTTCCATTTATTTATTATTATAACGTTTTTCTTAACTTCACTTGGCGTCTGTCTCTCTGTCTGTTCGCTCAAATTCAACGAAAAATATATACAACAAAAAACGTTGGGCGCTTTTAGTTTTCATTTGATTTCTATGCAATTAACTTTCTATTATTCATATATATATATACATACATACCACACTAAAACACTGCATTAACAAGTAACACTATTTCTTCTAATATAATCAACCATTTTGGATTTGATAGATAATATGTAAATTTAATAAAAATTCTTTTAAATTTTAATACATACTTTGATATAAGGATATTACAGTGAAAAATAATAAAAGATTAGCTCTTAAACTATCAATTTTATTGCATGATAAAAAAATTTGTCAGTTTATGTGTTTAATAAAATTTTTATTATTACAAAAATTTGACTTGATTGTTCATATAAATAAATTAAACTAAATGCGCCAAACGTTTTTCGTTGAATATGAAGCAATTCATCCATAAACTTTGTCAGGCTTATAGAAAAATTATTTTATTCTTTTTAGTCCATTGGAAAAACGTTGTTTTATAAAATTTTTTTATTATTATTTTTATATGATAAATATGGGTTATAAATTGATTTATATATTTTACAAGTATAAAATATCGAAATTCGAAATTCAAACAACATTAATTGTATTTTAGTCTGATTTTTTTTTATTTTATATTTTTAATCGAAATCTAAATCAATCCATCAATCTTATTTTGACATCAAATATTAAAAGGATTATATTTGACAATATACATATATACATTTAAAAGTAATTTCAATATATTACGAGTATTATAAATTAATAAAATAAAAATAAAAAAACAAAACATTGAAATGGTTAAATGTAATAGAAATGAAAAATTTTAAAAAATATGTTTTACTGTCAGTTCTTCAGACCCTTTATTCTATCATTAGTTTTAATTTTTTTTTTATTTTTTTAAATAAATTCCAATATGAATATAAAAATTTATTCATTTCTAATAAAATACAATTATTTTTTGATTTTTTTTTTAAATAAAAACATTAAAATTTATCATTTAATTAATCAAAATTATTTTTAACAACAATTTTAAATGAAATATCTGAATTATATATTTGTCTATTTTTCATTTAATTTTTTCCTGAAATCAAACTTTATACAAGATTCTTTTTAAATAAAGTACTAATTTTTTTTAAATCATACCTCCTCAATCAATTTTTCTATAAACTTAAGTTATATTTCGTTTTTATCAAATTATAATTTGAATTTAATTCTTTTTTACCGGCCAACGATAGGAAGGGAAGATATTCTTTTCACACTAAATTTTTACATATCTCCACGAAATTGTTAACAGAAAAAAAGTATTTTTAGTATGATGTCTGTCTGTCCGTCTGTCCATTGTGTGTCCGTATAAACATGTATAGCTTGAACGTCTCAACGAATTTTGATGAAATTTGGTATATTTACTTAAGTACTTTATGCCTAGGCGGGCCAAAATGAAATTTTCAAAATGTCTTCCGGGCCGGAGGACCATATTTCGAAAACACTAATAAAAAAAATTTATCTTTTTTTTTTTAGAGACATATTGAACGAAAAATCAAAATAAGAGCCAACTTTTTCAACGGACCGGCGGGCGTTCAAAAGGCTCGCGCTTAAAAGTATTTGCCCACCCCTGGACTAATGACAAGAACTGAGTCCGT
Organism: Labia minor; assembly: GCA_963082975.1. Lineage (NCBI taxonomy): Eukaryota > Metazoa > Arthropoda > Insecta > Dermaptera > Spongiphoridae > Labia > Labia minor. The sequence continues at coordinate 80,666,351 of OY720346.1, read as the reverse complement.
GTAAATTAGGCTTTAGCAGTAGCATAAATTTATCAACTTTCAGTGTATATCCGGGAACCGGAAGTGGTTTTTTACAAAGTATTAATTTTATATTCATTGTCGGAAAATATTTCACTTAAAATATACTAATAATTAATAATGGAGTAACTAAACTAAAAATAAAAACCAAGATTATATAATTTAGTTATTTTAATTTAAAAAAATAAAAAAAACCAACGTTTCGATTCCTACTTCTTCCGACTCACACCTCGTCACTGGACGCTCGGACAGTGCAGTCGTTTGATAACGATTGCAGTAACTTGTATATTTTTTGTATTTTTTTTTTTGAATAAATTTACAATAAATAATATCAATATGTGGTTTTATTTACAAAATTCCCTTATAAATAAAAACAGCCGCCAAAACTTTAATAATTTAATATCTACATTTTAATTCAAGTTTTAAAAATATTTTTTTTTTTTGATACTTTATATATTTATTAATTTAATGTTGATTGGAAATTAATTTCTGTGGCTGGCCACAGTTCATTTTTTTAAATAAAAATAAAAACTCTCCTTCTTGGGTATGTGTGTGTGTGTGTATGTTTAAAAGTTGGTAAAAGATACCCACACGCAGAGAAAGAGAAGAGAACACCCCTCTTTCCATTATCTTCATCTCTATTTTATATTCCTCTTACGTTACGTGCATAAAGTCTCGGGATTATATATATATATCCTTCGATTTTCGAAAATAATTCAATTAACTGCCTTAAAGGATTTTATTCTATAGAAAAAAAGATGAAAGAACACTTCTGTGTGTTACCTTTTAAGATTAAACTTGAACAAGTTTGGGGAAAAAAAAAATTAAAAATATAGAAAGAGAAGTGAAGAGAAGAAATGAGATGAGAGAATGCATGATAGATGAAGTGAGAGAGATGGGTGTGGGAGGAAAGAGGCTGATATCAAAAGTGACGATGTTTTTAATGATTCAAAATCATCATTTATATGCGACCGTTGTTGGATACTTAATGCCAACCTTTGTAGTTCACTTAAAATGATATTATAAATTCATAGATCTTATATCTAACATAAGAGTTGATATAGAAAATTATCTAACCCTTCCTTACCCTCTCTCACTTCACTTTCACCTCCCCCTCCCTCCCTCCCTCCCTCCTCCTCATTTTTATCTCACTAACAATTCATTAAATATATACATAATACATAAACTTAATATAATATTATTATATTATATATTATATATCATTCATTATAAAGGCAAAAATAATTAATATACCGTATTATTTCAATAACCAATAATACTTATTAATTTTTATTCAAATACTTTTTGTTTTTTTTTACTATTTCGCCAGAGATAGTATTGCGATCACGAAAATTTTCAATGTCGAGATTTTGATGTTTTAATACGTTTTAAAGGTCCCTGAGTCATTTTCACTAAGGTTGAGAAAAATGTCTCTCTGTGTGTGTGTGTGTGTGTGTATGTAACCAAGATTACGCAAAAACGGTTTGAGCTAGAATCATGAAATTTGGTACACGGGCATTATTCAAAATTTGTAATTTTCTATCAACTTTTGAAAAAAGTAGCTCAACCGGAAGAGGATCATTACATACAACGTTTTGATTTTTGTCCTCTAAAGTGACCGTTAAAATAAAGATATATGTTTGATAGTTTTTCACATGATTAAAAATTGTATAAAACTGCTATACATAGAATTTCAGCTTGATTGTAACGCTGAAAGTACCGGAATTAATTTTTTAACACTGCAAATCTCGCGCCAGTACGTGACGTGGTGCCATCAACAAAGAGCCAAACACGCGCCGGTTTAATAAATACTATTTATTAATTTTAATTTATAATTAATTAAATTTTATTTAAATATAATATATGTTAATTAATCCAATTCAAATTTGCGAGATAGTCGAGTGGAAACACTCCAGCTTATTTTTATATAATGTTATGAAAATGTCATTATATTAATTTTTTTTTTAAATAAGATCTTAATATTATTTTTATTTTCAAATAAAACAAAAATTGTTAATCATTTAAAATTCTAAATCTACGCTATAAACATAAAGCCATACAATAAACCAGTGAAACTTGTTACGCGTTACAAGATTAATTTGTTTGGGAATTGGGTTCGTAACCCGAATTGCTAGTAAATCGAATCAAGTTTTCCCATAAAAACTTAATGGAAATGCATTCAAAATATTATAATGAAAATAAAAAATTATATTCAATAATAAACACACACAAAGTCTTAACACACAAAACGTAGAATTTGAAAATTTAGAAAAATGTAAAAACTTAGGATCTGTAATCACGAAGTATAATAATATTCGTGAAGAGTTTAAAGAGCGAGGTTGCAATCTGGAAACGCCTGTTATCACGTAGTAAAGGGGCTTATCGTATCAAAATTATTTTCAAAGGGGATAAAAATTAAAATATATAAAACAATTATTTTTCCGGTTGTATTATATGGGTGTGAGGCATGGTCTCTGACCTTAGGAGACGAGAGTAGATTTAGAGTATTTGAGAATAAGATTCTTGGCAGCATTTATGAGCCAAAGAAAGATGAGGTCACTGGCGGAGAACGAGGAATTGCATGACCTCTATGCATCTTTTATAAAATCGAGAAGGCTGCGATGGGCAGGTGGGTAGAATGGGAGAGGAAAGAATGGCAAAAAATATACTGGTGGAGAGACCGAGTGGGAAGACCAAGGACGCGGTGGGTGGATCATGTGGGAAGGAACGTGAGAGAGATAGATGGGAGAGGGTAGGGATAGGATGGATATAGCTCAGTGTTAATTTCACTAACCTTTATTTGCTGGTTTTTTCTTTATATGTAGGCTGTAAGTTATGTTTAAATAAAGGAGGTGAAATTACATGAATTTTTTAATGAAATAACAAACATTTAACTAATAAAATTTAGTTCAATCAGTGTTTATATTGTCCACTAACCTTTATTTAATTAACTCTATTAATATCTGGAATGTGATTAGGTTTACACGCACATCTATTCCACTTGCTGGATATTTTCTTTTAATCTTGTTAAAATTTCGTTTTTCGTTACTTTTATTCTTTTTTTTTTTTGGAGAAGAATTTTAATCTTATATATAAAATTCTCGTGTCACAAAACTTTGAAATCATACTCCTCCGAAACGGCTTGACCGATTCTTATGAAATTTTTTATGTATATTCAGTAGGTCTCAGGGCATGTCAGACTTCCTTTAGAAAACCGCTAATTGGTAAGGTGTGTCCAGGAAATGCTAATTAATTAAAAATAGTTTAGTTACCATACTAGCTCATAGAGGCGCTGGTGGCAAAAATTTGAAATCTTATATATACCCTTATAAGAAGCTTCCAAACAAAAGCGGTTCCTGGCCGAGCGAGCTAGCGCGCCTTCTTATGACTTTGCACCCTGAGTTCGAAACTTGCAAAGGCACATTTTTTTTCTTTAAGTATTATATATTTTTTTTTAAAATTTATTAATTTTTATTATTTTAATATTTTATTAAATTAAATTTTATTATTAAAATAATTTTATTTTATTAAATTAAATTTTATTTTATTAAATTATAATATTAAATTTTATTTTATTAAATTATAATATTAAATTTTATTTTATTAAATTAATAATTATGTCAATTAATTTTTTCTGCATAAATAAACATATATAAAAAACTATATAAAATTTGAATTTTCATTCATTCATTTAAAATGATATTAAAATATTCCTTTGAAATATAATAAATAATTAAATTAATCCCTACAAGGGCCTCGGGGGGGGGGGGGGGTAACTTTCTCTTTTTGGAAAAACCCATATTGCTATCCCCAGCTCGACTATCTATATATAAAAAAAAGGTTTTTGTCTGCATATTGCTCAGAATTTAAAAATTATTATAATATTTCACTTTTTATTTTAAATTCTAATATTTAAATATCAATTAAATTAAATAATTTATTCTAAAAGTTGTCATTTAAATTTATTTAATAAAATATTTAGATCATATTTAACTTAAATTTTATTTATTCTTTCTATATAATTGAATATTTCTTCTTTTCTATTTGAAAGTGAAAGCTTAAAAAAACTGAATATATTATTTTTAAACTTTTATCAATACAAAAATATTTTCAAAACTTCAATTAAAATGACAAAATTTTATTATTTTTGTTTTTGTTTCAATTATTAATTACAAATATATTTTAAGTGCAAAAATGATTTCTTGGTTAATTAAAATATGTTTTTTAGACAAATGATATTACGAGATGTTTTAAATTTATGTCTTTTTTATATTGAGTATTTTTTTTTAAAATTAAAATTTGTTTTAAATCAAAATTATTGTATTCTATTATATTTTTTTATTAATAGGCTTCTTTTTTTATTTTTAATTTTTAATAAATTCTCTTTTTTGATATGATATTAATAAAAAATAATATTCAATTGTATTTAAATTTAAAAATTAGAATATTTGAATTTTTTTAAATTTTAACACATGTAATCAATCATATGGATAACGAATGGAACATTTTGAAAATCAAGTTGGTATTAAATTCAGAAAAAAATACCGATATATAGAATATAATAGACCATTCGAATATAATTTAAAACTATTTATCTCCTTTTATTTTAAATTTAAAAAAACGGAGTGTTAAGAAATTAAGATGCCTGGATAGGTAAATGGGCTGGAAGAGGAGGTAATTTATAATTTTCTTCTAATTCAGATTGAAATTAATGGTGATAAGAAAAAATATTTAGTAACAAAATCTATATACAAAATGTAGAATTTGAATATGTAGAAAAATTGAATGTAATCACGAAGGATAATAATATTTGAGAAGAATATATATATTTAAATCGAAGTTGTAATCGGGAAACGCCTGTTATCATGGAGTAAAGAGGCTTATCTCATCAAAATTATTATCAAAAGGAATCAAAATTAAAATATATAAACCAATTATTTTGCCTGTTGTATTATATGGGTGGGACGCAAGGTCTATGACCCTGGGAGATGAGAGTAGATTCAGAGTATTCTTTCCAGCATTTATTGGCCAAAGAAAGATGAGGTCACCGGGGAATGGCGGAGACTGCACATCGAGGAATTGCATGACCTCTATGCATCTTCAGAAATAGTTAGGGTTATAAAAGCGAAAAAGCTGCGATAGGCAGGGGACGCGGCTAGAATGGGAGAGGAAAAAGATTTTGGATTGGAAAACGTCCGCTTGGAAGACCAAGGACGTGTAGGAAGGGACGTAAGAGAGATGGGACAAGGTCTCAGGATAGGGACACTTGGAGAAATGTGGTTGCTGCGGCCTAGAACTTTCGAGTTCCTTAGAGTCACATAGATAGATAGATATAACATATACAATAATAATATATATAATTAATTTAGTGATTAAATTAAAATGTATTTTAAATAAGAACACAAAAAGAAATGAATGTTTTATGTAATATACTGATTGAAACAAAATGGATGAAAACCTTTTACTCGGGGGGGTACAGGGGGCGGAGCCCCCGTCTAGGTGCGGAGAGCGCCGAAGGCGCTCGGGGCAGCTAGTATATATATATAACAACACATCTAAATAAAAACTGTTTATACTTGACAATAAAGACCAATATTATATAAATTTATAATTATAATTAACAATATCAAATTTCATTCAGTTAATTAATTTTATGCTTTTTTTTCACCAACTTTATTTAACTAAACATTTTACAACGTAAACACTCAGGATAGAGATACTTGGACATTGGAGAAGTGTGGTTGCTGCGGCCAAGAACTTTCGAGTCCTATTTCTAAAACACCAAACCGGGGCAAACGGTTTACCTTTTTTTTTAGAACCAAATTGAAAAAATTTTGAAAAAAGTACGATATCCAGAAAACGTTTGACGTTTTTTTTTTCTAAATATTTAAAAAAACGGGACAATAGGCTGTCCCGAAGACTCTTTTCGGGTCGCCGGGAGAGAGCACCTAAAAACGGGACGTTTGGTCACACTACCATAGAGCCACTGAGATAGATAGATTCAATAATAAACAATATCTTATTTTATTATACTAGCAAAAATTGCATATAATAAAATTGAAAAAAATATTTATTTTAATAATATTTTGTAATCAAATTACGAAATATATATTATGTTATATCCACAGGACATACTTTTTTGTATTTCAGTGCATTAACACGTACTTTTAATGGCTGTATGTTTTAGGACTATTTTTACCACGTTTTTCTTAGCTTGCTTTCTTGTTTGTTTGTTTGTTTATTTATCTGTTCGGGTCAAATCTTGCAATCGAAATTTCGACCACTTCCAGTCATCCAATCGCTCTGAAACTTTTCAGAGTAATGTATTCTGGATGACAATACAATAAAATAACACATTCGTAGCTTGCAAGTGTTTAATTAGAGCATAATTAATGAATATAATTTTGTATGAGTTATATTCAAACTCCACGTGTTTACATTACACTAGAGTTAAAAATAAGTTTATGATTCGACATAATTTACAATATGTCAATAAACATTCTTAAAATTAAGTGCCTTAGCAGGTAGACACCTGGAAAGGGTCGTTCAATTGAAAACAGTGTGGTTTATTGTTTGCAGTTGCTGTCAAATACTGACCCTTTTGAAGAGAAACTTTCAACACGTGTCCGGAAAAACCCTTCTTCATTTCATCCCTCTCCCCCCCCTTTCTCCTTACCTTTTGTTCAGGTGATATAAAAGGAAAAACCGAGCACGACTAGCACCCAGATGTAATGAGACGAGAGATATAATTAGTACAGACTGGAGTGTGTTCCAGTGCATTTGCCTATTCGGCCTTTGTATGATTAAATAATTTGTATCTTCAAACTCATAATAAATTTCTTACTCTTTCTTAAATAAAATTGCCTTTTATTCTTTACCATTTAATTACCCATTAAACTCGTGGGTAAGGTAAACACATAATTTATGGGAAAATCAAAACAAAAAGTGTAAATATTTAAATTTGAAAAAAACCGTTAAAAACCCGTTAAAAGAATAATATAATATGTATAATATTTAAAATGTAAATAAATTTGAAAGAAGGTATATTAATGTTTTGTACTGTAATTTAGAAAACAAAATTTAAATTTATGATGAGTTTTAGGCAATAAAGAATTAAAATATGACAAATTTAAAAATTTCTCTTTATAATTCAATTTAAATTTATTACTTTCAGGATAATAGTATTTCATGACTATTAAAGTCAATCAAAAAACTTAAAAGTAGTATAGGTCAAGTGAAATCGATTGCAATATATGAAGACTATAAAGTAGAAAATAATACTTTATATAAAAAAAAAACTTTTTTAAAAAACCACGTTTTTAACGCACTAAAAAGAAGAAAATAATTTTTCTGAAACCCCATAGGTACTGACATTACAAACAAGAGATATGATTTGAAGAAAATTTTCTATAACGTAAAACGTGGGGCGCAACTATGGCTAAAATATTCTGTATCGTATAAAAATTTATAAATAAATGTTATTAGGTACAAATTAATAGGATAAATGAATTCATATTTTAATTAGCTTCAAAAAGTAAAGCTTATAACTTATCGAAATTTTTAAAAGAGGTAAATTTAATTTATGAAAAGATTACCTTTAGATTACTAATAATATTCACTTTTAAAAAATTCTGATAAAAAATGACATCCTAACAATATTCTGGTAAATAATATAAGAAATTTAACTTGAAGAAATCTAAAACTAAATTTTGCTACTACAAAACTTCTAGCAAATATTTAATATTTATGTTAATAAAATTTCTAAAGTGTAAATTGAAGATGTTTATTTAATATTAAGGAATTAATTTTCCAAAAAAAAATTACATTAATAAAAGTATTCTGTTGGATTACTAATAATATTCCCTTTTACAAAAAGTCTGGTAAAAAATATAAAACTTAAAATATAAATCCATGGATATTGAAATAAATTAATCAAAGAAATTATATTGCATTTAAAAAATTTATTATTATTTGCGCCCCACGTTTTACGTTATAGAAAATTTTCTTCAAATCATATCTCTTGTTTGTAATGGCAGTACCTATGGGGTTTCAGAAAAATTATTTTCTTCTTTTTAGTGCGTTAAAAACGTGGTTTTTTAAAAAAGTTTTTTTTTTATATAAAGTATTATTTTTTAATTTATCTACTTTTAAATTATTTGAAATTGTTTCATATATTTTATCGTTTATTTTTTTTAAATAATAATCTCTAATATTAAATATTCATAGTTCATAAGAAATCATTTTTAAAGTACTCAGCAGCAGTATATATTTAATATATATTTATTTAAAATATTAAAACAATTGTTTAATCATCAAATTTATTTAACTGTTGACCCGAAAAAAGTCTTTGGGACAGCCTATAGTCCCGATTTTTTAAACATTTAGGATATTTCGTACTTTTTTTCAGTTTGCTTCTAAAAAAAAAAAAAAAAAAATTGTTTACAAAACGGGAATCTTCATAGATTTGGATGAAATTTTGCCCGTGGATTTCTTTTTAATTCCTAAGAAACTTCCCTTATCCAATATACATGATAAACATTTTGTAAGTTTTATTGATTAGCTAGTTATGAACGTAAAAATGTGCAGCCATTAAGTAATGTTTTATTGACTAATTCACTAATTATCCACTTATTCACTAATTTTCGGTTTTTTCGGTCCGGTTTGTATATAAGAAAATTATTTATAATTAATTAATATTCATATATTTTATAATTTTCATATATCCAAACCGAACTGAACCTCCCCTCCTCGAAAATTAGTAGAGCCCTCTGCTAGCTAAATGAATAAAACATGGTAGGTAAATAGAATGTAATTGGATTTATAAGAAAATTTTAAATCATTTTAATCTCTTAAACTAGAAGAGACCGATAAATATTGGATAAGGAAAGTTTCTTTGGAATTAAAAAAGGAAATCACTAGCAAAGTTTCATCCAAATCCCTGAAGCTTCCCGTTTTGTAAACATTTACCATCTCTACATATAGTATTTAGTGTGGTCCACTACAGAGGGCGGCAAACGGGACATTTGTCCGCGGTGGCAAATTTGAAGCTCGGTATTTTGATTATGAATGTAGTAAATTTTACCATTATAGGGGCGGCAATTTATTCTATTGTTCATAAATGCTAGAGCGGGAGAGGTATTTAATTATATTCAAGATAATATTTTATTTTAATTTGAAATATCTCTTTAAAATATGAATTTATTGTATTATTTTCTGAAGAAGAAAAACATTGTATATTTATTTATCTATCATTTATCAACTTTCTACTTTTAGAATTGATATAAATATAATTTATATAAAATGTCATCCATAAAAATTGAATTGAAATTATTATTGCTTGTTTAATTTCCCTTTAGATATTATATTTCAATAATTTCCTTTCCTTTTTTTTCACTAAACATTCGATTTTAATATCCTTGAATGAAATAAAATTTTCCTCTTGAATCTTATATTTTATTATTTTCATATCTTATTTCTTGTTTTTAATATGCAATAATCCCTTTCTAAAATGTCTTTTTCTTTTGATTTTCATTACTCGTCTATTTAAAAGATAAAGAAAATTCATTTATTTACTTAAATAAATATCTTTTGTTTTTGTTTGTTTGTTTGTTTTTTTTTATTTTTTGTTTGTGGCTTTATGGTTTATGTTGTTGCTCTTATATCGATGATAATAAATATTTTAATATTATTTTCATAATTACAAACAACAAATTTATATATTATAAAATGAAAAATAAATTCATGTTCTTTTGACGAGAGAGAGAGAGAGAAAGAGAAAGAAATGGATTGAAAAATCAGAATTAATTACCTAAATATTTTTCTAATATAATTAAAAATTAAATTGTATTAAATTATAAATTAAACACAAATTATTTATATATGTATCTCTGTGATTCTACGGAACTTCTTGGCCGTAGCAACCACTTTAACTTCTACCCTCTCCAATCTCTCTCACGTCCCTTCCTACATTGTCCACTCACCGAGTCGTTGGTTTTCCAAACCGACTATTTATTTTCAAATAATGGTTACAAAAATATTAATCAAAGTATTGTTCATCGCTGGCCACTACTTTTTCCCATCTTTCTGGCAATTTTCGGATTCCAGCTCGCAAAAACGACTTGTCTTTTGAGACAATCCAATCATAGACCCATTTTTTGAAGTGAACTTCTGCTTGGACAGACTATGTGTTATCGAGTGGAACAAGTAATAGTCTGAGGAGCAATGGCAGGAGAATACGGTCGGGGGGGGAGGTAGATTTGCAACATGTGGTCGAGCGTTGTCATGATGCAAAATCAGTTTGTCGTGCCTTGACCCTGCTGTTCCTTGTCTTGGAGCTCAAGATCACCACTTTTAAAGCTACCAAACCATCGCCTGCACGATTGTTCAGATGGAGCATACACGCTGTAAACTTCCACTAAAGTTCGATGACTCACGGCCGCATTTTTCTTTATTTTAAAATAAAGAAGAAGAACTCTCCGCAAAAACACTTTATTTTGTCCGAATTTGATTATATTCAGTTTTCCTTTTTACGAACTCTCCAGAGATTGTATTGCGATCACGAAAATTTTCGATGTCGAGATTTTGATGTTTTTATACGTTTTGAAGGTTCCTGATTCATTTTCACTAAGGTTGAGAAAAATATCTGTGTGTGTGTGTATTTATGTAGACAAGAATACTCAAAAAACGGTTTGATTTAGCATCATGAAATTTGGTACATGGGCATTATTCAAAATTAATAGTTTTCTGTCAACTTTTGAGAGATGTAGCTCAACCGGAAGAGGGTCATTACCTACAACGTTTCCATTTTTTTTCCTCTAAAGTGACCGTAAAAATAAAGATATATGTTTGATAGTTTTTCACATGATTAAAAATTGTATAAAACTGCTATACATAGAATTTCAGCTTGATTGGATCGCTGAAAGTACCGGAATTAATTTTTTAACACTGCAAATCTCGCGCCAGTACGTGACGTGGTGCCATCAACAAAGAGCCAAACACGCGCCGGTTTAATAAATATTATTTATTAATTTTAATTTATAATTTATAATTAATTTAATTTAATTTAAATATAATATATTATGTTATTTAATCCAATTCAAATTTGCGAGATAGTCGAGTGGAGACACTCCAGCTTTTTTATTTATTTATATGTATTTAATTTGTTTGGATTTTAGAATAGTTTCTTATTTCATGCATTATAAATCAGCTGTTGTTGTTGTATTCTTTAAATTAATAATTATAATTAAATTAGGAAGAAGAGTTGAAAAAGCGCGAAAGGGGAAAAATTCGTCATAACTATTTCAAGGACTGATTGGTGGTGGTGGGGGGGACCAGCTATCGATAAAGCACTCAAGTCAACTCAACGGAATTCACAAAGTTATTTACTATAACAACATCAATAACCACAGCATCATCTTGTATAATAATCAATCGACAGCCAATCGAAATATACTTATCTACATATTGTATAAAATTTTTGTTCCAATCATAACACCAATCATGAAAGACAACTCGAAAAGGTAAGATAATTAATTATTAATTAGATAATAATTTAAAATTTGCAAAAAGAAATAAGATTATTTTTATTCTAAATTCAATAAATTAATCTTTATTACTAACTTATAAAATTTAAATTTATTAGAAATTATTTATAGTTTTTGGTTAAATATATACAATGTATATATATAAAATATATATAACAAGATTTAATTTTAAAATAAATAATAAAACAGTTGATGCATGTGTATTATGTTCTTAAAAAATTACATTAATTATAATATTATAAATTATTTATTTATGTACATATTCTATTTGAATGCTAATGTGTTTCTATAATTATTTATAGGAAAGAAGAGGAGATATTAAAAAATAGTAAAATTGATAAAGTTCCAATTGAAAAATTTAAATTAATTCCACCGGATGGAGATTGGGGTTGGTTTATTGTTTTAGGTGTTGCCATATCTAATGTAAGTTCTTTTTTTTTCAATTATTTTCAATTTTTTTTTATGTCAACAACCGTCATTTTGAAATTTCAAGGTTTTATTTTATCATTTATATTTAATTATGAAATTAAGGAAATAAAAGAATATAATCAAAATTAAATTTTGACAATGATTTGAGTGAATTAGAAAATTATTATTGTAGTGCTACATAAGTGCTATATAATTACTTATTTATTATTCTATAATAGATAATTAAATTGTATTTTTATTTATTTTTATATTTTTACTTAAATCTTTCCAGGGCCCGCTCTAGAGGGCGGCAAACCTCGCTTTTTCCCGGGGCGGAAAATCGGAAGGGCGGTATTTCGGTTATGAATGTAATCAATTTATCAATTTTTACCAGTCTTTTCCAACCTGTGGGGCGCACCCCTCCTGGGGGGCGCGAGACTGTTGTAAGGGGGCGCGAAGGTATTAGAACCAATTTGTTTTCTAAAGTCTATAATGTGTTTTTGCTTAATTGAGTGTGTGTGGGTGGGTAATGTGTATGTGTTAATGTGTAACCCATTAAATAAATTACTATATTATGGGAGTATTTATGAAATTAGATTATTATAAAAATTAAGGGGGACGCAAGAATTTTTTTTTAAAAAAAGGGGGGGGGGCGGTTCAGAAAGGTTGGAAACCACTGATTTATTCTATTGCCGGGGCGTCGTAAATGCTAGAGCGGGCACTGATATTTTCTATGCCTTGTATATATATATATATATATATAAATAGTTATAAGTAGTTTAGTATAGATAGAATTTGGTAACAATATTTTTGTTAGGTTCATCGATCGCTTCGCAGATGTTTTGTCAATCGTTGAATAGTATCTTTGGTTTACTTTTTGGTGATCGTTTACTTAACCTGGGTTATGACACCACCTCTGCAGCACTATTAATGAATTTCATGACAGCCACATCTAATTTCTCAGGTAATTAACATTTCCCTTGACTCATGAATCTCTCTCGCACTCTCTAATTAATAATTATTTTGTTTGCCTATTCTTGAATCATTCCTGTCCTAAAATATCTATTATTAATACATGGACAGTAACATTTGTATGAGATTGTTTTTTTTTTGGAGTTAACCAACCATGATCTGTGAAACCAACCTAATTATACAAGTGTCAGAATTTGAAAATTTTATCTCAACTATATAACTATTGTCTATATTATTTTAATATGCAAACATCTACTAAATTTATATTAGTGTTGAACAAATGTTTAAAATAAAATAATAAATAGAGCTTTATTATAATTAGATTTATTTAATTTTTACTTATATAAAGGTATATTATTTATTTAGAATATTTTATAATCATCTGGTTGAATAGTTTTCTTTTTTTTTGTTTTTTTGTGTTTAATTCAACTCTATTCAACTTCAAATTGTCGTATTGTTATTGTTCAGTGAATGAATTTTTTTATTTTTTTCAAATCACAATCTAGTTTATAAACGTTAACTAATAAGTGATATTTATTTAAAGAAAATATATCAAGTTAATGATTTTAAAAACATGCAAACATGAGCAGTTTAATTCATTAGTTCATTAGGTTTATTCGTTTTTAATCTTCTGGTCTGGTTGGCTACGTCAACGTGTCAGTGTTTGTATGCCTTTGCAGTTTATTTTGATGAGCTGCTGCAAATCGTTGAATTTCTTCTTTTACTGTCTCTATCTTAAAATCTTGGTGAAGTTCTTCATTTCGAATATTCCAGTAAAAGAAGAAATTCAACGATTAACAGCAGCTCATTAAAATAGACTGCAAAGGCATACAAACACATACTGAATGAATTAATTTATTTATTCTAGGACTATTAACTGCTCCTGTTATCAAACGTTTCTCATGTCGAAAAGTAGCAGCTACTGGAAGTATTTTAATGTGTATTGGTTACATAATGACTAGCCAAACATCAGAACTTTGGCAAATGATGTTTACTTATAGTTTTTTCACTGGTATGTGATGTATTCTATGTTATATTTGCGAAATAAAATAAACAATATTTCTTTTAATGAAATAGCTAATTTATGGTTACAGGTCTTGGACATGGTTTACTTAATCCATCCACTTTTGTAATTGTAACAATGTATTTTTCAAAAAAGAAAGGTCGCGCTGTTGGCATGGCAATGGCTGGCACTGGATTTGGACAAATGTTAATGCCGTTACTTATCAAAATACTTCTTGATAATTATGGATTCAATGGAACAGTTTTGATAATTGGTGCATTAACTTTACATGGATTTGTTGGTGCTCTATTTTATCAACCAGTCAAGTAGGTGGATAATCATCATTTTATCTAATTTATTATATATATAATGATTTATGATAAATAATTTAACTACTCATTCTCTCTCTTTTTCACACTCTTTATATTTTATATGAATAAATTAAATTTGATTTGAAATAAGTGATTAGATTTATCAAATTAAAAAATTTAAGATAGACATGATAAACATTTGAAAATTAAAATTAATGAAGAATGAAAGATTAATAGTGAGAAAATCAAAAATCAAAAAAGATTAAAAAGAAATAAATTCAAGTGGCTCAAGATAAACGATAGTGTAACATTTGTAGGAATGTAATTATAGTATGGAATTTTTTCGATTGGTCACGACAAATAAACGAATATAACTCAATAAAGTAGAGTAGATCTTTATTTATAAGTTGTAATGTGAATATGAATGATAAATGTGTGTGTAAATGAACATTATAGATGAATGCATACATTCAATAAGAAAAATATATACATATTAATAGTACTTACCTATATTTAAATTATATTTATGTTATTTGATATCGATTAGAAAATTTAACACAAAAATAATCATTTAAATATTTGATTAAATAATTTCAAAATTGTTGAATTTGTTTGGCAATTAAGTAGATTTTTTTTTGAATACTAGACATTTTCTTAAGTTGTATGTAATCCATTGTACATATCCGCGTATGTAATCGATAAAAAACTTCTAAAAATAATTGTCATTGTTTATATGGGTGTGTATCTTGGAATTTAACAAAATATGACGAAGAATCGCTAAAGAAGTTTGAAAAAAATGGTTAAGATTAACATATGGCACAACTGATCAATTAACAGGAAAACTATGAAATATATGACCTAACAAATAATATTAAAATTATAACATCCAAACGAATCCTATGGTTAGGACATATTGTAAAATCCGAAGAACAACACTTAATAAGAAGAGCTTGGAAAGAGATTTCGACGAGCAAACGGCCTCGTGATGATCTTCGTTCTCTTGGGTGTGGAGAAGTTTGAAGTCTAATCACAAAACCGGAAAATCCGGAGAAGCATTATATGATTGTGAGGTTATGAAATAAGTAATTAACAATGTTTGGAGAAATATAAAAGTCAAGCAAATTTCCCATTGAACTCATCCCTTTGGTCTTTAGAAAAATTATATTTCCAAATTAGCTGAATCTACTATTATTTCTACAAAAACATGGACAATGCCTCACATCCATTTAATATATATATATATATATATATATATAAACCTCTGACTTTGTACGTCCTAGGCAAGGACAACGCCTATAAAGCCGGTTATATCAATGAGGTGTCCTATGATCAGTAGAACGGGTCCTCTCAACCTTTACCTTGATTTTCTTGATCGGAGGCGCTATCAAGTAGCTTTTTCCCAATGTTGTTCCCGGAGGCTGGGTTGACTCTGTCCATGTGAATGTGAGACAGGTTCGCTATAATAATAATAATAATAATAATAATGGCTCAATAATTGTTATACCTTTTTCAATTTTTTATCTCTTTTTTTAATCCTTTTTTAATTAATATTTAAATATTAACTTATTGAATTATGAAAAGATAAATTGAATAATCTGGTTTTATTTTTTCATTAGATGGCATCTGAAACAAGTACAAGATTTTGAACAAATTCCATTGGAATCAACATCTAATACAGATGAACAAATGAAGCGCACAATATCAGAAGCAAGTTTATATTCCATTGATGATGGTTTACCGTCTATAAATTCCAAAAGATCCGGTAGGTATTGATTTATCATGGCAACTATCATTTGATTATTTTATTTTTTTTATTTTTCTTCGTGTTTTTATTTATGTATTTTTTTATTTTGTAGAATGTGCTCAAAAGATAAAAGAACAATCGAATGAGGAAAAAATATACGAAAAATCGTCTATTTGGTGGAGTTGTTGGTCAACCATTTCTCGCTGGCTTGCTTAGATTTATTAAAAGATCCAGTGTTTATTAATTTGATATTTGGACTCACATTTGGATTTATATGTAATGTCGCCTTTACAATGGTCTTTCCATTATTTATGCAAAATGAAATAAAAATGACCAGAGGTCAAACAGCCAGTTGCATGTCAATGCAAGCGGGATTCGATATATTAGGTAGTTATATGTATTATACCATACACTACTAGCAAAATATACACAGCGGCAAAGAAAGGAAAATCTTTTTAAACTGTATACTACTTTGTCAGTATTTTGGCCAATAGCATAAAGTTAACGTAATTTTCATCTCGTAGTTTCTTTAGGAATCAATTTTTATGTAGATATACAAACTAAAATCTGATTTAATAAGAAGAAAAAGGATAGTATTATAATAAAGTACTCTGATCATAAGCCTGTATGAATAGATGTTTGCTGCAGAGAAAGTTTTTTTCTTAGAAACTTACGGCATAGAAATAAAATTTTGAAATGAAATATGTTTAATTTTTTTATGTAAAAAATAAAGAAATGAACCTATCATATTTTACCCTTCCTTGAGGGGAAGTTGGAGGTTTAGTGATGACTCAGTAAGGACTTTGCCTCTTTTTAATATACATGTAGATGATATTTTATTAGATTATTATAATTTATAAAAATTTAAGAATTACTTATAATTATTTAAATTGGATAATAATTTTTTTTATTGATATATTCAGTGATATAAATTAACAATTAATAAACACTGATAAATAAAAATAAATAAATCAATAAACTACTTTCATCCATAAATTGAATTTTAATACCTTAATACACTTACCAATTAAATGTAATGATATTTTCAGGTCGATTGACTGTTCCAATAATAACTGATCGACTTCAATGGTCTAGTCGAATGACATTTTTAATTAGTATTGTTATATTGGCATTATGTAGAATTGGTAAGTCTTTTACCAAAATAGAAATAATTAAAAATATTTTATTAAAAGTAAAAAATTAATAAAATAATATTTAATAATTTCATTTAATCATCTAAATTATTAAATTATTCTATTTCGATCTCATTTATTTATTTATTTATGATTTAGTGATTGCATATCAAACGGCATATATCCCACTTATGATTACTGCTGCAGTGACTGGTTTTGTCCGTTCTACAACTGTTACTAACCTTAAAATTTCGGTTAGTGAATATGTAACAAAAGAGAAATTACCAGCAGCACTTGGGCTTTATATGATTAATAATGGCGTTTGTATTCTAATATTTGGACCAATGATAGGTGAAATAACATAACTTATATAAAATAATAATAATTATAATAAAACATTATCAAGGACATTAATTTAGCGAAAAACTTTTGGTCACATAACCTTGATTTTTATTCCTAAATTCCTATCCAATTTTATCTTTCTTTCAATTTTTATTTTCTTCTAATTCTTTTCCATGTATAATTTGCGTTATGTTGTCTTCCTTCTCTGACAATTCAAGTTTTTCTATTAATTAATTTTCTATCAATCTTGCTTTTCACTTTCATTATTGTATATATATACGAGGTGTGTCTTAAAAAGTTGGGTGAATGGTATGTTAAAAACATAAAAAGAAAAAGTTAATTGTAAATACCTTTATTAACCTTCAAAATACTCTCCACTAGCCACAACACACTTCTGACAACGTTCGTATGACGCTTGAAAACTGTTGGAGAAGTTTTGTTATGGAATCGTTGTCAGAATAGCCGTCACAACGTTCAGGCCGGCAATACACAAGCGGGACACTAGAAAACGCTACTTACTGGGTCTTTGCTAATACCCAATTCTTCGGCTATTAGTCGCAGAGTCAATCGCCGATCTTTTGTTAGCATCTCTCGTACACGTTCAATGTTTTCATGTGTCAGCATGTGGATTGCCGGCCTGATCGTTGTGACGGCTGTTCTGAGAACGATTCCCCATCAAGACTTCTCCAATAGTTTTCAAGCGCTATCGTGTCAGAAGTGGGTTGTGGCTAGTGGAGAGTATTTTGAAGGTTAATAAAAGTATTTTTACAATTAACTTTCTCTTTTTGTTTTTATCATACCATTCACCGAACTTTTTATACACACCTCGTATATATATATATATATTTAAGGATGCATAGTAGTAGTAATACAATTTTCTCCAATCTTTAATGAATTCATCCTTAATTAACCAATATTTAAATTATATGAAGAATTTAATTTTATTTATTATTAAGTTCTTATATCTATTTTGAATCTTATCATTACATATTTAAAAGTTATCAATCATTTTAAAAATAATGATTATTTAAGAGAAAATAAAATTGATTTATTTTCAGGTTGGCTACGTGATTATACTCAAAGTTACCGATTATGTATGATTAGTATTAGTATTTTGTCAATTTTGTCAATGATGTCATGGATTGTGGAATTTTTATATTGTGGACAACGACAAAAAAAACAACAAAAATCCTTTAAACCAACCACCAAATAATAATAATAATAATAATAATAATAATAACATATACAAAAAAGTTCCTTTTTTACCTATTTCACTTTTCACCTAAATGCTTATACTATTTTCCTATTGATTTTAACCAATAAATATACAAATCACATTTATTATTTGCTTACAATGACATTGATATTAATGAGTTTGCAAAAAATGTAATGATTATAAAAAAAAAAAAATTGATGATTTATCTTGAAAATAAATAAATATTCATAATATATCTATGTATTTATAAATTTCCATTATTTAATAAATTTAATTTTGACTCCACAAAAAAAAGTGTGTAGTTTTACATAAAATACACTGAGAACAAAGAATATATAAGTATTTATTAAAAAATATAAAATAAAAAATAATTAAATAAATTATTTACACACACCTGTTGGTATAGTAAAAGAAAAAAATTTAAAATCTAAATCAAAGATTATAAAACAAATACTCTAATTAAAATAATTAAATTGTAGCTAGCTTTAACCAAATATAAAAAGCAGGGGGGGGTCTCTCTTACGGCAGAGAAATTTCCAGTGTGACAATGCATGCATGCATCACTCGAGGCCGCTCGAGGCGCTGCCGCTGCTAGCACTAATTTTAATTCGGTTTGTTTCGGTTATCCGAAAACACCCGAAAACATTTAACAACAGCCAGCTTGTGACTTGTGGACAACGAGCACTCGTCCCATTTAAAATATCTCTGCCAGGCATACGTAACGTGATCTGTCGCTGTCCAATTGCGTGCAATATGGTTCCTAAAGTAAGTTTAATTAATATTTTTACTATTATTGATGATTATTTTTTATTATAAAGTTATATAATATATGTACATATAAATAAATTTTTGATTTTGCAGGTTTTTAATTGTATTCAGAAAGATTGTATTACGAATTCTCTACCTGAAGGAGAACGAGGACACTTGTTCTATTTTCCAAGGTGTAATTTTTTAAGAGTGGGTAAAACAACAATAATTTAAAGTTGTTGTTTACTAAAAAATATATTAATAATAAAAGAAAATAATTTTATTAATTTTTTTAAATATTTATAGCAACACCTGTTAATACTACATCAGATGGTTTGGGCTTGGTATCAGAGAAGAGTGATCTTTTCGAATCCAGCCCTGCGAGAAGTATGTATTATATTTTTTAATAAAATTCATTAATCTTCTCCTAACTTTAAATAGATTTTTTATAATGATTTAAAATAAATTTTTAGTTTGCTTAGGCTTTTCTGTATTAATTCTTTGGAATTTTTTTTTAAACTTAATTAATTTTTGCAGGTGTTCAGCGGGACATACGCCTACACCATCTGAATTTTCTTCAAGAATAAAATATTTATCTCCCATGAAGAAAAGATTGTACCAAAGGTTCACCGAGGTCAAGCGACTATTGAAGCAAAATAGACATCAACAGTCAATTGATTAATTGAAAAATAGTGTAAATTTTATTTATGTGAGTAATTTTATATAATGTTTTATAAAGTTTTATATAATTATTATTGTATAATTGAAAAATAGTGTAAATTTTATTTATATGAGTAATTTTATACAATTTAAAAAAATACATGCATAAAGGGTTAGGGTTGTATTATTATTGTATGATTGAAAAATAGTGTAAATTTTATTTATGTGAGTAATTTTATATAATGTTTTATAAAGTTTTATATAATTATTATTGTATAATTGAAAAATAGTGTAAATTTTATTTATATGAGTAATTTTATACAATTTAAAAAAATACATGCATAAAGGGTTAGGGTTGTATTATTATTGTATGATTGAAAAATAGTGTAAATTTTATTTATGTGAGTAATTTTATATAATGTTTTATAAAGTTTTATATAATTATTATTGTATAATTGAAAAATAGTGTAAATTTTATTTATATGAGTAATTTTATACAATTTAAAAAAATACATGCATAAAGGGTTAGGGTTGTATTATTATTGTATGATTGAAAAATAAATAAATATGCCACATACAACATTATTCTTTTATTATATCCATGAAAATTATTAAAATTTTCACTTAAGTGAAAAATTATTTATTTTGTGATAAGACCAACAATTAAGCAATTTTCTAAAAAAAAAAATTTATTTCTGAAATGTCTGTTTTATATAGCTTTAAATAAATAATTTTTCACTTAACTGAAAAATTTCATAATTTTTTCATTCCTCCCGCTCTCATTCATTCAAAATAGATTTTAAAAATGGTGCCAGGCCGGCCGGTTTTTTTCTTAATTAGTTCGTGCATGCATCCGCATAGCAGCGCCAAACGCTGTTTCAAAAAAATATCATTGCGTGTCCACCCCCTGATAAAAAGATAATAATTATAATATGTATAGCAGTGATTCTCAACTACTACTGCCTAGGCACTTTAGTGTGCTGCGAGATTATGAGGCTCAAACATTTCCGACTTTTTTTCTAAATTTTTTCAATATGGTTCTAAAAAACAAAAATGGTAAACCGTTTTTGGGACCACTTTTTTTCAATATGGTAAACTTTTACACTTATCTTTTTCTTTGTGTGTCGCCAAATTTTTAAACCGTTAAAAGTGTGCCGCGGTAAAAAAAGATTGAGAATCACTGATGTATATTATTGAATGAAAAAAAACAAAATTAAGTAAAACTAAATAAATATTAGAATATTAGGTTTTTAAAAGATATATCTGTCATTAACTAATTATTATATATTTTCTATGTAATATATAAATATAATTTAATCTTATCAAGAATAAATAGAAATCTTTCATAAAACAATGCCACAACAAAATATCAAACTTCAAAATTTTATATATATATACATAATAAATTCAAAATATAAGATAGGCAAATATTCCTGATTTCTCCCTTAAAACAAAACAAAATTTTTTTAAAATTTGGGAAAATTAGAATTTGCTAATGAGAGTTGCTTACACGAACAATAATAATAATAATAGAATAGAAATGCTGAAAAACTTATGAAACTGAAATAATAAAAATTAAAAAATAAAAAAAACTTTTAAAGTTTATTTTATACTCTTTTTATTGAAAATAAGGTTCAGGATATTATAAAATTAAATTTTACTTAAAATTGAAAAGATAACAGATTTCGAGATATTATAGGACACATATGTTTATAGAGAAACCAATGGGGAAACTACTAGTGGATAGGATAACCATCAAGGTAATAAATATGAGGAAATTGGGAGATGTTAGGAATCGAATGGAGGTGGATCAGAATAAATTGAAGATATTAATCTGGTTACTACGGACAACCACTTTTTAATTCAATAGTACACCACAGAAACTTTTGATACATCCAGTATAAAAAGAAAAATTAAATTAAAAGTAAATAACAAAATAAGCTGGAGTGTCTCCACTCGACTATATCGCAAATTTGAATTGGATTAATTAACATATATTATATTTAAATTAAATTTAATTAATTATAAATTAAAAAATAATATTTATTAAATCAGCGCATGTTTGGCTCTTTGTTGATGGCACCACGTCACGTGTTGGCGCGTGATTTGCAGTGTTAAAAAATTAATTCCGGTACTTTCAGTGATTCAATCAAGCTGAAATTCTATATATAGCAGTTTTATACAATTTTTAATCATGTGATAAACTATCAAACATATATCTTTATTTTTACGGTCATTTTAGAGGAAAAAAATGGAAACGTTGTAGGTAATGATTCTCTTCCGGTTGAGCTATATTTCTCAAAAGTTGATAGAAAACTACGAATTTTGAATAATGCCCGTGTACTAAATTTCATTATTCTAGCTCAAACCGTTTTTGCGTAATCTTGTCTACATACATACACACAGATATTTTTCTCAACCTTAGTGAAAATGATTCAGGAACCTTCAAAACGTATAAAAACATCAAAATTTCGATATCGAAAATTTTCCTGTTCGCAATACTATCTCTGGCGAGATAGTAATAAAGATTATTCGAAATTTATAATTTATAAATAAATAAATAAATAAATCTCAGTAGTTTTATTTTTAAAATTTCACGAATGACGTAATTCGAAAGAAAATAAAATCATATGGACCATTTCCAATTTACTATTTTAAGTTCTAGCGGTGTATAGAAGAGGAGTGATGGTGGATGGAAGGGGTTAAGGGAGGGAAAGCGCAGACATTCTTCGATGATCGTGATGATGATCAACCAATCGATCCGACTGATAACAAATTTATTTATTTTTATTTTTAATGCATTTGTGGGACTGCTTTGCTTGTTTTGTTTTGTTTTTTTCAATGTGAAGCACCAAACATGCATAGATCATCTGTTTTGGGAAGGTTGAATTGTATTGAGAGAGGAGGAAGAGGAGAGAAAAAAATCAGGAGGGAGGGTGGGTGGGGGGGTGGGCGAGAAAGGGAGGGTAAGTCAATGGAACGTCATTGCCTTTTCAAGGTCCTCATAAGCACACATTGGCAACTGGTCGCAGTTTAGGAGGCTACTAGCAGCTACTAGAGAGACAAACGAACGGTTTGTGGAATGATCGAGTGACCATACGCGACAACCTGACAATCCCATTGGATTACACTCACCAATAAACAATCGATTATGTCGCTCAAGTCTAATAACTTAACAAAAACAACGATTGTAAGGTAAATTAGCATTTATATTATTTCTTTTCTTTTTACTATCTCGACAGAGATAGTATTGCGATCACGAAAATTTTCGATGTTGAGATTTTGATGTTTTTTTACGTTTTGAAAGTTCCTGAATCATTTTCACTAAGGTTGAGAAAAATTTGTGTGTGTGTGTGTGTGTGTATGTATGTAGACAAGATTACGCAAAAACGGTTTGAGCTAGAATCATGAAATTTGGTATACGGGCATTATTCAAAATGCATAGTTTTCTGTCAACTTTTGAGAAATGTAGCTCAACCGAAAGAGGGTCATTACCTACAACGTTTCGATTTTTTTCCTCTAAAGTGACCGTAAAAATAAAGATATATGTTTGATAGTTTTTCACATGATTAAAAATTGTATAAAACTACTATGTATATAATTTCAGCTTGATTCAATCGCTGAAAGTACCGGAATTAATTTTTTAACACTGAAAATCCCACGCGCCAACACGTGAAGTGGTGCCATCAACAAAGAGCCAAACATGCGCTGGTTTATTAAATATGAATTATTAATTCTAATTTATAATTTATAATTAATCAAATTTAATTTAAATTTCATAGGTATATGTTATTTAATCCGATTCAAATATCGAGATAGTCGAGTGGAGACACTCCAGCTAATTTTTCCATATTTTTATTTGTATATTTAAAATATATATAAATTATTTACATGAAATAAAATTTACAAGTGATAATTATTGGTTTATTTTAAATTATTATACACTACTATACACTATATTAGGTACTACGGGTATTTTGAATGACTATTAATCATTTTCCAAACAACATGGAATAACAAATATCTTGTGAAGGTAACTAGCTCTATCTATGATCACCTTACAAGTTATTATTGAAACAATTTTTTTGTTTATCTCGCCAATCTTCCATTAATCAATAACAATTTTTTGGTGTATATAATAATGATTTAATGTATTATTATCAGGAACAAGTGATTGTCCAAAACTTCGTTTTAATTTGTTAAATGGAACTTAATTAAAATTTAAAAACAAAATTCTATCCAAACAAACAATCGGACAGAGTAAGTGAATTAAAAATGCTGATAAAAATACATATCACTCGTGTGATAATTTATTATAATCATCTTTTCGAAACATTCAGTGAAATCTTGACTTTAGTATAAGAATAGATTTTTACCGATCGACAATAGGAAGGAAGGTATTCTTTTCACAATTTTTATATATCTCCACGAATCATTCATTTTGTTAATAGTAAAAAGTATTTTTAGCATGATGACTGTCAGTCTGTCCGTTATCGGTCCTTATAAATGTGTAGACTCAATAAATTTTGATAAAACTTGGTATATTTACTTAATGCATCAGTACCATGAAATCATCAACTTTTGATGTATATCCAGAAACCGGAAGTGGTAGTTAACAAATTATTAATTTTATATTCATTGTCGGAAATTTTTTATTTCATTAAACTAACTGGTGAAATAACAAATATATATATATATATATATATATATATACATAAATAAATATATACATATAAATGCATATATATAATATAATATAAGAGATTTAAAAAAAATGATCAAATGGTAAAATAGAATAATAGAATAATTGTGTTTATTTTTATAATTAATAATAATAATACATTATAAATAAATAAAAAGTATAATAATTTATTTTTGAAAATAACTTAATGAATTAATTTGAATTAATTACTTGGTAAGCTTTTGAATTTATTACAAAAATTGTGGTTATGATGTAATAAATAATTATTCGATTTCTATTCTTCTCTCTTTAGAATTAATTCATTTAATTTTAATTTGTTTTTGTCATGATGATGATGATGATGATGATGATGATGAAATCATCAAAAAAAAGAAATTTAATCCTTTGAACAGAAATATAAAATAACAAAATATTCCATTAAGAATAATATTAGATAAGAATGATAAATTATTTAAATTGTTTAACGTCCGATGATTGAAATAAAAGGACAAAATAAATAATTTTGAATTATGTCATCATCATTCATGATTGTTTTAATTCAAATAATTATGTGAAGTAAGCAAGTTTCAAAATTTCCTCATATTAAATACTTTTTTTGTTTTTTTAAGGAAATTTGAAATCAATTTTTAATTTAAGTAAGTTAAAAAAAATCATAATTATTATAGTTATCTTATCAACACGAAATTAATTAGTATTCCATTCTCGCTTGTATCTGAATACATATTCATCAATTTTAAGTTATCATTAGACTAATTATATAGTTGAGGATATGTAAAAAAACAAAATTAGTACAAAAACAAAAAAGTAGTACTCTATTTATTTTATATATTTAAATTAACGTCAAGTCATTTACGTACCATAAATTTATTTAAATTAAATTGATATTATATATTGAAATAAATAAAATTTAGACTAGATTGTCTAATAATTTTACCTTGAATTAATATTTCATAGTAGTAATAATATTAATCATTTTTTTTTAAATATATATATATATATTTATCTGATAATCCTATCTTTTATTTATTTAATAACATTATCAATCATATATTGAGCTAAAAAAAAGATAATGATAATGATATAATATAGAATAATAAATGAAAAATTTTTCTATTTTAATACTTTTTTTCTTATTATAAATGTAAAAAAAGGGCGGCATTGAGTGTGTGGGTAGCGAACCTGCCTCACATTCACATGGTCTCGGGTTCAAGTCCCGTGCCTGACAAGGGAACTTCCCTAGGTGGGACGGAGTCAACCCAGCCTCCGGGAACAACATTGGGGAAAAGCTACTTGATAGAGCCTCCGATCAAGAAAATCAAGGTAAAGGTTGAGAGGACCCGTTTTACTGATCATAGGACACCTCATGGATATAACCGACTTGATAATCGTTGTCCTTGCGTAGGACGTACAAAGTCAGAGGTTTTTTTGTTTTTTTTTTATAAATCTAAAAGAATTTGAAAAGCACATAAAGGTAAGAAACTGTTTGAATAAAATCAAATCAATATGGAATAAAAATACTATCAATCTCAATATCTCCAACACTATTTTTAAGAGAAGGGTAGGTATTGTATTCACACCAAATTTCTCATTTGGAGATTTTTACATATCTCTACGAATCATGCATTTTGTTAATAGATAAAAGTATTTTTTAGCATGATGTTTGGCCGTCTGTCCATTGTGTGTTCGTTTAGAAGTGTATAGCTTGAATGTCTCAATAGATTTTGATAAAATTTGGTATATTTACTTAATGTATTAGTAGAATAAATTCATCAACTTTTGGTGTATTTCCGGAAACCGGCAGTGGTAGTTTACACAGTATTAATTTTATATTCATTGTCCGAAATTTTTCACTTTAAACATAGTGGAAATTAATAATTGAAAAATTAAACTAAAAATAAAAACCAAGATAATATAATGTAGTCATTTTAATTCAAGTTTTAAAAATATTTTTTTTATATTTTATATATATATATAAAATGTTTGGAAATTTAATTCAAATTGTCGGTCGGTTCTGTGCCTGGCCACAGCTCATTTTTATCGATCGGCGATAGAAAGGGAAGTTATTGTTATGATTGAATTATCGAGATGGTATAATTTAGATGTTATACTTATATATATTCTTATAAACTCGTAAGATGATAATTTCTTATTTTTGGTTTAATTATTTATTATAACTATCTATTTATCTTTCTCTATGGCTTTACGGAATTAATTAAATTTAATTTAGATATAGTATATGTGTTAATTAATCTAATTCAAATTTGCGAGATAGTCGAGTGGAGACACTCCAGAAAAAATTAACATATTTAAAAATATGTTAATTAATTAATTATTCAGGAAGTTAATTTCTATAAAGAAACAAAAGAAATATAACAAAAAGATTTTTTAGAAACAAATATTGTACTCTTTTAAAATGATCGTTGGGGAAAATATATATAGAGATAAATTTATTTTTTTTTATTCATATCACTTTTAAACATGCCATTTATTTATAAATGAATAAAATTTAGTAAATATAAATAAAATATTACTTTTATTCACGAAATATCTCCTTAATATATTATATTATAATTGATTTCATTTTTTTTCATTCTTTTGACTGAATGTAATAATCATATTTTTCATGTCATTTCTAAACTAACTAATTTTATATTTTAACAATTATATATATATATATAGAAATCTCTGACTTTTGTATATTCTATTAAAGTACACTGCTTATCAAATCAGTTGCCGCCTAAGCGGGGTAAAGGTGTTCTATGATCAGAAGAGCGGATCCGATTAACCTTTATCTTGATTTTTTTGACAAAAAATATCTATTCGTATTTTATAGAGAGGTGAATTGAACAAGTCAGTGTAAGTAAGCGATGTTTAAGACAAAAATTGACAAGAATTTTTACTGCGGGTATGCTTATAACAAGATGATACTGGTACATCGTTTTTACAAGTTCAAAATGTATTGCGACCACAAAGCGAATGCCTATCCTATATCCTACAAATTACACAATTTTATATAACCATACCAATATAATAAATTTTTTACTTCATAAGTACTTTTATAAATAATGTATACATATAAGATAGTATAATGTGAGTAAATAGCTACTATCAGTATATGTTGAGGTCCATTATCGTGAACCCCCATTTTTCGATATAGACCACTTTGGGAATCACTGGCTTAGACCAATGATTCTCAACCTGGGAGGCGATCAACTTCTTAAAGTGGCCGATTAGTTGACTATACTCTTTTTGGGGGGCAATAGTTATTTTTTGTGTGCGAAATTATTTAGAATACTCGCTTGCAGTGATGGCTTATGGAACCCGTATATAATAGACACCTGCCCGCTTTTTTTTCCCCTTTAGTTCTTCTTAGACCCCGCAGAGGTGCTTAAAAACAATGTTTCAAAAGTTAACATTGAGTGTGCAAGTAATGTTCAATTTAATTTTAATATTTCACGTTTTCATTAAAACGTTAAATTTCATTAAGCTGTTAGGTTAAAATTAAAGCAAATATATTACTTTATGTATCTTACTTTTTGGAGGTTAAAAAAAGGTAAGATGATTTTGTGGCCAAACTTTTGAACATTTTCGATTTTTCTTTTAATTTTTTTTCAATATGGATCTAAAAAAATAATAAAAGGTAAGATGCTTTGGCGATGCTCTGAAAGGTTGAGAAACACTGATATACCTAAAAGGTCGACCATCACTGGGTTAGACTCCAGTTAAACAAATTCCCTTGCGTTCTGATACTATAATATAATTAAATACATGTATTTATTTATTTTATATATGTACACAAAAAATACAAACATTTTTAATCATCCCTTTTAGTGAGTTTAATCTATATTTTTTTTAAATTGTAAACCTAAAATAAATAAATAAATAAATAAGTATAGTTTAATTTATAAAACTACCTATACATATTTACTGATATCTGATAAGACATCTTATCAATTTGCAATCTTAATCTAATTATATCATATTATTATATTTTTGATAGACCAAAGAAAAATTTAATTCAGTTTTCTATTTAATCTTTTCAAGTAAATATCAATTTTTATCTTCTGAAAAAATATTACAAGGTCTTTTCTTTTTGTTTTTTTTATAAAAATAAAGATAAATAAATCACGTTACAATCTTGTACAAATTTATTGAATCATGATAAGATCGATTAATTAATAAATAAATCAATTAAATCATTGAAAAAAAAATGTAAATTACATTGCTATTTTTTCCTTATATATTTCAATTACTAAAATATAAGTGTTATTTTGTCTAAAACAACTTTGTTAATCTAATGATAATAAGTTTTTTTTATTTTTTTTTATCTAAGCATATTATATGGAATTTTATATATATAAATTACGACCATATGCAGAGGAAATGTCAATGGGATAGAAGATTATCAATGCTGATTCATACTAAATCGATCAACATTAGATCAGATATTTTCATTGAGGCAGATATTAGAAAATATAAAACGCCAATTCAATATTTCTGTTCACCAATTATTTGTAAGCTTTAACAAAGCCTAAGAACCTTTCTTTAGATCAAAAAAATTCTTGGAGACGAGAAAAAGTATTTGAGAATAGAATTTTTCGCATCATTTATGGACTAAAGAAAGATGAGGTCACTGGAGAATGACGGAGACTGCTTAACGAGGAATTGCATGACCTCTATGCATCCATCTCAAGACATTTTGGATTATAAAATCGATAAGCAGGACACGTAGCAAAAATTGGAGATAAAAGACTGGCGAAAAATCTATTTATGGGGAGATCGATTGAAAGACCAAGGACGAGGTGGGCAGAAAATGTAGAAAGGAACGTAAGAAAGATGGAAAATAAAACAACAAAAAAAAAAAAAAAAAAAAATACCGGATGCATGGGAGTGGCTCAGGTTAGGGACATTTGGAGAAATGTGATTGCTGCTCTTTCGAGTTCCAAATACTTACAGACATAGATATACTAGTAATTCATTAACATTTTAATTTCAAGAAACATTAGGTTTCTAAATAACAAGGAATTAACTGAGCATGAAGAAAACAAAAATATTGATAGTACTGATTTCACAGAAGAAGAGCAAAAAGAACTTTGGATAGCGTTTGTAAAATGGAGTTTGACCATTATAACTGAAATTATGGACCAATTTCTTAAAAATGATTCAAATTTTGACAGAAGTTCAAAAGCAAGACTGGGTGTTATAGATCCTTTATAAACTTATCAACAACTTCTAACAGAATGCAAAAAGAAAACGCAAACTACCTTGAAAGAAATGCCTTCTTGACAAACAAAGCAGATAACAGAATAGACTGAATGATCTGACTAACTTAGAATTTTGTTTTTATAAGGAGAGGAAAGAATGGCGAAAAATATATTATGGCAGGGGACAAAGTGTGAAACGCCTGCTTGGAAGACCAAGAACGTGTTGGGTGGATAATGTAGGAAGTGACCTAGAGGGTAGGGATTGGAGGGTTGTGGCTCATAACTGAAAGTATAATTTCCCTTGATTCACTAATTTTTTTTTTATTTTTTATGGGCATTTGCACACGGTGGCAAATCAGAAGGGTGTCATTTTGGTTATGAATGTATAATTTTTTTAAAATGCACTGACATTATAATATACAATTACGTCATCATTTGTTTACATTTTTTTCTCAATATTTATTTATACTTGGTAATATATATATATTTAAATGAATGAATTGATTAAATATAAAAACACCCCTCCCCTCCCTTAATTATTATGTATTTACATAATGGATTAATTTAAAAATCTAATGAATCTCAATTTAAATAATGCTACTACTAGGTAAATCTATATTATATTTCTATCCATCTTTTAAACCACATTTCTTAATATGCCTTTATCTTAATTAATTTATAACATTCTCAATTTTCAATTCTCTTGTAACTGTCATCTGTTTATTATATATATTATATTATATTATCTATCCTATATATATATATATATAATAAGGTTAAGGTTAATCAAATATAAAGATGTCTTTAATGGTTGATCATTGGAAAGTGTATAGTAACAGTGTTAGGTGGGGTGCAATGTTGGCGCGAGCTAATAATTATACGTATACCTAAACTTCAGGCGAGAAATGGATATTACCGATAAATTATGACACAAAACATAAAAAATAAGTTTAAAACAACACCTTTAATTGACTTTGGATGAGGGTAACTAGTGTATGGACCCCTGCTTAATTAGTAGCCCTTATCATATGTAAGTTGTTATCATGCCGTAAAGGGGCTTATCGCGTCAACATTATTATCAAAGGAGATAAAAATTAAAATATATAAAACAATTATTTTACCGGTTGTATTATATGGGTGTGAGGCATGGTCTATGACCTTGACGAGAGTAGATTTAGAGTATTTGAAAATAGGATTCTGTGAAGGATTTATGGGCCAAAGAAAGATGGGGTCACCGGGGAATTGCGGAGATTGCATAACGAGAAATTGCATGACCTCTCTGCATCTCCAGATATAGTTAGAATTATAAAATCAAGAAGGGTGCGGTGGGCAGGACATGTGGCTAGAATGGGGGAGGAAAGAATGGAGAAAAATATATTGGGGGGAAACCCAGTGTGAAACGCCCGCTTGGAAGACCAAGGACGCGGTGGGTGGATAATGTAGGAAGGGACATGAGAGAAATGGGAGAGAATAGGGATTGGAGAGTTGTGGCTCAAAATAGGGACACTTGGAGAAGTGTGATTGCTGCGGCCAAGAACTTTCGAGTTCCGTAGAGCCACAGAGATAGATAGAGATATCATATGTAAATCTTAATCTCTGAATTGCCCTCCCCTATTTATGTTTCACTTCAAAATACTCCCGATCCCTACGTGTTTATGTTAACATTTTTGGGTTTTATCTATATATTAATTGACAATTCAATCTCTTTAGCGTTTTTAAATTTCTTTTATTACTACCATTTACCATTGACCTTCCTATGTTATTAATTTCGTCGTCTGCATATGCTGCTATTTGTTATTAAGTGGATTTTGGGGGGTTGATGATTTTCAGATGTTAAATAGCATCGAGTATTTGAATTCTTTTCTCAATTTATCAATGTATAATATACCTGTAATTTATTATTTCTGAAGTTTCTATCCATCTCAAAAATCTGATTATGTTTATGTCTTCTCGTTTTTTCCTTCCTGCACACTTTTGACCGCAGCCCTTCTTGCCTCTTGGAATGCTTATTTTTTCTCGCTGGTTCTTGTTGTATATTTCTACTGTCTCGCATTCTTAATCGAACCATGCATGCTCCTTTACGTTGGTATTGTACTGTCCTAGGATTCTTTCAGCCGAGTCTTGGATCAGATTTTTCAATTTAGTCCTCAGTGTCGTCTTCCATTTTCTGTATATTTCCTATTTCTTATTTCAAGGGTTTTTAAATTTGTCTAAATGTAGGTAGACATGTGT
This sequence comes from Labia minor, assembly GCA_963082975.1. Classification (NCBI taxonomy): domain Eukaryota; kingdom Metazoa; phylum Arthropoda; class Insecta; order Dermaptera; family Spongiphoridae; genus Labia; species Labia minor. The sequence continues at coordinate 80,634,116 of OY720346.1, read as the reverse complement.
TTTACCGATGTTCTGCCTATTTATTTTCTTTCTGAATTTTATCTGCACCATAAAGTGATCTGATCCTCAAGACGCACTTCTTCAGCTCCTATACTCCCTTTTATACTCACAACGGCCATTTAACAAACACATGATTCACTGTGCTCCTTATGATACATCGTCGTCTTATTGTAATAATAAATATCTCAATGGGATATAAAATTAAAATAATGAAATTATACTATATTATATTATTTGAAACATAATATGTGTATTCATAAAAAAAAATATTTTTTTTTATGGATGATTGTATGCTAAATGAATTATATAATATTTATTATATATTAATATTAATATTTTCAAATATACTATTTAAATAATATTCTAGTACAAATCATTCAATGTTGTCACATTTATCATTAACAATTTTTTTTTAATTGCTTATTATTATTATTATTATTATTACACTTTGTTTATCTGTTTTATAGATCAGATGATATGTCAAAATGTGAATACCATCAAGAAAAAGTGGACAGTTCATCAATGAGAAGAAGAACCAAATTAGTACCACCTGATGGTGGTTGGGGATGGTTCGTTGTTTTTGGTGTTGCCATTTCTAACGTGAGTATCAAAATTGACTTAATCAATTTTTAATATTTAGGTATATATCTAAAATATACCTATATTCTAAGAAATTATCATTTATCTGTATTTCTTTCTCTCTTCACCTTTTTTTATATTTTTTACTATTTTCAATATTGCCATCATTCTCTCTTTTTTTCAAGAATAAGTATTTAGTTAATTATTAAATTTATATAAATATAATATTACGATTATAAGATTCACATAAAATATTAAAAAAAAAAAAAATTATTTTCAATTTTTATTAGAATAAATTTGGATATTTATTCTTAATTAATTATTCAATTTCACTTGTTCAATAATACAATATAATAACCCTGAATAAACTAAATATGTATAAAATTAATAATTTAAATTATGCAAAAAAAATATTGCATAGTTTGGGGTCGAATTGGTGACGATATTTTTGGTAGGTCCATCGCTTCGCAGATGTGCTCCCAGGCGTTGATCAGTATCTTTGGTTTATTATTTGGCGATCGATTAATCAACACCGGCCATGACACCACCTCGGCTGCACTTCTTTTAAATTTCATGACTGCCATGTCTAATTTTTCTGGTATTTATCAATTTTTATATATAACACCTTTTAATATGATATTTATTGTAATCAAATATAACTTTATTTTAAGTACACAATGTATTATAATACCTATCCTATATAATAACTTCATTATTTTATAAATATAGTGAACACTATATATAAGCAACTCGGTTGATCCAATTTCAATAAAAAAAGTTTCTTATTGGGGAAAGTTGCTTATAGGGAAAAATTAAATTTAACAAATATTACAAATATTAATTAATTAACAGAAATTATAATAGAAATTCTAGTAACTGTTCTAATTAACAAAAATTAACTTCAATACTGGCAGCACAAAACACTAACATATAACAGAATTGTTTTACAATTTGAGGTTATGTTATTGTCAACAGCTGTTAACTCAAATATTTAACTTCAAAAAAATAAGTTGCTTATACCGAACAGTTGCTTATACTGAGCTTTCACTGTATTAAATAAATTCTATGGGTCTTTAATGATTAATTTAATTATACTTTTAATTAGATAGTTTGAATAATCTATTATTTATTTAAAGGATTTAATGAAAGATATACGTATCAAATATAAACTTGGAATAGTATCTCTTCTGCAGTCAGTTGCTGGCAAAAGCAGCATTGACTTTTCAGTGTAATAATTTGGGAATACCATTATCGTCCTTAGGCGTGTGTCAATGAGACAAACATCGCTAATGTTTACCACCTTCTCGAAAGAGATCACCATTAAACCTAAATACCTAAATTTAAATTAGGTTCACATAAGTTTTAGGGTTTTGAGATATTTCTGTCAGGTGGGGTGGGGTGCCTCTACATTCTGAATGAAAACTAAAAATTAACTTTGAATGTTTTTACAATGTGAAGGAGAAAATATCTTATAGTTACCTGACTTACTCCCCCCTCCCCTCCCCCCGTCATTTTTTGTGGGTCATTAAAAGAGGAAATTGAAGATTCCACAGGCTGTGTGAACTCACGTAATTTCTTCTTCAAGGAATCAAGGAATCAGGAGATTATAAACAAAGAAAATTCAAATTTACTATAACTCCGAGTTTTTATTTTTTAAATCTTGTAGAGTTATAAATTAAAAATAAATTTCTTAAAAACAATTTCAGTGTATAATTGAATGCCCCTCAAATATATTACCATTTAATCGAAAATAAAATTAATTCATTGGATTTTTTAGAATATTAAAATGTTTAATGTTTAGTTTATAAGAAGAGAGAGCATTGATTTTATCATCAATCTTTCTTTTTAAATAAATTACTAGTATTTATTGAAATTAGATTAGTATAATTTCTTTAACTTACCTTTACTTATATTTCATTATTTTTTTTTTAGGTCTTTTAACAGCTCCTGTTATAAAACGTTTCTCTTGTCGAAAAGTTGCTGCCACTGGAAGTATTTTAACATTTATAGGATACATGTTAACAACACAAGCAACTGAATTGTGGCAAATGATTATTACTTATAGTTTTTTTACAGGTTATATAAATTATATATAATTTTTAGGTTATATTGTTTATGTTGACTTTTTTAATATTAACTAAAATAAATTAACTCTAGAAAATACGAGTAAAATTCAAATTCATTATATTTTAACAATCTATTCTATAATATTTAAACCAGTTTTTTTTATAAATACTTATTTAGCAGTGGTGTATTGGGAGGGGAACGCGGGGAACAACGTTCCCTTACCTTTTTTTCAGAACCGGAACTTTTTCATATCCCGACAACTCCCACTTAAATCTACTGTTAGAATTTCTTTTTTTGTGTTCGTAAATATTTTGTACAGTAAGAATAAGAAAAAATAAAAACTTATATGGAAAAAAATAGTTTGCTGAAAATAGGACTTTTTTTGCTCCCACTATGCGTTCCCTTACTTCTTATTTTACCAATACATTACTGTTATTTAAATGTAAAATTGTCAAAATGAATATGTGAAATGAATCTAAATAAATAACATTTTATTTATTTTTATGAATGTCAATTACAAAATAATTTTATTATTTTTGTGTTTCAGGTTTGGGTCTCGGTTTACTTAGTCCATCGACATTTGTAATTGTGAGTTTATATTTTTCGGAAAAAAGAGGTCGTGCTGTGGGCATGTCTCTTGCTGGCACAGGATGTGGTCAAATGTTAATGCCACATATTGTACGACTTTGTTTAGATAATTATGGATTTAATGGTGCCATTTTAATCATTGGTGCTTTATCATTACATGGATTAGTTGGTGCACTCCTCTATCAGCCAGTCAAGTAATAACAATAATAATCATAATCATAATCATAATAAATATTTCAAATTAATTTTCAAAAAATAAATCAATTAATATAATTAATTAAGATTAAGATTTAATTATTCTTATTATTTTATTATTTTTTGTAGATGGCATTTAAAAACAGTAGATGACCCAGAACAAATGCCATTAGAAACTGATAAGAATACAGTATCAATAAAAAGAGTAAATACAATTCGCCGAAATATATCTGAAGCAAGTTTATGTTCATTTAATGGTTTACCACCTTCAACAGCTGCAGCGGTTACTCCTACAACAGCATTTACAAAATCACAAGGTACAACATACACATACACACACACACACTTAAAAATAAAGAAAAAGAACTACAAATGATTGACATTGATTTATAATTTAATTAATGATTATTGAATTGGATAAGGCGCCACTAGGTGAGAGGCTAGCGTCGCTGTTTCACATTCACATGGTCCCGGGTTCAAGTCCCGGGCCTGACAAGGGTATTTCTCTAGCTGGGGTCTATGGGACGGAGTCAACCCAGACACCGGGATCAACATTGGGAAGCCATTTGATAAAAAGTAGCGCCTCCGATCAAGAAAATCAAGGTAAAGGTTGAGAGAACCCGTTCTACTGATCATTCGACACCTCATTGATATAACCGACTTGATAGGCGTTGTCCTTGCGTAGGACGTACAAAAGTCAGATGATTTTTTGATTTTTTTTATTGAATTGAATTATTTATTTTCCATATTTGTAATGAAATTATTTTAAATTTATTTATTTATTTTTTAGAAATAATTAAATCGGTAAAATTTCCAATTGAAGAAGAAAAAGAGGAAGAGAATGAAATAGAAAATTCATCAGCAATTGCAAATTGTTGGTCAACATTTTCACGAATGCTCGATTTGGATTTATTAAAAGATCCTATCTTTATTAATTTAACAATGGGCCTAGCAATTGGATTTACATGCAGTATTGGATTTGCAATGATTTTTCCATTTTTCATGCAAAATGAAATTAATATGACACGAGGGCAAACAGCCACCTGTATGTCAATGCAAGCGGCTTTCGATATTTTAGGTAAATTTTTTTAATTCAAATATTAAAATTATTATTATTATAAATTTTATTATTTTAGAAAAACAAAATTTATTATTATTTGTTTTGTTTTTTTTAGGTCGTATTATTTTTCCTATAATCACAGATCGGCTAAAATGGTCCAGTCGGCTGACATTTTTAATTGGAGCGGTGTTATTAGCTATTTGCAGAATTGGTAATTTTTCTTATACTATTCTAATAGCCATCTAACATTTTAGGTGGGGCAAAGATGCGCAGTTTTTGGACTTTTTTATTAAAGATACAATATAAGTTGAAATATCACCTGAAAATCTGAAAGTTTTCACCATCTTTCGTGATTTTATTACATTCAAATCAGTAATAAGTGTAGTAGAAACATTTAAACACAATCTTGCGCCTGCGGACCTTTGCTCCACCTTATATTATATTCAAACTTAATAGAGTTGATTATGGTTGGGAATGTAAATCATTTTTTAAATTTAATTTAACAAGAATTACCAATTATAAAATATTACAATTTTAATCTTTTGTTTATTTAAATAATAATAATAATAATAATGGTAAACCAACCTTCTTTTCATTCAATTAATTAGACTTTTAATAATAATTATCAAGGAGCATCTAAATTGTATGTCGAAACGTGTCAACAAAATTTATTAATAAAAAATAAGATTAATTTTGTAAAAACACTACTATTATAATATAAAAGTATATTTTAAACTGGTCTGTTATAGAATAATAAACTACAAATATATTCGATTAATTTACAATCAAATAATTTTACTTTGTGAAATGTATGCTTTTGTTTATTTGATTTATTATCATTATTATTATTATTATAATTTTTAGTTTGATTAAAGACATTTTATCATTAAAGGCCATTTGTGTTTAATAATATTAATATACATACTTAATAATAAATTTTAATTAAATCTCTCCATTGCACATTTTATTCTTAATCAAGAAATCTCATCAAATTTTCTTCGACAAGTTTTAACTAAAATAGGCAATCAGTAAATTGTATTCTACTTTTTTCGGGTATATCAATCACTCACCTAGATAGAAAACATATCAACAATAAATAAATAAATAAATAATTAGGAGAAATAGATATAATAGGTTGTCAAATATCTCCCTTCCGCTTTTTTGCTCTTTATTCAATGCTTTATAAAAAGCGCTACAGAGATCGTATCTGGCAATACTATACATCATTTGAAAGGTCTTGACATAACCTACAAAACGACACTATGCATGATATCGCGTTCAACACTTTTCGTGACATTGCCCAGGAGTTGGGAGTTAGTCACCAAACCATTTTAAACCATCTACAGAAGGCTGGATACACAAAAAGCTTGATGTTTGGGTGCTCCCAACCACACACTTCATTGATGACTTGTCAGAAGCTACGGGATTTCGGATGGGCGGTTTTATCACATCCACCATTTTGCCCGGACATAGCGCCAAGTTATTACCACCTGTTCCTGACCATGACGAACGCCCTTGGTGGTGTAAAGTTGGACTCAAAAGAGGCTTGTAAAAAGTGGCTGTGCGAGTTCTTCGCAAATAAGGAGGGGGAGGAGGTATTATGGAGTCTAGATGGAAACAGATTATCGAACAAAACGGCGCATATTTGAACTAAATCCGATCACTTTAACACTTTTTATAAAGCATTGAATAAAGAGCAAAAAAGGGGAAGGGAGATAATATTTGACAACCTATTAGAAATATTTAGATATATTTCAGGCATACAAAAAGATTGTAAATTGATTCTCGATAATTTCAAATGACTAGAATAAATAAATAAATAAATACCTATATGAATTCTATTTAATGAAAATTCTATATATTCTATTTAATTTTATATATTATTTCCACATAATAAAAATAATAATAATAATAATAATAATAACATCAATAATAACATCAATTAAATAATTAAAAATGCTTTTAATGGATAGATAATTGATTTCTTAATCAATTTGATAACATTATGTAGGGAAATATTATTATTAAATATTAATTTAAATTAAAAAAAAAATGTGTGCTAATTTATTTTTTAATGTCACATTCAATTTTTCACTTATCAAACATTGAATTGTGAAGACAAGGAACGAAGCCGTCCGTGATTTAGCCACGTTTCATCGCCATTAATCTTTCTCCATCCCCCACTTTTATTCTCACACCTTCACCTCCCATCCCTATACTTTCCTATCTCACTCTCTCTCTCTCTCACACACACAGAGAGACACATACACATACACTTTTAGAGAGTATAACATGAAAGGAAGGAAAAACAAGGGCAAAAGGGAAAAAGACTGAAGAGGTATGGAGTTTAGATGATGGAATGGGATAGAAAGAAAAAGGAAAGCCTTCTCCAAGTGGTTGGAACATTAATGAATTAAGGAGGGTTTGGAAAATTTTCAAAATGAAATTATATTTTAATGGTTTGGTTGTTTTCTATGTAATTTAGTTAAAATTTGAATTTTCATTAATTTTCTAAATCTTATAATAATTGGATTAATAATCTACTTGAATTGAAAATGAGCAAAAGAACAAAAATATAAACTTTAACATTCAAACAATTTATTAATTCATTTACTTATTTCTTAATGATTTTATATCACATTTAAATGCCACTCCTAAATGCTATAACTAATCTACTCTTTAATTTATTTTTTTTTGTTTTTTTTTTTAGTTAAATGTTTTAAAAAAAATGATAATTAATAACTACATATATATTAAAAAGAAGATATTCAATTAAATTATTAAGTAAATAGTCCAAAGTCTAAATTAATGTTAAGTTTATGTATAGGGTGGGATACAATGTTGAGATTTTGATGTTTTTATACGTTTTGAAGGTTCCTGAATCAATTTCATTAAGGTTGAAAAAAATGTCTGTGTGTGTGTGTGTGTGGATGTATGTAGACAAGATTACACAAAAAACGGTTTGAGCTAGAATCATGAAATTTGGTACATGGGCATTTTTCAAAATTTGTAGTTTTCTATCAACTTTTGAGAAATGTTGCTCAACCGGAAGAGGGTCATTACTTACAACGTTTTGATTTTTTTCCTCTAAAGTGACCGTAAAAATAAAGATATATGTTTGATAGTTTTTCACATGATTAAAAATTGTATAAAACTGCTATATATAGAATTTTAGCCTGATTGAATCCCTGAATGTCCCGGAATTAATTTTTTAACATTGCAAATCACGCGCCAACACGTGACGTGATGCCATCAACAAAGAGCTAAACATGCGCTGATTTAATCAATATTATTTATTAATTTTAATTTATAATTAATCCAATTTAATTTAAATATAATATATGTGTTAATTAATCCAATTCAAATTTGCGAGATAGTCGAATATTGAAGAAATTAATAAATTATTAATTAAAACGATTATTTATTTATTTGTTTATTAAATTAATTAAGAAAATAAAACGGATGTGTTCTATTAGCTAAAATGAAAATCTAGTCTAAAAAAAAATAAATAGGATATAAATTATACGAGCATTTTAAGTCCGCCTAATTTATATATTATTCGCAAATTGAATATTTATGAATGAACCACCCACACACACACAATATATATATACTATACACTGAACCTAACCAACATCGGGGATAGAATTTTAAATAAACCAAGGTATAAATTTTAACACAAATGGTCATTTTTTGACGCTAGCCTAAAAATATTTTGTTTTTTTTTAGTCATTCCCCTCATATACCACCAATATACAATAAACTACTAAAATTGACCATTAAATAAATTAATTTTAATAATTATATATTGATATATCTTACTACAGTGCTTTCCAACCTTTCTGAACCGGCGCCCCCATTTTTTTTAAAAAAAAATTCTTGCGCCCCCCAATAATTTTTATAATAATCTAATATCATAAATACTCACATAATATAGTAACCGTATTGAAAAAATTGAAAAGAAAATCGAAACCAGGTTACCGACCCCTTTTTTTCGATTATTATAGATTTTATAAAAAAAATGGTTTTAATACATTCGCGCCCCCCGCGGGGGGGGGGGGGGCGCCCCACAGGTTGGAAAACGCTATCTTACTACATGATAAAAACAAAAAAATTTTGTAACATTTTTTTTATGTTCATATTATCTTTTTATTTTGATCATAAATCCTTTACTACTCGGAAAGCAAATTTTTGTCACTCTTTTTCTGTTCATTTTGGCTATAAATAATATTATTAATAATAATAATAATAATGAACATATTCAAAGAGAAAAAAAAAATTGGATAATAAATCAAAATATGCAAGGAAGTAAATTAATAAATAAAAGATTTAATAAAAAAAAGATAAAATATTAATATTTTAATCTTGCTCCTTACAAATTTATATTTATTCAACAACTAAAGTGAATAAAATATTTATAATGAAAAAGTAATATCAATTTGTTTCTATTTTGTTTTTTTTATGTTTTTTTTTCTTGGAGTTTTATTACAAAGATTTCATCACTTTACTATTAAGAAAGGAAATTTATTTATTTTTTTATTTTAAATTATGGTTATTTGAATAAATACATACAATAAATAAATATTTTGAATATTTATGGTATCTATATGGTATTAGATTGTAAAAAAATATATATATATACACACACACATGAGGTCTGTTCAAAAGAAAAGGTGAATTTTGAATTTTTTAGGGCTGTGTACATTCGATTATCGAAATTTTTTTTGTTATGTTGGTACACATATGTTTCTCATATGTTAACTATATCAGCCACTTTGGATTAGTAGTTTGTTTTTGACAACTGAAAAAGTTAGTCACGTTTTTGTGTTCTTCGATTTTTTAAAGAATCTGTATTAAATTTTGCGTTAAAAATGGAATAAATGGCTCCAACGTACTTAAAATGTTGACTGTGGCATTCATCGAGTCTACTTTGTCAAAAAAATGTTTATAAGTGTTACAAGTGCTTTAAAAAAGCACCCCAAGTTCGATCAAATTTGAAGGTTATGCTCACTGTTTTCTTCGATGGTGGCGCATCATCAGTTCTTGCCACAGGCTACAGGTTAAGAATTACGAGAAGGAAGTTAAGCAATACAGCTCAAATGATTGGAATTGTGGAAAAACAAATCATAATTCTGCATCACGATAAATCACCAACTCACACATCATTGCTTGTTCGAAATCTTTTAGCTAAAAACAACACCGTAATCATGCCTCAACCACCGTATTCACCAGGTTTGGCTCCCTGTGACTTTTTCCTGTTTCCAAAACCGAAGAGACCAATAAAAGGAAAGCGTTTTTCCACAATGGATGAGATAAAGTCGGAATCGAAGATGGCCATACCGAAAAGCGCATTCCAGAAGTGCTTCGACGATTGGAAGAAGCGCCTGCATAAGTGCATTATATCTGAGAGGAATTACTTAGAAGGGGACAAAATGGATATTGATGAATAAATAAATACTTTTCGAAATAATTCAAAATTCACCTTTTCTTTTGAACAAACCTCACATATATAACAAAACATTTAATAACATTCCATTTAAAATCAATACAATTGATTTATTTTCAAATTAAATTCTCTATTTTATTAATTTTATTTAAATTTTATTCTTTTTAAAATATAAAAATTGAAAAAAAAATCTTTTTTTTTAAATTCATTTTCTATTTGCTTAAATTCTAATATTTTTAAGTTAATCTATAATGACGTTTTGAGGTGAAATATTCAACGCGTCTTAATGCATATCTTGTTGAGATTAATTAAATTCAAAATCTATTAATGTTAATACCAACAGCTTGTCATCTTTAAAAGCATAGCTATAGTTTTAATTAACCATTTAATTTTCATGTTGAGTTTACATGAGGCAAATGGATAGATAATAAATAAATAAATAGAAGAAGAAGAAGAAGATATGAATTTATTATTATTATATATAATTAATAAATTAATAATAAAATCAAACTTTTCTTCTTATCATTTTATTAAAAATTATAAAATACCTATATTTATCTATCTATTTATAAATAATATTCAAACCCTACTAGTACTAGTATATCTTCTATTAATTTATACAAAAAAAAATTCTATTTACTGTTTGAATAAATTAAGGCGCGCCATTGGGTGTGTGGGTAGAGAACCTGCCTCAAATTCACATGGTCTCGGGTTCAAGTCCCGGGCCTGGCAAGGGAATTTCCCTAGCTGGGGTCTATGGGACGGAGTCAACCCAGCCTCCGGGAACAACATTGGGGAAAAGCTACTTGATAGCGCCTCCGATCAAGAAAATCAAGGCAGAGGTTCTACTGATCATAGGACACCACATATAACCGACTTGATAGGCGTTGTCCTTGCGTAGGACGTACAAAGTCAGAGGGTTTTTTTTTGTTTGAATAAATTATAAGATGTTTTCTCATTAATTCATATAACTACATTTATTTATTTCTATTTTTAGTGATTGCATATCAGACAGAGTATATACCACTTTTGATTGCGGCTGCAGTAACCGGCTGTATTCGTGCCACAACTGTCTACAGTTTGAATTTATCTGTAAGTGAATATGTGCCATTAGAGAAATTACCAGCCGCCTTGGGCCTAAACATGATCAACAATGGACTTTGTATTTTAATTATTGGACCAATGATCGGTATAACCATTTATACATATTATAAACATTCATTTCATTTAATAATTTTTAATTATAATAATTATTATTGTTTTTTTAATTACAGGTTGGCTACGTGATTACACAAAAAGTTATCGTATTTGTATTGTTAGTGTATCTATTGTAATTATTATAACAATGATGTCGTGGGTTTTGGAATTTTTTATTTGCGGACGAAACAAACGGCATGCATCTAACACAACAACAACAACCACAACAACATGACTTAAAAAAAATAAAATAAAATAATTTAAAAAAAAACAAACTATCATTTATTTATCTATTTTACGTATTTATTTAGTATATTTTTTTTTTAAAAAAAACAAAAAATCATAATCAAAAAAAAAAAAAAAAAAATAAAACAAAGAAATATAATTTTTATATTATATAAGTAAATAATTTATATTTATTATATAATCATAATTATTTATTTTTTTAAATAATATTTTAGCTAAATCAAATTTTTATATAAAGATACGTATTAATAAATAAGTAAATAAATAAACAAATATAATTGATTTGTCTTTATATTGATTATGGAAAAGTCAATTATTTAAATTTTATATGAATAAATAGAAATAATAAAACATAACTAAGAATTAAAATTTATTTATTATTAATATTATAATATTCTTTTAAATATTTCTTAATTTTCATCATTCATTCAATAGAAGTTTCTAATTATTTAAGTTTGTAGTTTTATTCATAATTTACTTCATATTTTTGATATATTATGTAAATGTTTGAGAAAGAAGTCGATTATATACATAGATTATGTTTGTCATAAATAATTATAACTATAAACAATGAAATATATAGCATACAAACATTATTTTGTACATAAATAAATTAAATGAAAACAAAAAGAAATTTAACTCAAGAATACAGTAGAACCTCGTTAACTTAAAGTCCATGGGAAACACAAAATATTTTAAGTTATTGAGGTTTTAAGTTATCAAGGGTCTATGTAAGGGATAGGCGGATAGGTTAAAGACTAAATCATGTATTTTCTTAAAATTCTCTAATCAGCCGTTGATGGTTTTAAAATTTTTTTATTTTCAGCGAATTAGCGAACTCTCCAGCTTTTTTTTTCAGTATGGGTCCACTAACACTGATGTTTTTGTTTCGACCCTGTTTGAACCACGTAAACAAACAAATTGTTCTAAATTAGGGAATTCGGCAATTTTTCGTCTTTTACATTGAAAACTTTCTCCTGATTCTTGTTTCTTCAAGATTTCAGCTTCTGAGGGCCAATACAGAAATCTTATTTAAGTTATCGAGGTTGCGTATTTTAAGTTATTTAAGTTATTTGGGCTCTGATGGGAAGGGAACATTATTTTTTGAAGTTATAGAGGTTTTTAAGTTACCCGGGTGTGAGTTATCGAGGTTCTACTGTATTTTGTTGTTTATAATTGATATTTTAGCTGACAATGGAAAATGATATTGGATGATTGAAGAATGAAGGAAAAAAAATGAATAAGTTGAAATGATTGAACTTAAACTGCCAAATGGATGATACAATCAACATTTTATATGAATATCCAAACGATGTGATGTAACTAATTCAAACAAATGTTTTCAATCACAATACTAATATATGTACTCAATCTTTACATTATCATTAATTAATATAATACAATTGACACTTTTGAGAGAGGAAAAAACAAAAAATATTCAATATATCTACCCTATATAAAGTTAAATTTTTGTCTTTATTGATATTTCATTAATTTAACACAAGGATTGAAATTATATAATAAGAATAATAATAATAATTATATTTTAACTGTGTTTAATTTATTATACTTATTCATATTTTCTATCTGAATATTAGGAGTATTATAGAAATTTAAATTGCACACAAATACATCTTATAAAAACGATTTATTTATTTGCATTAATATTTACTTACCTAATTACCTATGTTTAGTAACTATTATTCATATGACCGATAATTAAGCGCGTGTTTGTCTTTTTGTTAATGGCACCATGTCACGTGTTGGCGCGTGATTTGCAGTGTTAAAAAATTAATTCCGGTACTTTCAGCGATTCAATCAAGCTGAAATTCTATATATAGCAGTTTTATACAATTTTTAATCATGTGATAAACTATCAAACATATATCTTTATTTTTACGGTCACTTTAGAGGAAAAAAAAATCAAAACGTTGTAGGTAATGACCCTCTTCCGGTTGAGCTACCTCAAAAGTTGATAGAAAGCTACGAATTTTGAATAATGCCCATGTACCAAATTTCATGATTCTACCTCAAACCGTTTTTGCGTAATCTTATCTACATACATACACACATACACACACACAGACATTTTTCTCAACCTTAGTGAAAATGATTCAGGAACCTTCAAAACGTATAAAAACATCAAAATCTCAGCATCGAAAATTTTCGTGATTGTAATCCTATCTCTGGCGAGATCAATGATGATAGAAATTAAAAACTAATTTCATTTTTAAAATTTATTTTCAAAGATTATTAAACTAATTTTGAATTTATATTCTAAAATATATAAAAAAACTATAATAAATATTTTGTTTGTTTGTTTTTTGCATTAAAATCAAAATATTACTAGACTATAAGTGTGTACCATTAAAATTTTACTATTATTATAAACATTTTCATAAAAATAATATTAATAATAAAATTTGTATTGTCTTTGAATTGAAGAATAAGAATTGAAATGATGGTCTATCTATTGAATTGAGGCGATTAAATTAAATGATATCCTTCCTATATATATTCTTATATATATATATATATTATATAAATGATGAATATCATTTATATTACATATAATATAAGATTTCGATTTCAAAGTCAGATATAATATATATATATTAAAAATAAGTAGTATATATAATATAATAATAAAAGAGAGGACTCAAAGAGTGTGATTAAGGTAATTTGGTAAGTGAAAGTAGGTATACAATATACAATATATTTCGAAAACTCGATGAATTCATCCATAATTTAGTGATAAATTCCATTTGAAATTGCCTAATAAATTTTGTTGGTGTTTGTAGAGGGGATAAAGGGCTGGTGGATACACTATTTGCCCTATTTTCAATTGTTTATTTTATTGTGTTGGCATGTCATTTGAATAAACGACTTGGCGGCGGCTTTTTCATTCATTCATTCATTCATTCATTCAATCATTCATTCATTTCACGTTGTGGATATAAATAAATCTATTAGTGGAGATGTGAAATGAATTTCTCTCGTTTTGATAACTCACCAGACTCGTCTCTCTCTCTCTCTCTCTCTCTCTAAATATATATATATATATATTTGTCTCTTATATAATAATAATAATAATAATAATAATAATAATAATATGTGTGGTGTGTAATGAAGAAGGAGAGAGGGAAACAATGGGACAACCTCAAAGCGTCACGTGGCAATTTTACGCCCTTGAGGGGATAATCAAAAAGGACCTGGGCTTATTGTGATTTTACGAGGTCACGTTGCAATTCTTGGAAGTCGCTAAAACGAAAACGCCAATCCACCCCCCCCCCCCATCATTCTATTCAAGAAATAACGAAGACTGACAAACAGAGAAAGAACATTCTCTTCTCTCTCTTCCTTTCTCATCCCCATCTTATTCATAGGTAAATATATATATATCCTATATATATATATATATATATATATCCTATTTTATTATTATATTATAATCCATTCACGATTTTATATTATACGGCGCCATTGGGTGTGTGGGTAGCGAACCTGCCTCACATTCAGATGGTCGCGGGTTCAAGTCCCGGGTCTGGCAAGGGAATTTTCCTAGCTGGAGTCTATCGGACGGAGTCAACTCAGCCTCCGGGAATAACATTGGGGAAAAGCTACTTGATAGCGCCTTCGATCAAGAAAATCAAGGTAAAGGTTGAGAGGACCCGTTCTACTGATCATAGGACACCTCATTGATATAATCGACTTGATAGGCGTTGTCCTTGCGTAGGACGTACAAAGTCAGAGGTTTTTTTTCTATTATTTTTTATAATATATATATATATAAATAGTTTTTATTAAAATTTTATTTGTGAAATTTAAAGAAATAAATTTAATTAAAATAAATATTCATTTGGTATCAATATTTGTATTACTTAGAATAATTCTATATATATATATAAGACCCAGAATCCCAAAAATATTCCCACCTAAATAATCTCTTGAAAATGGCGCCAAAATGGGTGCCGAAACGTCGAGAAAACAATCTCACAAAAATACGTGATTATATCCCTGATAAATCTGATAATTATAATAACAATAACATTCACGGAAACCTAAACCAACATATATATATATATATATATATTATATTTCTTTCACATGTATTTCAATTTCAATGATTTCGTAGTCAATTGATACTTAATAAAATTATTCTTTAAAAACTGCGAATATTATATTAAGAATAGTCAGTTTGTCCAAAAATATTAATAAATTTATAATGAAAATCTTCCTTTCTCAATACTATTTATATATATATATATATATATATATACACACACACACACACACGAGATTTGTTCAAAAGAAAAGGTGAATTTCAAAAAGTATTGATTTATTCATTTTGTCCCCTTCAAAGTAATTCCACTCAGATAATATAATGCATCTTCCAATCGTCTAAGCACTTCTGAAATGCACTTTTCGGTATGGCAATCCACTCGCTGTTCGATTCCGACTTTATTTCATCGATTCTGGCAAAAAGCTTTCCTTTCTTTGGTCTCTTCAGCTTTGGAAATAGGAAAAAGTCCCGGTGGTTGAGGCATGATTACGGTTGTTTTTGGCCAAAAAATCAAGAACAAGCAATGATGTGTGATGCATTGGTGCATTATCGTGATGCAGAATCCATGATTTGTTTTTCTACAATTCCGATCGTTTGAGGCTTATTGCTTCATACAAACGTTGCATAACTTTCTTGTAGTATTCTTATTTTTTTTTAAAGTAAAAAATCGAAAAACACACAAAATATGACTAACTTTTCCAGCTGTCAAAAACATACTACTAATCCAAAATGGCTGATATTGTCAACATATTTATGAGAAACATATGTATACCAACATAACAAATAAAAAAAATCAATAATCGAATGTACACAAGCCGAGAAAATTCAAAATTCACCTTTTTTTTTGAACAGACCTCGTATATATGTATATAATCCATCATCATTTCCCTGTTGGTATATACCATAGAAAATATCCCCACTTTCTCCTAACATGTTCGACAATGAATAAAAACATTTTAATATTCATTTTAGCAATTCACACATCCAAAATTGTTGAACTTTATTAAGTACCTTTATTAATTAGTTTAATTTAAAAAAAAACAATTACCTAAATTGATTTGATTAATAGAAAGAAATATTAGTATATATCAAAACATATTTGTTATTGTTTTCAGAAAAATATTTGAAGATTGAATTACATGATCAAATACCAATTTAATTTCAATTTCGAAATTTTAATTAATAATCTAAAACTAATAAAATGAAAAATAGAAACCAAATATATAAAATATATATTCTTTTTGATTTCTACATAAATAATAATAATAATAATAATAATAAAAAGATAAAAAATAATATATAAATAAACTGCCAAATGTACAAGAAAGTTTATTATAATAATATTTAAGGTTAAATGTAGTGAGTTTCTTTCTTTAGCTTCATCATTCATTTTCAATCGATCATCTCAAGGATTGGTCCAATATTTGACAGGAGTCAACAGATTAACTTACAAGAGGCGGTTGTCTGAATAGAGCGATTGGGGGAGGAGGTAGTTTGAAGTGGAAAAAATGGTTGTTTGCACTGGAAACGAGAGAGAATGCACGGCTATTCAATTAACCTCCCTTTGCCCTCCCCCTGTCCCCTCTCATTCAGTGGTCCTTAATTACATCCCAGAGAATTTCATTTCCGGTCACATACAAAGATTGCTCTTAGATTTCAGTTCATCATTGGTGGAAAAAAAGCTTTTTTTCAAACAATTCTTTAAAATCAATAAAAGCTTATTTCAAGTGGAATAAAAAAAAAAAAAAAATCAAAAAAGCCACTGCATTGTCATTGTATTAGAAATTCCTTGTAAGATGAGAATATATAACACAAGGTATTACTTTTTTTCTTTATTACTTAATGTTTCCATCTGTTAAGATACCTACTTAAACAATTTACACAATAATACCTATGACATTTATTTAATACAAAATTTATATTATTATTTGGCACAACGCCGTATTCTCCGCATATTGTTCCTTCTGATAGCAAATTGGTTCATTGGCAGATTTAAAATTTTATATACAACCATGAAAATTTTTTTCTACATTCATATTTTATCTATTCATTTCAGAGATTTAGCATTAATTAGCGTCCAAGTTCACTAACTCAAACTCTGGATATTCCCGATCAGGGCATCTGAAGGAAGACATCCACGACCAGTTTGTCACTTTATTTCATTTATTTTCTCCCTCTCCAGTCGACTCTTCCAAACTGCTCTGGTACTCACTTAAAGGCATGAAGAACGACGATTTTTTATTTTCCCTACTGCGAAGAGTAGGCAGATTGAGGCTCCGCAAGCCGCAACATTATTCCCGGGCCCACCTAGGTCTACTCTCCTAGATCGAATCTCCCACTCCATCTGACTTCTTCGATTCCGGGATGGGCAGACCACCTTGGACCGTACTCTACATCTCCTCCACTCCCGAAATACCAACAAACCGATAGTTGTGTAATCATATCAATAAACCAATCGTGTTAAATATTAACTTGCGGACTCTGCACTAACAATTTCAATGGTTAAGCACTGTATTACTAAGTTTCGTTGTAGTCATACAAGCACAAGTAACACTGAATCATCAATAAAATTCATGAAATGATTTTGGGTAAATCACATCTTACATGAATATTTGAAAAGTAAAAAAAACTATCCGAACGTTGTGTGCCACAAATACAAACAATATTCAACAAAATCCATACATTGGGTGGTATGATTTGCTACATGCTACAACATACAGCATATTCACCAGATTCACCAGCCCCCCCCCCCTGAACCAAACGCCAATTTCAAAGGTTCTCGAGCAAATCTATTATTAAAAAGATATAAAAAAAAACTGTGACAAAAGTATCGTCTATTGAAGAAAAAATATCTTTTATTGAAAAAGATATTAATTTATTAGACTACTGTCACAAATATTAAAATATGAAATTAAATTTTTCAATAATTGAATCAATCAAATCTTTAAATTGCTTAAATAAAATTCTATTAAAAATTGTTTATAACAAAATTTAGTTATCAAAATAAAATCTACTTTTATATAATAAGTTATATTTAAAATAAAAATTAAATAATTTAAATAATTAATAATTTTGAGTTTTGATCGGAAATACACGATTTGAGGTCCCCTGATTCCAAAAAACATAGTCCTGCAAAATGGTCTCTGTGTGTGTGTGTGTGTGTGTGTGTCTGTGATCACTCTAGCTGAGAAACGAGAAGCTGTCCGAAACTGAAACTCCGTATTTAGAATAGGTATATACCCGGGATGTTACAGCAACTTTTTTGTTAAAGTTGACTGGAAGTGCCACTTTACATCATTGATTTTACACTTTTTTGTGGTTTTCTCCAAAACGGCTCTAACGATTTTGATTAAACTCGCTATATCGATGTTAATTAAATTAAGTGATCTATAATATGAGTTTGGTGTTATCCACGTAGAAATTCTCTGAGGGTGGTAAGTGAAAGTTGTGTGATGCGCGCACCCGCACCATTTTTTTTTTTACACTTTCCTATTTAAGTATAATATTTTAATATAAATATTTTTCAAATTAATTTACTAGAACATGTAAAAAAAAAAGAAAAAAAATTAGTGAAAATTTAATCATGATTATAAAATTAAATTAATCACAAATCTTTCTTTTATTATTATTTTTAATACATATTATAATTTCTTATTAGTAAATTTACATGAAAATCTTCGAGAACTTTATATTGTATATTTATGTTTAAAACTTTATCTTCATAAAGTTGTGTCATATATATATATATATATATAGATCAAACTACATAATATACCTGAATCAAGATGAAAATTACTAGTATAAGAGAATCCTGGACGATTAAAATGAAATAGGATTTTCGGAAAACATTAAAATGGATTAGGAATGTGAAATGGGATTAGTTACGTTGAATGAAGATGAAGTGGTGGATGTGGGTGGGACACAAGTGAAATTATTCATTTTGAAATTAGTCATGATAAAGTTAGAAGAGCGGAGGAGAAGTGTACAATTGGAGGAGGGAATGAGAATATAATATAGAGAATTGGTGGTTGTAAAAGAGATAGGATGCCCAATCTGGATTCATTGGAAGTATAAACTAAATGCTTTTGAGGCTGTTTACTCGTTGAGAAATACAAACCATTAGATATATATATATATATATATATATATTAGTGTGTGTGTGTGTGTGTGTGTGTTTGAGTATATATTTGTGTTTGTGGTGGATAGAACAACCATACATAGCAGTTAGTAGCTCTCTCTCTCTCTCTCTCTCTCTCTCTTATAGAGGAAAACCACCACAATGAGTTTCTAGTAGAAAGATATAGATAGAAGTGTGTATATGTGCAAGAAGTGTATGTGTGCAAGAATGAAAGGAATGAGAGAGAGAGAGAGAGAGAGAGGGGGGGGGGGTGTTTGTGTGAGGAGGTTAAAATGTTAAGAAGCGGATTAAAAGTAGAGACGAGGAGGATTTATTTATTAGTGATGGCCATTTTCATACTTAAAGATCAAATATATTAAATGATGAAATGAGATGGAAATATTTAATAATAATCCTTATCATTTAATATAAAATAAAATTAATATTATTAATAATAAACAAATGTCGAAAAGTGATTATTATTATTTTTATTTTTGCAGTAATTATAGTAATTTTTTTTTATATATATCATTATTATTTATAGTTACTTAATCATTTCTTGGTTATTCAATATATTTAGAATATCCAAATTTTTTTTTTCTTTTACTTACTTACAATTAGTGTAAAGTAAAAGGAGCTGTGACCAGGCACAGAACCGACCGACGATTTGAAATAAATTAATTTCCAAACAACATTACATATATATATATATATATTATATATATATAAAGTATAGAAAAAAATATATTTTTAAAACTTGAATTAAAATGAATAAATTATCTTATCTTTGTTTGTATTTGTAGTTTCATTACTCAATTATTAATTATTGACATATTTTAAGTCCAATATTTTCCGACAATGAATATAAAATTAAAATTTTCTAAACTACCACTTCCGGTTGATGAATTCATGCTACTGATGCATTAAGGATATATACCAAATTTTATCAAAATCTGTTGAGCTATACACGTCTATACTGGCAAACAACGAACGGACAGACGGACAGACATCATGCTAAAAATACTTTTTTCTGCTAACAAAATGAAACATGATTCGTGGAGATATGTAACATGTGAAATTTGGTGTGAAAACAATACTTTCCCTTCCTCTCGTCGTTTTATGTAAAAGTGTACCACCGCTCTCTCTCTCTCTCTCTCTCTCTCTCTACACTGTTAATATAATTATAATAATAAATCTTTCAAATTTTAAAATTAAAGAAAATCATTTCATAATATTCCAATTTCTTAAATTTATTTTATATAATTATTTATTTATTTATTTTAATATTATTATTATTTTTTTTTCCTTATTATTTATATCGATTCATATAATGACATAATCCACCATTTTTTATTTTGATAATGAAAAAAAAATCAAAACTTTTTTTTTAGTTTAAATCTTCAATCTTCTTTAATTTAATCAATTTATATGGGTGTAGTAATATATATATATATATATATATATATATATGATATACATACTATAAAGGGGCTATATATTCATTTTTGGCAATAAAACGAGATTAAATCTAAACATTTTGATCCAAAGGGGTTATTTCAGCTCATAGATATTGTGTGGATAATATCAACAAGTTTCATTCTAAGGTCACTTGAGGTCAAAACAAATGCATTCAATTAAGGACCAAGACCGACGAAAAACATGGGAGCTTTTATATCCCTCGAGGGGCATATCAAAAGAGAATCCCAATAACTTTTAACCCCAATATCTGTTGTAACAGACAGATAGATCTCTCTCTCTCTCTCTCTTCTTTCTCTAAACCATAACAAACAACAATTCAATCTTTATTATTATTATTATTCTTTTTTGTTCTATACAAATGTACATATTTGTATTATACGGATGAAATTGAAAATTTTTCAATTTTATAATTAAATATCTCTAAATAACATTACATCTTTTAATTTAATTAATTAAATATTAATTAGGTATTTGATATTATTTAGTTATATATTAGTTTGTTTTTTTTAAGTATTGATACCACTTTTTGAGCTAAAATAGAAACCATATATTAATTAAAATATTAATAAAAAAAAAAAAAAAAAAAAAATATGATGTAAATATTTATTCAAAAAATTCGTTTCTGTATCTTTTGTTTAAAAAGGCGTCATTGGGTGTGTGGGTAGCGAACCTGCCTCTCAGTCACATGGTCCCGGGTTCAAGTCTCGGGCCTGGCAAGGGAATTTCCCTAGCTGAGGTCTATGGGACGGAGTCAACCCAGCCTCCGGGATTAACATTGAGGAACAGCTACTTGATAAAAAGTAGCGCCTCCGATCAAGAAAATCAAGGTAAAGGTTGATAGGACTCGTTCTACTGATCATAGGACACCTCATTGATATAACCGACTTGATAGGTATTGTCCTTGCGTAGGACGTACAAAAGCCAGAGGTTTTTTTTAGATTAATAACAAAATTTGATAAGAAAAAAAAGTTTAAATTTTTCTCTATAAAATTGTTTTATCAAATGTCAATAGAGTCGGCTTCCATATCGACTGCATATTTCATTTGACATTATTCTTACGTGTTTTAATGAATATAAAATTGTTCAATAATTTATAAGAATTTTTTTTGAAATTACTTGATGATATCCTTCCTAAGAATTTCTGAAAATATCACAGATTAGAGTTATGATTTAGAAAGAAATTAAATTAAATTATTAAATAATATAGAATAGAAAAAAAGGGTAATTCCCAAATATTTCACTAAGGTCAACTTTTAATTCAATGCCAGTCTCTCAGCCTGGTTAAATCTATCATTATTTATTTAAATCATTTATTTAAAATTAAAATAAAAATTTAATTTAAAAACTGACTTATACTGTTTTTTTTTATTACATATTATTGAATGGAGTCATTTTAATTAATATGTGAATCAAAATTAATGAAATAAATTTGTAATTTTAAATAATTGACAATTTTATATGTATTTTTTATGGTTTAAAATAAAAATTCAAAGTAAAATAGGAAGGTTGCCTATATCCAAGGGGATAGCGACTCGGTATCTTTTCGCTCCATGGAATGAATATTCATTCAACCAACCAAGATTGATTGATATCTTTTTGTACGTTTATAAAGTTGTTTTAAAAATGTCCTACAAATGATATTGAATTATATCTGAAAAATGTTCACATTTTTATTTTTTTCACATTATTGAGAAATAAATAAATATTTCTATGGCTTTTTATTCAATAACATATTCTTTAAAAATATTAAGTGTTTTACGACTCCAAAAATTTTTTTGAAAATTTAGGATGTACAACTTTGTAGATAAAACTGAACATCTTTTCACACAATCCACGAATCGATTCAATTTTTCACTTCATCATAAGAACGGATGTGCTCATCAGCCAGGCCGTGTGCCAATGATCCAAACAAGTGATAATCCAAGAGAGAGCAATGTCTGGAGAATACGACGTTTCCACGTTTTGATGGGGTCGAACATTGTCATGTTGCAAAATTAACTTATCATTGGTATCTATTGTTGTTTGTATTGTGGCTGTTTGTCTTCTCTTTTTTCGACAAAAATGCATCAATGCGCTTTTAATACAGATTGTCTGTGATTGTTTCAGTTAGTTTTAGTTTTAGAGAGAAATTTGCGGAAAACTGAAGGAAGGTTTGGTTATGGTGAAACGACGGTGAAAAAAAAAATAAACTGGTGGAAAAGATCAATGAAAAAAATTAGAGGAATCCGTCGTTTCCCCATAACCGAACTTTCCTTCAGTTTTCCACAAATTTCACGCACTTTATTGTACGAAATTGTTTTTCAAAAGTTAGGCTACCATAAGATTTGTGCCAGGTGGGTACCACACTCAGGCGGCGGATTTCTATGAGGAAGGAATTTCGAAGCTCGTTCATCGCTACGATAAATGTCTTAACTTTTTTGGCGATTATGTAGAAAAATAGTATTTTAGTTGCTCTTTCAAATGTATTTAATAAAGAACATTTTCCTGTACTAGTTTTGTCTTAATTCCAAAACGTAACCTACTTTGTGAATTACCCTCGTATATTTATAAAAAAAAAATGTTTGTTACGTTTATAAACTACAATCAACACACAAACAGTAACAAAACGTAACAATTGCTTCCAAATGATATCTCGTCGTGCTATTATATATCCCCAACCAAGTTAAAACTTAACTCTCACCATTTACCCACTTTTGTTATTATAGATATTATTATTATTATTATAATCATACAAGCTAAACAAGTTATAATTTAAATTTGAACAATTTCCATTTCACCTCCATTTCCACGTTTTTTTTTCCTAATATTATAATAATTTCAATAATCCTCTTAAAAAAATATATTTTAATAAAAATTAAATTTTATTTAATTTATAACTTTTTACTGATATATTATTACTTATATATATTTATAAAATTTATAAATATATTTCATTAAGATCTTTAAATACAATTATTCTTTAAATATTCTTCTAAATTCTAAAGATTCGATTTAAGATGTAATTAAATATTAATAATAATAATAATAATAATAAATTAATATTTATGTTTTTATTTTATAATAAATTATTATTATTATGGGATAAGTTGAGGGGTGTGTGCGTTCTTTCTCCCCTTCATCCCCTCTCGTCTTCTCTCCCTTCCCCTCTGCCGCCTCGCCTGCTTGGGGCGACTCGTACGCATTCCGCATTCTGTTCCCATTCATTGAGCAGTGCAAGACACTGAACCGCTTATCCACCGAAATCATCCCTCAATCAACAATTAATTGAACATTTATTTATTTATTTATTTATTTTTTTAATTAAAACAAAGATTTTATTAACAGATATTAGTGAACTTTTTAAAAAAAATAAATAAAAATGCATATAATTATAAAAAAAAAATAATAATTTTTTACTCTTATAAATTTATAAATCTGTCATTAAAATCTTAAATATCAATTCGATTTAAAATTTCATTAATTCATTTTTATTAAAAATTAGATTAAAATCATATTATTTCATTAAGATTTTAGTAATATTTTCCAAAATATTTGTGAATTTTAAATATATATTAGAATTAAATAGTTAATTCTCAATTCTTTTTATAAAATATGAAATAATTATTTGCTCTGTTTATTACTATCTCGTAAGAGATAGTATTGCGATCACGAAAATTTTCGATGTTGAGATTTTGATGTTTTTATACGTTTGGAAGGTTCCTGAATCATTTTCACTAAGGTTGAGAAAAATGTCTGTGTGTGTGTGTGTATGTAGACAAGATTACGCAAAAACGGTTTGAGCTAGAATGATGAAATTTGGTACATGGACATTATTCAAAATTCATAGTTTTCTATCAACTTTTGAGAAATGTAGCTCAACCGGAAGAGGGTCATTACCTACAACGTTTTGATTTTTTTTCCTCTAAAGTGACCGTAAAAATAAAAATATATGTTTGATAATTTTTCACATGATTAATAATTGTATAAAACTGCTATATATAGAATTTCATCTTGATTGAATTGATGAAAGTACCAGAATTAATTTTTTAACACTGCAAATCTCACGCGCCAACACGTGACGTGGTGCCATCAACAAAGAGCCAAACATGCGCTGGTTTAATATTTATTATTTATAATTTATAATTAATTAAATTTAATTTAAATATAATATATTATGTTATTTAATCCAATTCAAATTGCGAGATAGTCGAGTGGAGACACTCCAGCTTATTTTTAAAGTTAATATAAAAAAAAAATAAAAGATATATATATATATATATATATATATATATATATTTATTTATTTACTTAACCCTGTTTATGATACATTTTTTTTAATATTAATAATTAATAATTAATAAATAAATAATAATAATAATTATTAATAATTAATAGAGAGAAGTAAAGGTAATTAGAATTGGTAAGTTTCGATGTGTGTTACACTGGGAGGGTGGATTATCTTTGGATTATTTTGGTTATTATTTGATACTTTGATTATTATTTTAGTTAAGGATTTTCAACAGGTTGCCTTCTACTTTCCCATCATACTAATACATTCGGAAAGGTAATTCAGCATAGTTATAAAAAAAAAAATAGCCTGAAAGAACCAATTGGTGGTTATTTTTTGAGCATAGGGTCTTTTCGCACGACCCAAATTGGCGAGGTCCATGAACCAACCCCTTTAGGCAGGTAGATTCTAATTAAGGTTGTGCTTTCTCATTTATTTTTCCAATTTTTGAAATATTCAATGTGTAATGCAAACGTTTATATCTTTTAATGATTTTACTATAATAGTTAAATAGAATAATTTATTGTATTATTTACTCAATTTAAAATTTAATATTTAAAATATTTATCTTTGTGACTACTAAACTTGAAAGTTGTTGGCCGCAACATCCACACTTTTCGAAGCATCCTTATTTTGAACTACAACCATCCAACCCACCCCCTACCCTCTCCAATCTCTCTCACGTCCCTTCCTACATTATCCACCCATCAAGTATTTGGTCTTCCAAGCGCACGTTTCCCAATCGGTCCCCCCACCATAATATATTTTTGTCACACATTCTTTCCTCTCCCATACAATTATTACTAGTTTAATCGTAGATATTAGATATTTATTGTAAATTTAGTTCCACCATTCAACATTTCGAATGAAGACCAATAAAGACATATGAAGAGACAAATCATATAATATTTTAAAGCTTTTCTTTTCTACCTCTCCTTTTTCCACTTTATCTGTGGCTTGGAAGAGAAAAGGTAGTTCTTTTTCGATTTTATGAAAACAAACAAAAACGTATCATAGAAAGATAAAAGAAAATAAAAAATCATGACAATTTTATTGTGGTACGTTACTTCATAATGATTTTTTGTAACTTTGTGGCACAGACATTGAATAAAGTACGCAATCCTTGTCCTACGTGTATAAATAAAAAAGAAGATAATATTAAACTAAAAACAAATATAATAATTAAATAAATATGATTAAATAATTATTTTATGAATACTAATTAGAAAGAGTAAAATAAATTTTTGAAATATTATAATAATTTTGGCTGAGAAATGCTAGAATTAATATTAATTTTATATTCTTTATCAACTAATTGACAAAACCTTGTTTTTTTTTAATATACATATTTATAATAGGATACAGCACAATGAAGAAGTTCTTTGAAAGTTTTTTATAACTCACATTTTTGATACAATAATAATTACTTGTATATAAGAGTAAGAGTATAATAAATTTTTGAAAATAATAAAATGTTTTTAAAAAGCAAAGAAAATATTTAGTGAGAGAGATTTATAATAAACAATACTTATTATTTTGTTATACTTATTATTTTATATCTTCATTATTTTCGCTAAAGATAGTATTGCGACCAGGAAAGTGTGTGTGTGTGTGTGTGTGTGTGTGTAGACAAGATTACGCAAAAACGGTTTTAGCCAGAATAATGAAATTTGGTATACGGGCATTATTCAAAATTCGTAGTTTTCTATCAACTTTTGAGAAATGTAGTTCATTAGCAAAAGTACCATTGAAGCTAAAAGCAGTTGAAAACAAATACTTTTTCATAAATTTGCTTAACTCACAAAAATATGGTATTTCAAATATGGTATTTCCTATTTCAATAAAATGTTATCAGTGAAAATTATGTTAAAAATTTAAATCTTATGATTAGATAGAATAAAATTTTAATTAATTTTCAAATATAGAAATAAAGCTTGATTATCCAATTCAAATTTGAGAGATAGTAGAATGGAGACACTCCAGATTTTTTATTTTTTGAAAATCCTATATGAACTTGATGAACGATCTCTTATAAGGTATAATATTTTCAATTTTTAGAATAAAAATGCAAATACAATACAAATAAATAGATATTAAAGAGAAACAATTGCGATTATTCTTTCTCTATTCTCCTTTCCATTCCCCCTCCTTCCTGCCACTCTCACTTGTCAGCCACTGCCACTGCATGACTTCGGCTTTGGCTTTGGGGCAGTGAGAATCACACACCTCATTCAATACAAAAGGTGATGGATGATCTTTTTTACCCCACTGTCATTTAAAGAAAGAAAATATGAAACACTAATTAACTTATTAAATAAAGTAAATTTTTAAATTTACTTATTTTTAATAATCATCTATAACTACTGGGATAGACTGGTATAGACTTAATCAAATTTGTATAAATTTTGTTTAAATTTTCTTTTTTTATCTCGTATTAAATCATCTTTTGATAGCTATTTGCATTTCTATTTTTATTAATTCTATTTAAACCAATTTATGAAAATATCAAAAAAAAAAAACAAATATTCCAAAAACACCTAAGATGATATACCTATCATGCGATATATTCTTGATATTATAATATAATTTATATTTTATTTTGCAAAAGGTTTCTATTAAAATTTTTATTTGTTTATTTTTTCTAAATGCCATTAAAATTGATAATCATTCGTTTCATATACTAGAAAATTCAAATATATAAATTTATTTTAAAATTTTTGCATGCTTATTAAAATTTTTTAAGGGAATATTAGATTCAAAATTAATACGATGATGAGTATACAATTTAAATATTTCAAGTTTAAATTGGGTGGGTTGAAATGCAGGTAGCCTAAATGCCAGGGGCTCCTAGTCGAGTGAACGCTCACTCAGTCAGTCAGTGAGTCGATTTCGTTGTGTGAGTGCGCAGGCCAACTCACACCTGGCGGGTGGCGATGACGCTCTCTCTCTCTCTCTCTCTCTCTCTGTCTACTACATCAAAAGCGTAAGTGTATTTGCTATTGAAATTATCATAATTCACCAATATAAAGCGATTAATTAACATCACACCTACCATCATTATAAAAAAATCTCAAATGCTTCACTGATTTTTTTAAAATATCAAATTAGTTTTATTTTTATTTCATATTCATATTATGAATGATACTTTTATTTATTAATATATATCTGTACATTACTCAAAATTTAATTTAAAATTATTTACACATATTATTATAATTTGAAAATGTACATGTCTTCTCTTCTTCTAATTAATCTCGTTTCTATTTTCTCATATCATTTAATATTATAGGATATATTTTATATATATATATATATTTATATATTATCGATATATCGTACCCTATATATATATTTGTATTTATTATTATTATTATTATTATTATTATAATATTCTATTTTTTAATATTTTCTATTCAATATGAGTTGGATTTTTTAATCTATAGTTAGATATTATTATTCACACATTTAAATAAATATAATTTTTTTATTTTCAATTTGAAGTGAAATTTATTCTAGAAACGCTCAAACGGCAACATTTTTACTTTTATCTTGTAATTTACCGTTTAATTTATCTAAACAAATATATGATAATTTCTGATAAATATTTATTTTTTCAATATCAATTATTTTCTGAGAATTCTACACGATTATCAAAAGCAAAAATCAATTGAAATTTAAAAAGAAATCATTTTAACATTCTCTTTTAATTATAGATAATAGAAAAGTTCACTTTTTAATAAATTTATTTATATTAAACAAGAATTTTATTATGTATATTTGAAATAAATCTAAATATTATTATTTCATTAAAATCAATAATAACCAAAAATTATATGTGATACAGTGATTATAGATTTTGTAGTTTCAAAATATTTTTAATGGTCATTAAAAAAAAAGAAATGATTATATAGACAGGTATTTCTCGAGATAACTCGCAATATATTTAATTGTTTTACTAATTTCGATTTCAATCAATAGCTTTTGAACTAATATATATATATTTTAATATTATCTTTTGTTTAATTAAACACAAAAAAAAACGTCTGATCAATTAATTTATAAAATATTTCAATTAAATAGAATTTCTATTATGACTTTAAATTTAAATACAAGAAATATACTAAATATATATTTATATAATATTTCAAGTGTTTTATTTGAAACTTTTCAATTATCACTTGTAAGTAATATAAATTTCTATTTATACACAGAAAATTATATATTATATTTTTATTTAAATCGTCGTGAATAATTTAGACTGTTAGGATAATAATGAATTTAATATTTTATTTGTCTTTTTTTGTTTTTCCATTTCAATTATAGTAAAATAAGTAGTATTTAATAATTTAAATATTTTTATTTTTATTAGTTTATCTGCAAGTACATCATTCAAGAGAGGAAGAGATGTATGAATTCGTCGAGATCATCCATTGACTTACTGCGAGTAGGCAACCAAATTATAACTCCGAGGTGAGTATCTTTTGTTTAATTTATTTTAAAACAATTGTATTATATTTTACCATAAATACTCAATCTTATATATGTGTCTTTTGTTTTGTTTTTTTCCATGTAACATCGTTTTGATCAACATCGATGACAAATTTGCTGCTCTTTGAATAATATTGGTTTCTTCAAATTCTTTCTACATATACCATACAGCTCACCAAAAATAAGTATTCAACGCATATTTTAATTATTCTGACACCATTAATAATAGTATTAGTGATTTTAAAATATATTTATATATTGCATTAAAGCTAATAAATATAAACAAGAAACATTAAATGGCATGCATTATTAATATTTTAGAAGAGAATAGGAAAAGGTGTTTGTGTGTTGGGTTTGCATTCTTCTATTAAATGATACACCTTTTTAGTATTTAGTATTTAGTATTGAGTAATTAGTATTTAGTGGGTGGGGTGGGTTGGGATATGTGTCAGAAAAATGTTAAGGGATTGTTTAACTGCATGTATTGTATTGTGATTCCCAAGTCGTCTTTGTTTTGATGACTTTTTGTGTCTTTTGTGTACAGTTTTGTGTATCTCTGAGAATGGCTCTGGCGTGGTTCTATGATCTTGAACAGACATTCGTGAAGGTAGTACAACAATGTTCCTTAATGGGATTATCCCGCAGGATGTATTGTCTACCTTATTGCCAGGGTTAGTCTTTTTTTCATGAGTGTTCCTCCCACGATGGAGGACGCCATGAACCCCAAATAGGATAGGTAGGGCATTTCTTACAGGTTGCCTCGAATGTGGTGTTCAGTCGTAATCCAAAAACTCAAAGTCACTCTCAGTTGATCCACAGATACTCACAAACTCCTTCCTACTTAATTTATTTTTTTTCCTATTTTTTTTCTTCTTTTTCCTCTAAATTTCGCATTCTTTCGAAAAATAAATTACAATTTAGACCATACTGTGTCTAATAAGCGCGTTTCGGGAATGTTTTTTTTTTATCGTTTCCGCGATTGTAAACTTTTCTAGCAAGAAGACTATCTCGAATGAAGATAGAAATAATTATTAGATGGCCATCCGTGCCAAAGAATTGAGTTTGGGATAGAATAGACTGACTGAATAGGGAAAACATCAGAGTGCATAGAAGCAGTCTTCACGGTAGGTTCTACCTATATTTTTATATTGAAATTCAATTGATATATTCATTCTTGTAATATTATTCTCTTCTATTAAAGTCAACTCTATCTAATCATCTTTTTTTCTATTTCAAGAGCATTATATGAAGAAATGGGTTGGTTGGTTTTTTGGAGTGTCAGCAGAACAGAGATTCATCACATCATCTCTTTACAAAGACGGCAAGTAATCTCATCGGTAAATTGAATTTTCATTTGTAAAAAATAATTTATGAAAAAAATTTAATTTTTGTATAAAATATAATTAAAATTATTTAATTTTTAAATGATTTTTGTCAAAAATGATTCTGTGTGTCAGAAAATCTACTTTAAAAGAGGCTTTCATTATAAAACTTTTCAAATAAATCCATATAAATAAATAAATAATATATATTCAATTAAAACTATTTCTAAATTGCAAGAACAATTATCAATCTTATTTTCTTATTTTTAGATCTGCAATGAATGGAATTGAACGAGCATAAGATTTCATCTACCTAAAATACAATACAATAAATATTATTAAAACAAAATGAAAAACTTACCATTCAATGGGTATGTTTTTTTTTATTTATTTATTATTTATTTTCTATAATTACTTTCGAAATATTTCACTCATTTTTATAATTCTTATCTTATTGATATACCTATACATCTATTTCTATTTATTAATATCTTTTATTTTTCGAGTATATATTTAACGAGTATATTTATATTTTCATAAATATTCATTGAATTGAATTTCTATTATTTATGATAGTCTATTATATTAATTTCTATAAAATGAAGAGATAATTAATTCAATTCTTTAATATTTCAAATATTATTTTAAAAGTTTGTAAATTTATTAAATTAATTTTTAATATGTCATTTGGTTTTTTATTACCATCAGATAGATCTTCATGCCCGTGGATGATGTAATCTTAAGTCTACTCTGGTCAATAATAAATGAGAATGATGGATGCATTTCAAAATCAAGTACCAACATCACAAACAGTGAGTATAATAATTGATACAATATCATTTCTAAAATTTTCAAAATAATCCTCTTTTACTATACTATAGTCCATGTTGAATATGTTGTAGATTTATATTAATATACATAAATACATTCTTTAAGATATTTCTACATTTTTGAATTTATAAAGATAAAATTTTAATTAGATTACCTACTAAATGAAATGTTTTCTTATTTATTTTTTAGTCTTACTTAAATTATACCATTCAAGTTCATTACTTTGGAAAGTGATTAAAGATCAGATCATCTATCGGGCAAAAGCAAGGGGTGAAAACCCCGCTGTAAGTATTTCTGTTTTTGATAAATATTTTAAAATCAATATTGGAATTTATTTTCAATCTAAATAATGTATGTCTTTTGTTCTTCTTTTTCATGTAACATCGTTCGTTGTTGATGAGAATCTTTCACCTTATTGGATCCATCATCAAAAAGGTGAGTAGATTTCCAAATATGAATTATTCCAGGGAGACATTATTTCATCTTAGTTTTTGTTTTCCAGAGAATGAAGAACAGAAGTGTTGAAAAATTTGTCGATAGATTCATTATCTACCACCAATAATCAATCAATTGTAAGTAATCTATATGTATTTAAAAAATAGTTATATATTGTTTTTTTTTTATAGTTTAGTTAAGTTTAGTTTAATTTTTAATAAAACTTAATTTTTTAGATTAAACAAGTGTTAAATTTAAATGAGTTCGTTAGTCAACGCCACTAGTTATAGGTAAGTTGTTCTTTTTTTTCTTATAGTTTAGTACATATATAGATTATAACAATAAATTTCATATATGTATAATGTGGCATAGATATATGTAAAAACTTGTCTATTACGTATTACATTTTTTAAAAAATATTTTAATAATTAATCATGAAATAACAAAACAGTCACATGAACGATTTACCCTGAATAAATGAATGAATCCAATTGAAAATAAGAAAATAAGAGTTTAAATGAGAAAAGTGGGAGATAGATAGAATTAATTATTAGTATTAGGAAAAATGAGAGATTGTGATCACGAAAATTTTGATGATGTTTTTATACGTTTTGAAGGTTTTGAGTCATTTTCACTAAGATTGAGAAAAATGTCTGTCTCTCTCTCTCTCTCTCTGTGTGTGTGTGTGTGTGTAGACAAGATTAAAACGGTTTGAGCTAGAATAATGAAATTAGATATACGGGCATTATTCAAAATTCGTAGTTTTCAATCAACTTTTGAGAATTGTAGCTCATTCGTAAAAGGACCATTGCAGATAAAAGCAATTGAAAACAAATACTAACTCACAAAAATATAGTATTAATCTAAAAAGTCTTCTTATTTCACTAAAATGTTATCAGTGAAAATTATATTAAAAACTTTAAATCTTATGATCGGATAGAATAAAATTTTGATTAATTTTCAAATATAAAAACAAAGCTTGATTATCCAATTCAAATTTTAGCGATTGTAGAATGGAGACTCCGAGAATCACACATCTCACTCAATACAAAAGGTGATGGATGATCTTAATTACCCCACTGTCATTTAAAGAAAGAAAATATGCAGCACTAATTAACTTATTAAATAAAGTAAATTGAAAATTTACTTATTCTTAATATACTCATCTATACCTAATAGCATAGACTTAAGGTATCTTAATCAATTTTGTATACATTTTGTTTAAATTTTCTTTTTTTATCTCGTATTAAATCATCTTTTGATAGCTGTTTACTTTTCTATTTTTATTAATTATATTTAAACCCACTTAGGAAAATATCAAAAAAAAAAACAAATATTCCAAAAACACCTAACATATTGATTTATCTTGATATTATACTATAATTCATATTGTGTTTTGCAATAGTTTCTTATAAAATTTTTATTTGTTTATTTTTTTCTAAATTTCATTAAAATTGATAATCATTCTTATACTAGAAAATTCAAATATATAGATTTATCTTAAAATTTTTGCATGCTAATTAATAATTTTTATGGGAATATAAGATTCAGAATTAATACGATGATTAATTATGTTTACGATTTTAATATTACAAGTTAAAATTGGGTGGCTTGTATTGCAGGTTGCCTAAATGCCAGGGGCTCCTAGTCGAGTGGACGCTCGCTCAGTCAGTCAGTGAGTCGATTTCGTTGTGTGAATGCACATGCAAGTGTGAACTTGGCGGGCGGCGATGACGCTCTCTCTCTCACTATATCGAAATTGTAAGTGTATTTTCTATTGAAATTATCATAATTCACCAATATAAAGCTATCAATTAACATCACCCCTCCCATCATTATAAAAAAGTCTCAAATGATTTACTGATTTTCTTTAATAATTATTTTATTAGAAAAATATCATATTTGTTTTTTATTTCATATTCATATTATGAATAATACTTTTATTTTATTTATTAATATATATATACATATATATATATATATATGTATATATATATGAGAAAACAATCTCACAAAAATACGTGATTATATCCCTGATAAATCTGATAATATATATATATATATATATATATTTAACGTTATATATCTTCTCATTAAAATTTAATTTAAAATTATTTACACATTTTATTAGAATTTGAAAATGTACATATCTTCTTTTCTTCTAATTAATATCTTTTCTATTTAATTTTTCTCATATCATTTAATATAATAGGATATATTATATATCGTACCCTATATATATTTATTATTATTATTATTATTCTATTTTTTAATATTTTCTATTCAATATGAGATGGATTTTTTTTAATATATAGTTAGATATTATTATTCATTTAAGTAAATTTTATTTTTTTATTTTCAATTTGAAGTGACATTTATTCTAGAGAATTTATTTTCTTTTTTCTTTTATCTTATACTTTACCGTTTAATTTATTAAAAAAAATGATAAATTCTGATAAATATTTATTTTTTCAATATCAATTATTTTCTGAGAATTCTACATGATTATCAAAATCAAAAATTAATTGGAATTTAAAAAGAAATCATTTCAACATTCTTTTATTTTATACATTATAGATAATAGAAAAGATCACTTTTAATATTTTCATTTATTAAACAAGAATTTTATTATGTATATTTGAAATATTTATATATCTAAATATTATTATTTAATTAAAATTAAATAATAACGAAAAATTAATATGTGATACAGTGATTAATATATTTTGTAGTTTGAAAGTATGTTTCATGTGCATTAAAAAGAAACACAACTGATTATAAAGGCAGGTATTTTATTAGAATGAATTATATAATTATAAATTTGGATATAATTTTTAAAGCTCGGGAGTTTCTATTAGCTAACCAGCGTAGCGGTTACTTTATATAATATATTTATTTATATGATATATATTATATATTACTAGTATTCTCTATTCTATTGTATATATCTCGAGACAACTCCCAATATATTTACATGTAAAACATGTATATATATATATATTTTCATGTTATCTTTGTATAATTAAACACAAAAAAACAACTGATCAATTAGTATAGAAAATATTTCAATTAAATAGAATTTTTATGCTGAAAATTGAATATAAATTGAAATTTGAATATAAGAAATAGAAAAATTCGTAAAGCTTAAATGTTATAGCATTATGTATTACTAAATATATAATTATGTAATATTTCAAGTGCTTTATTTGTAATTTTTCAATTATCACATGTAAGTATATTGAATTCGTATTTATACACAGAAAATTATTTAATGATTTTTTTATTTAAATCGTCGGGCATAATTGAGTACAATGTTAGGTTAATATTGAATTTAATGTTTTTTTGTTTTTTTCATTTCAATTATAGTAAAATAAGTAGTATTTAATAATTTAAATATTTTATTTTTTATTAGTTTATCTGCAAGTACATCATTCAAGAGAGGGAGAGAAGTATACACTACATTCGTCGAGATCATCCATTGACTTACTGCGAGTAGGCATCCAATTTCTAACTCCGAGGTCAGTATCTTTTGTTTTATTTATTAAAAAACAATTTTAATATATTTTACCATAAATACTCAATCTTATATATGTGTCTTTTGTTTTGATTTTTTTCTATGTATCATCGTTTTGATCAACATCGATGACAAATTTGCTGCTCTTCAAATAATATTGGTTTCTTCAAATTTTTTTTATATATACCTACAGCTCACCAAAAATAAGTATTCAACGCATATTTTTTTATAATTCTGGCACTATTAATAATAGTAATAGTGATTTTAATTTAATATTGACAAATATAATTATAAATTGCATTAAAGCTAATAAATATAAACAAGAAACATTAAATGGCATGCATTATTAATATTTTAGAAGAGAATAGGAAAAGGTGTTTGTGTGTTGGGTTTACATTCTTCTATTAAATGAAACACCTTTTTAGTATTTAGTAATTAGTATTGAGTAATTAGTATTTAGTGGGTGGGGTGGGTTGGGATATGTGTCAGAAAAATGTTAAGGGATTGTTTAACTGCATGTATTGTATTGTGATTCCCAAGTCGTCTTTTTTTTGATGACTTTTTGTGTCTTTTGTGTACAGTTTTGTGTATCTCTGAGAGTGGCTCTGACGTGGCTCTATGATCTTGGACAGACATTCGTGAAGGTAGTACAACAATGTTCCTTAATGGGATTATCCCGCAGGATGTATTGTCTACCTTATTGCCAGGGTTAGTTTTTTTTTCTCATGATTGTTCCTTCCACGATGGAGGACGTCATGAATCCCAAATAGGATAGGTAGGGCATTTCTTACAGGTTGCCTCGAATGTGGTGTTCAGTCGTAATCCAAAAACTCAAAGTCACTCTCAGTTGATCCACAGATACTCACAAACTCCTTCCTACTTAATTTATTTTTTTTTCCTATTTTTTTTTTCTTCTTTTTCTTCTAAATTTCGCATTCTTTCGAAAAATAAATTACAATTTAGACCATACTGTGTCTAATAAGCGCGTTTCGGGAGTGTTTTGTTTTTATCGTTTCCGCGATTGTAAACTTTTCTAGCAAGAAGACTAACTATCTCGAATGAAGATAGAAATAATTATTAGATGGCCATCCGTGCCAAAGAATTGAGTTTGGGATAGAATAGACTGACTGAATAGGGAAAACATCAAAGCGCATAGAAGCAGTCTTCACGGTAGGTATTACCTATATTTTTATTGAAATTCAATTGATATAATAATTCTTGTAATATTATTCTCTTCTATTAAAGTCAACTCTATCTAATCATCTTTTTTTTCTATTTCAAAAGCATTATATGA